>OU744318.1:19994641-20538712 GCA_916610145.1 Eristalis arbustorum | reverse complement strand
CTCCGTTTCTTGGACGTCCCTACAACTCTCTTATCGTCGCATGCTTAGGACATCATAACCTCCCTCCACCGTGCGACTCAAATCACATTCGAACTGAAGATGGGGAACAGTCTACAGAGCCCATCTCACAGCAAGTTCCGCTTCCCTGCTTGTGCACACATCGCCATCGTATTCTCGATCTTCTCACATAATTCAAACACGACCCCCCTATGCACACTCGCCGCACACACAGCCCAGCACAACCGATGAAGCATGAAAATTATGAAGAATGCAAACGTTTTTTTTCGACCAATTTTGAACCGTTTTCGCCTCCACCTCTGCGCCGCGCCGGTTATCCCTCATTTGTTCTCATCGTTGACCTCAATCGGTGATTACATGTGAAGAAATTCAAAGTCACTGAGCATGAAAATCGTTACCTTGTCCGTCCGTCCGTCCGCTGGCCTGTTGTGTTTAGGCGCCGAAAGGGGGCCGCCTGACTTGTGTAACTTCCGTCGTCGTTTCACACAACCGTGTCCTGGGTAACCCCGTTCTTCGGAGTGGACAATTAGTAGCAATTATCTCCTCGCTACACCCGATAACTCTGTGCTTTCGAATACGAAAAACTGCATCAACAGGTATGGAAATTCACCCGATCGATCGGTGAATTCCGTCATCCGTGTAATTTGTGCGCCTACGTCGCGTCGCGTCGCTTGAATTTCAGGATACGAATGTAATTTCCCAGAGACTGCACTGATCGACGAGCAAGTGAGCCGCAATTAAAACTGACTCTTGCACGCGATGATGATCGAGATACTCCTCGTCTTCTGCTTCTTCTTCTGCATCGCCGAGGTAATTGCCGTCGATTTTGTGTGATTGTGTATTTTGTTGTGAAGTTAATCGATGGGTAGCGACACCGCTAGGGAGACTTGAAATGTGAAGGTTGCCTTGCGATGGTCAGTCGTGGTCATGATGTGCTGCTTGTCAGTCGAAAGTCAAGTCTGAGTTATGATCGATTCGAGTGCGAGGGACTCGACTGGGGGAGGTGTGGGCTGAGTACTGGTTAACGAGTAGGTCATGTTGCAGGCTTAGATGGAATTCTTGCTGAGATTTTCAATTATTCTTCTAAAGCAACATAGAAGCAATTTCTATTTTTCTCGCTGTCTATTTGGCAGGCGTTTGTTATATTCCCTCCACCATTGGATCACTTTTCTTTTTTTAAGGTCAAAAGCGGTTGGCGCTACAGTCCGGGGTGGACCTTGGCCTCAACCAACATGACTCTCCAGCCAGCACGATATTTTGCCAGCTGCCTGCAGCTGCGCACACCAAGTTGGTTGAGGTCCTTTTCCATCTCGTGCGAGGACGTCCTCTGTTGCGCTGTCCCAATTGAGGTTTCATCGAAGGATGAAACAAGCACCCGTGTCGAAATATCACAGACAACCATTGAGTATCGGCACCACAAGCCAACAATAATGATTATTCATGTAGTTCCGGCAACGAGTAGACTCCCGCAGCTCAAGCATTTGCTCATCCTCTGCCCATAAGAGCAGTTCCAAAGGAGACTCAGACTCAGTGTAGGACTCGTTTAATGTTGTTGACTTGTTGACGTATGTTCTGTGACAAAGTTGCCATGAACCTGAGCAATCGAGGACACTTCATCAATTGCGTGACACCGGTCCCTGTGAGTGACGCCTTTGACTTGGCCCTTCACAGTCATAGACAATGATCGATAGCAATTTTTACAATGAAATCGATGTTGCCACAGTGGGTTGGAATCATGAAATTAGTCTGTTTTGTTCTCAAGTCATTGAGTTCAACTGACTGGCTGTCAGGGAAGGCAGACCCATTTAGGCCAGCTAAATCGTAGAGGAATATCATTGGGCACCATTTCTGCAGACTGTGGCGTCATTGGAACAGGGTATTGGGATGTCGTCGAAGGCAGCAGGGGATGTCATTAGACCATTTTTGGTCCATTATGATACCTAGTGCCGTTGGTGACCGGACCAGATTCGAAAATCAGATAAAAGCATATCAACTTTTGCTCTCAATGGGATTCTTTAACGTTGTTAACCACTGCACTCTACCGCATCTTTCAGGCTGAAACTACAGCGACTAAGGAAGCTTTTTCTTGGCTAAAAAACTATGTAATATCAAGCCGGACAGCGTTCAAATCTCAACGGCAATTGGCATAGTATGCTTCATTACTAGACACCTCTGACCCACTCTAGACCTTAAACGAAGACTCAGACTAATCAGATTGAGCAGACCGAATCTTAGAATTTTCATTGGCCTTACAACATTGCATTGCGCTATTGGAACCCACGCCTCAAGCCTTCCCTTCAACTAAGCTCCTGAGACGATAATTGCCATGCTGTTGCAGTGATCTCTCATCCCGTAGAATAAGACGTCTGGATGCCTTCTGCTTTGAAAATCTGGATGAGCTTTGTAGCAGAAGAGTCATCCAACTCCTTCGCCACGCGCACAATGGACCTAAGCTGTTCTATGTGTCACTGCCAACTTTAATCACAGCAGTCCACTTTAACTAGACAACCTGACGTTGATTAATGCAATGTTCTACATTGTGGCAGCTATCGGGAGCTTTTTTGTGCTCTACTTCGGTCAATGATGCCGCCAGAAGAAGTAGCACAAGCAAACAACACGTCTGCAGCTGCTGAAATATAAAGTCCGGAGGACTGGTGATGGTCTTGAGATGATAGCTTGATCCATTTCACACGAAACGCCAGATATTACAGAAGATGTCTGCCAAATTTTGAACGTACGCTTAAAAGAGCTTGCATTTATGCTACAGGAAGCGAGTGCTTGAAATTGCCTTGTCCAGTGACGGCAGAGCAACCCCGTCACAGGCTCTACATGCTACAAGAGGATGTCGTTTCAGTCCCAAAGGCCAAAATTCGATCAGTCCACTGGTTCAATCACAGCGAGACAAAACCAATGAAACTGACCCACTCTCGTTCATTTTAAGGTAAAACAGTTCTCTACACCAAGACGGCGAGGAAGATTATGAGGCCTTGCACAAGGCACGTGAGACTCATTTCACATTTTAGCTGACTCTTGTGAGCCCTTATTGAAAGAATTCGATTATGGACCACATATACGCACAGACACGTCGTTGCAAACCGTAAGTCTGTGCAAACACCCCTACGGTGCATACCATCTGCACAGACATTAGTGTCTATAGTTTCGGCGTTTACATCGGAAAATTGACGTACACTGCTTGTCAAAGATCAAAGAAAAAAAAAAGGATTTTGGAGCAAAAAGTGGCGCAAGAAAGATGTAGCCTTGGTACCACCAAATTATTAAAGAACCCAAATTGTCTGACCGTGTTTTTATTCATGTGTACTCAAAATTGACTATACACCACACAGGTAGCTGCAGACGACCTCTCACAGACAGCCGCTGCAAGTATGTGATTACTTAAGTGTACGGCAGCAAAGTAAACTAGTTTTGCAGCGACGCGTCTGTAGGTCTATTGGCCCTATTTGACTCAAGACCAATAACTAAAGCGGACGAGGATATTCTTGGTCGCTTCGAGAGATCTTCGGTCCCGTGTGTACGGATGGTGTTTGGAGGAGGAGACTGAACGACGAGCCGTACGGGCTGTACAGCGACATCGACCGAGTTCGAATCTCTCGTCTCAGATGGCTACGTCACGTCGAGCGAATTGGTGTCCACCAATGCTCCGGTCCGGAAAGTCTTCGACTCCAACTCTGAGGGACAACGTGGTAAAGCAAGGACTTAAATAAGTTGAACGTGCGTGGCTGGAAGCAACTAGTACAAGACCGAGCTAGATGGAGAGGCATGTTCGCTGAGGCCCAGGTCCACCCCGGACTGCCATTCAAAGAAGAAGAAGAATTAGGCTCAAGACTTTTTCTGTTTTCGTATAAATCATATAAGAGTCCTGGAAGATATTTGAACAAATTCATGAGTCAACATCAAAATGGAGTCTCTTCCTCTTCTGGCACTAAGACCAATTGTAAAATCTCATCTAAACTTCCATGACTTTCCATTGACAAGTGTGGGATTCATTACGAGTGCCTTTGAGAGACATCCGATGACCGCCGCCTATAGATTGATGTCCCCTGTTGGGCGCCATTTTCAGACTTCCGACAGGGCGACCAGGTGAATTCTGAAAAAAGGGGCCCAAATCTATACGAACCAAAGATGAAACTTTACTGAGGCTTATTCTGTGTTACTGTCTGACTTGCAGATCGCCTATTTTGTAGCGCTGGTCCAAAGTTGGGCGCCATTTTGTAGGGCGTCCATGATTACGAGGATAACGATACATTAAGTTGAGGTCTTTACTGAGACTTATTCTCCGTTGCTGAGTGATTTGCCTACCGTCTAATAGACGCGCCGTTTCCACTGAATGCAAGAAAGCCTAAAATAGGGCACCCTTCATCCACAATGGCTCAGCTCTCTCCCTGTATCAGCTGGGTCCCTCTGTTGCAGTCCATACTGTCGTGTGTTCAATTTCTCCCACTCGCCCGTTTGGCATTCAAATTGACCTTCCGACTGATTACCCAGAGCGTCTACAGTACTCCCTGAAGTGACAAATCGGTGCATCCACCGAAGAAAAAACCGGAGGCCAGTGCATGTGCCCCATTGTCTGCAGCAAACGCTTCTCGAAAAACTATCGATCGATTAGAGTGCCCGGGTAATTAGTCACACCGCCGCTGCACACCAGTCATCCGGGGGCAACACCATCGCAGGCGAATACGTTACATTTTTTAGTTCCGTTTTGTTATTTCTCATCCAGCGCTGCGTTCTACATCGTCGCTGTTGTCGCTGTCGTCCTTATCCGCCCACCAGCCGTTCCATCTATTACACTTCACCGGGAGAACAATCAGCCAGCCGATAATTGTACGAACATGTATCCATGTATCTGCATCCATGTCACATAAGCGAACACGGCGCGCTGGTGTAAAACAATGGCCGTCCGACTGCTTTGCATACGGGCCCGACGCCGATACATAGAACTACTCCAAAATGCTTCACAAAGCACACGGCGACCCTACTGAGCGGACAGAGATGGCGCGATGCCAGCACAGAAAAAGACAACACACAACAGCAACAAAAACAAAAAAAAGCTCTCTCGCATTTCACAACAACTTGCGCTTGGCCGTGTCGCCCGTCATGCGCATCGCACAGAATTTGTATCTAGATACCCCATTATTTCATTATAAATTTGTTGTCTTTCCTTCACGTTTCGCCTTTGTCAGTGGTTGTTTCTTTGTTATGTATGAAATTTGATTTGTTAGATACCGACTGACTGCAATCGTGTGTAGTATCTGTGAGTGGCCCCCCCTGGGTGTGTGTGTGTGCTTGGGAGGTAAATGGAAACACTCGCACCGAGCATGAGCCAACTGAAATGAAATGAAATTCATGTGTAGATACACTAAACTGTAACGTTGCGGTTAATGGGCACATGAAAGCACACGGCACACTGTACACAGCGCACAGCGCACAGCACTGTCAGCCATTTTGATGTGGTGAGGCCTTAGAATATCACATTTTTTTGTTCAATTTGTGTTTTTTTCTTCAGCCTTTTATTCGCCTCTTTTCGGTTCGTTTAATTAGTTAAGAGCGGAACGAAGTAAAGAATGGCAAATCGTTGACGTCTTTTTTTCGTTGTTTCCGATTTGAAGTTCTGCCGAGTGGTGGTTCGTTTTTATGATTGTTTGTCGGGGAATATTGTAATTTGTTGGTCTTCCGATTGGCTGAGGGCTTGGGGAGGGTACTAGTCGCCGGGGTTTTTTTTTCCACCCATCGGAGCGTTCATTAGATGGCTGCGTGTGTGCGGGTGCCTGGCATTGTCTCGTGTCTTTCGGTCTAATTGCGTGGAACATTTGAGGATTTCCAATTGGAATTCGGTCATGCTAGAGGCAGCTTGAATGTCGTCGGTTGATTTGTTATGAATTCCTGTTGTGGTTGGAAAATGGCTTGCCGTTGAAGCGGATAATTTCATCGGTTTTACAAAATAGCTGTAATGGGCGATCGGACGAGTTTCGTGCTCAAATGAAAGACAATCGAAGAGGAAAGCCATTGAGTGGTTGCCTGGTGGTGGTGCCATTTGCGGACTTCGAGGGCATTTCCGTGTCGAAGCTAGTTTATATCCTAACTTTGCGATCTCAAGGTTTCGGTTAGACGTTGAACATTGAAGGACATAATCATGTCAATTGGAAACAAATCCAAGACCCAGACAAGCCTTGGAAGGAAGTACCTTTTCTGGTCAGACGTTGGGCGCCATTGAATCCGAAAGAATGAGGTAGCGGCTGGGCTCTGTTCATTGCTGCCCTGTACGGCATAGTTACGGAACAGTAATTCGTCAGAGTGGATGCAACCTGAGCCGTCAGGGACGCCGGCACCATCAGAAGCACTATATTTTGCTCCAACGTTGGGCGCCATTGAACACAAAAGAGTCAGGTTGCAACTAGGGCTCTATTCAACGTTGATATTTGTTGCCGCTTAAGGCCCAGAATTAGGAGCCTACTACTTCAGCGACCGTAACAAGCTAAAAAGTGCCAGCATTGGCCAACTAAATCGGTTCATCAGCAGCACCAACTGGTTCCAGCGTTAGGAGAAGTCAATCCGCGTGGTATCACAATGGGCCTATTCTGGCTTAAGTGTGACTGCTCTGCAGCAGTCAGCCACTACAACCTAACCTAACCTAAGGCCCAGAATTCGTCTGAATACGGCTGAGCATAACAAGCTCCAGCACCGCCAGATGTACACGTTTTTTCTTGGTCTAGAGTTGGGCGCCATTGACTCCCTGGTTGCACTCAATGCTCAACGCTGCTAAACGTTGCCACTTGAGGCCAGCACTTCGTGTGAACAGACTCCGCCAACGCTAGTGGCACCGTCAGAAGCAAATTTTTTTGGTCCAACGTTGAGCGCCATTGACTACGAAAGAGATCAGGATGCAACTAGGGCTCTGTTAGACGCTGCTCCTCATGGCCGAATAGTAATTCGTCCGCATGGACACAGCCAGAGCCGTCAGGGCCACCAGAAAAATCAGAAGCACAATATTTTGGTTCGACGTAAGGCGCCATTGACTACAAAAGAGGTCAGGCTGCAACTAGGGCCCTATTCGACGCTGTCCTTCACGACCAAATAGTACTTCGCCTGAGAAGACACCGCCAGAACCGTTAGGGCCGCCGGCACCATCAGAAGCACGTTATTTTGGGCCAGCGTTGGGCGCCATTGACCACGACAAGGCCCTGCTCAAGGTTGCTAAAGGTTGCTACTTAAGGCCTACAATCCGCTTGAATGGATGGACGGATTTATTTTTTGGCTCTACGTTCACCATTGACTACGACCGAGTCAGGTTGCCACTAAGGCCCTTTTCGACGCTGCCCTTCACGGCACTTCTCTTGGTCCAACGTTAGCCGACATGGCAGAGGAAGATTGAATCTGGTGCCCTGTTCGACGATGCAAAGCGCTGCCCCTAACGGTCTACATTTCGTCAGAAGCACATTTTTTGGTCCGCCGTAGGGCGCCATTGACTACAAAAGGGGTCTGTTCGACGCTCCTCCTCATGGCCGAGCAGTAAATTGTCCGAGTGGGAACAGCCAGAGCCGTCAGGGCCGCCAGCACCATCAGAAGCTCCATATATTGGTCCAACGTTGGGCGCCATTGATCACGATCGCAGCTAGGGCTCTGTTCGACGATGCAAAACGCTGCCCTGGTGGCCTAAAACTTGTCACAAGCACGTTTTTTGGTCCGATGTTGGGCGCCATTGACAATGATCGCAACTAGGGCCCTGTTCGACGGTGCAAAACAGGCCCAAAATTCTTCTAAATGTCCATTTTGATACCGCCAGTGTCTGCCTTTCCCTGTGAAGCAATTTTGAGACGCAAACCAGCTTGTGGTCGCTTGGAAATGGAATCGAAGCAAGACCGACCCGGGTTGTCCCCCTCTTCCTCACCCCAAAAAAATTGCCATCGCGCCAACCACGAAATCAGCATCGACCGCTATTGATCACCACCCGGCGGCAGGCGCACACTGACAAGCCCCAACACCCAATCTATCACCCATCCGCTGCAGGTGACACCACAGGTTACCCGACAAACCTCCAAAGCGACACCTTTCCTCGACGGCATACATGATTCCGCAATCGGAATGAGAACGAACACCGTGGGGAGGTGCAGTCCCCCTCCTCCCCTCACCACACCCGCCAGCAAATACCTTCGATCGCACACCTCTCAGCATGCCCGCCGAATGACCTGCGAATAATTCACCTGAAAACTCCCCGTTCGATCCCAGGCATTTTCATGCATCTAATTAGCGGGCATCTTGACACGAATATCGTTCTCATCGGATTGTGGACATTCCTCCGCGGCGACCGCCTCGAGGCGCATCCACTCTAGACATTATCGGCCGTGTTCAACGCCATGGGAAACACACCGCGATCGACAACGCCGCGCCGACCGAGAATAAATATTAAAGATTCATTTATTTTCTTTTTTTTTTTTTTCTTATCGCCTAGATACCTCTTCGTCTTCCCATGAGTGCACGGGCACATATGTTGTGGCACCGGCCGCCTACACCGATGCAGCATCGGGCAGGCAGACACACAACTCGACGGTTGGAGCAGCGATTGCATATCGCACTCGCGCTGTCTGTGAGAACGATCGCCCATTAAGATATGAGCCCCTCCATATTGGGGCACATCCCTCCTCGTTCATCGAAATCAATTTATGACTAATTCCATCTGCAAATGGAATACCGTGTGTATCCATGAGCGGGAAACCACTTAATTATGTGCGATTGCGAGCGCAGCGCACCAACACGGGCGATTATTTTGAGGTGCAACGTCGTCGTCGTCGTCGTCCTACTGACAGCCGCGGTGGATGGGCTAGATGGAACCCCTCTCCGGGTGCACCCGTCAGCGATGATGACTGAGCGAGTGAGTGTGCTATGATGTGGTAGCCCACGCTCTGACAATTCTATTAACCATGTTTGGCTATCGCTTGCCGTTTTTCTCGTTCCGCTCCCTAATAATTGCGCAAAGAAACACAGCAATTCTGGATTCATCATCGCATGCGCGAACCCTCCAAATGCGAGTGCCAGCCAGCCAGACGTTGCCAGAATTATGTCTGCCATTAGCTTGGATCAATGAGGTGTTGGCCGGGGATGTGTGAGCAGCGGCTCATTTGCCGGTGCAAGATGAATGGCAGTCAATTGAAAATGCCGCCTCTGCAATTGGCTATGGAATTGGGCTACGCCAGATTGATGAGGATCCGCGATTTCCGATCTCGCCTGTGAGGTGATGAGGTGTGTGTGTTGCATGAGTTGCTGCACATTTAATTGAGAATCGAAGGTGCGTAGCGCTAGAAGGCATTCCCACGGCGCGACTGCAGCGCTGGCTGATGCTATGATGCTGTGACGGTGTGATGACAAATGGCCATCAGCTTTTTGTGGGGGCGGCGGCTGGGTTTGCTGAGAATTTATGTATGCTGCCTGATGCTCCTATAAGTGGAATCGTGATTGCTTCAAGGAACGGATGTCCGCTCGAGTGTGTCTGGTGGGTTGTGTGGCCAATCGGGCGGGTAGTTGAGACATCAGTGGGTCTTGTAGACTGATGAGTGGTCTTCTTCCGAGTTGGAACATCTGGTGCCTTCACGAAGACTTTGGTCAGTTTTCGTTCCTCTTGCTCCTTAATGTGGGCAAAGCCTTTGAGTCTTTTAAGTCTGTGCTTCCAACAAGTATTCTAAGTTTTGCTGCAAATCTCTACCAATGGCATGCTACCGTCTGTTGGAATTCGAAGCCGCTTACAACGCTTTTTGAGGAATTGCAGGCAATATTTGTCATGCGTCCTTGTAGTTCTGGTTGTCTTTCAGTAAACGGCTGGCAAATTCTCTTCTAACGACGTGCGTCCTCCATCCGATGTCTTATTGGCAGACGCATGCTGCTGGTAGCTTCAATGATCTGCGATGATGTTGCCTGAGTTTGTCCAATGATGCGCTCTGCAAGATGTGTCAAGCTTGTGAGAGTGGCCAGTGTTTGATGAGCTCAGTGTCGCTACAAATCTCTGATAATTAAAGTGAATTAAAAATTTATATAAGAACCCTATTTCCAAGATTATCTGCCCTATATTCGACCACTTTCGTCATGGCTTGTTCCTTTTCTTGCGTCATTTACTCATGTAATGGACGGAGTATTGGCTACCCAGCAAGACTGTTTTTGTTCTGAGGCAGCTGGCAGATGCCCCCATTCCTGTTTGTCACACACAAAAATCACTAGTAATTCTTCGAACATGCAAGTGACAAGCAACATGATGATCTTCTCAAAATTCGTCAACTAGAGTTGGCATCAAACTAAAAAGCCTCATATTCGTGTTAGAACGCACAACAAAGTGGAGCATCGGCTGATCACGAGTGCAAATTGCCTGTCACTTCTGAATGTGCATTTCAGCCTTTGCATCGTTATTTACTTAAGGGGGCGCTACAGTCCGAGGTGGACCTGCTCCGCAACCAACAAGCTCGATCCCAAGCAAGCTGTCTTCAGTTTCGCACGCATATTTGGTTGAGGTCCCTTTCCACTTGCGTGCCCCATCTGAGTCGCAGTCTTCTTCTACTGCGCCGTCCCTCGGGGTGGATTCGAAGACTTCTAGGGCCAGAGCATTGGTTTCCATCCGCTCTACATGACCTAGCCATCTCAATCGTTGGATCTTCACTCTTCTGGCTAAGTCGATGTCGCTGAGCCTGTATAGTTCGTCATTATATCTCCTCCTCCACTCACCATCTATGCAGACCGGACCGAAAATCACATTAAAGCAACCAACCAAAAGCAGCTACATCCATTTTTGATAAAGTTCATGCCTCCGCGCCATATAGCAGAACTGGGACGATTGAGGTCTTGCAAAGCGTTACCTTGGTTGTGGGAGAGAGGGATTTGTTTACCAATTGCTTTCTTAGCCCAAAGAAGCAGCGATTGGCAAGAGTTATTCTTCGTTTGAATATCGTGTGAGCCTTTGCATCCCCATAAATAAATAAGACGGAAACATAAGCACTACTTCAACAGAACAGGTGGAAGGACTGGGGCATTTGTGTCTGTAGTGACAGCCACGTTGTGCTTAAGACCTTGATCAGCCCTTGAAGGGGATGCAAGCCTTCTCTGAATTTGATCAGCAGACTTGTCTGGGTACAGGCCGATGAACTTGTTAGTCAACAATCGGAAGAGGTACTTGCATTACCCACTTCTGAAGAAGTTGCAAAGACGAGGATGAGGAAGAAACAAAGAAACCAACCCACGACCAGAACAAGCCCAGCTCATGCTCCCTAAAGTCTGTAAGAAATCAGCGGAAATCTTGACAAAAAAGGGTGCAGAGGGCTTACCGGCGTGTGTCACTTCACCTTAACTAAACAAATAAATGTGCCTGGCCTAAAGGATGAAGGTCGCATAGGGACTGTAGAGAATACTTCCTCTGTGACTGTCCCGCCCATGCTCTAATCAAGTACCACTTTGTTTGGTGTTGATGTTGTCTGATCTTGATCTTGCTGATCTTTCTTCCGGAAGACTAAGAAAATTTGAGTGTATCTAGTGCTAAAAC
This sequence comes from Eristalis arbustorum, assembly GCA_916610145.1. Lineage (NCBI taxonomy): Eukaryota > Metazoa > Arthropoda > Insecta > Diptera > Syrphidae > Eristalis > Eristalis arbustorum. The sequence goes on along the minus strand of OU744318.1, from coordinate 20,527,164 downwards.
TTCCAACTTTGGTAATCCCATCTTTGGTAATTTCGGACTGATTGATTTTCGAAGAAGCTATTCCAATGACCTCCTCTCACGTGGATCTTGGAGTCTTCTGAGTACGTAATCGTGTTTGTATGTTTGTTGACTCTAAGCAAGTTCATTTTATGGTACAATTTTGTGTACCAAAGGCCATTCTCACCCGATAGTACCTCAGTTTGTCGAATAAATTGGGTTCAAAACTCCGTACTCGAAGAACCACAACCTTGCTTCACAAAACTCTTATTTTGCACGTCCTGTTGTAGGCAGCGAGACATTGAATATCAATCGAAGGAGCAGAGCTGATCCTGGGTCGGGAAGGCGAGAACGAAGGCATCTCTAGCTTAAAACCAAGTCATCTAAAACACAAGACAGTTTGGAAGCATGCATGGGATTGGCTCATACCCTCCGTAGGTTGTTGGCCATTACAGGGTCTATGGACTATCACTGCATAATGTTCCGCAGCTGAGTTTTGACAAAGACGAAGCATCATTATTTGCCATTGAGGGAATTGATGGACTAAAGCAAATCGCTGGGTGAGGTGTCTTTGCCTAAAAGGAGACTATGTTCCCCATAGCCCCGAAAAAAATGTTATGATAAAATGCCAAGTGACTTTGCTTGAACTGAAGCTTCTCAGACCAGCCCTGTGTTTGCGTGTCCTTTAAACGACGTCTTAATGCTGAATTTGGCGGTGTTAGCGAAAATCTTGAATATTCTTACAATAAGGTGTTCTCACAGTGTGTTGAGTCAAGTTAAGACCACTTTCTCTTAGTCTGTAGTCTGCCACCGTCCAAATCACCAAAAGAAGTTTGGAGCACCAAGATAGCTACCAGACTTTCAGCAGGGTTGTCAATGAAAAGTGAAAATTACAAACATCATTTGGTTTTCGTAAAAGTAGACTGGAGAAGAGATTTCCCGTCATACAGAGTTGTAGCCCGGAATGTTAAGAAATTCACAGTTGTCACGGACCACATCATGCAAGCAAATGCGTCTCGGTCAAGACGGTCTTCGAACACTTTCGACGAAGAAGAAGCCTAGCCACACCTTGGGAAAAAAGCCGAGAGACGCTGTGGATGCAATAAAGTGGATTGGCAACGATCGCCAACTGACTCACTCACATTTCACTTTTTCCTTGCTTATTTGCGAGATAGAGATCGTTTAAGTTGTGTAACGCACTCAGATGGGGTAGTCATGGGTTTTGTAGAAATCACGCAATGAAAAAGTCAAGCGAGAGGATTAAATAAATTTTGTGAGAAAAAAAAATAAAATTAAGACAAAAAGACATGAAATAGCAAAAATTTGAAAAGCAGCACAGTAAATTTGGTCGTTATAAGAGAAACAAGCGATCAAAAATTGTATGATTTGCAGAATATGTACGTAATGTGCAAGAAAAGATAAATATTAATAAATATAAAAATTATAAAAAAATATTAAAAAATATATAGCACATGGAAAAATACATGAAGCCAACTAAAAACCGTGGATTCGGTCGATAAAAATAGGCCCGAATCGTTTGCCAGAACAACGGCAAAATAAAAATCAGTCAAACTTTCCAGCATGTAGCCATGACCACCCATGTAGTGACACCTCGCTCAGAAAGTGCTGCAAATGGAAAAAATAAAGAAAACACACACTGTACCTTCTTTTTCTTTGCTTGGCGCTACAGTCCGGGTTGGACCTGGGCCTTAACCAACATGCCTCCACAGCCAGCACGATCTTTCGTCAACTGCGCACACCAATTTTTGAGTTGAGCTCCTTTTCCAATTGTGGGCACCATCTAGTGCGAGGACGTCCTCTGTTGCGATGTCCCAATGGCTCGGTGTCGAAGACTCTTCGGGCCGGATCTGTGGTGTGCATCCGCTCTACATGACCTAGCCATTTTAAGCGTTGGATCCGAAGACGCTTAACTAGGTGCATGCCGCTGTATAGCCCGTACAGTTCGTGGTTGGACCTTCTCCTCCAAACGCCATCAACGCAAACTGGACCAAAGATCGTACGCAGAACTTTTCTCTCAAAACAACCGAGAGCTTCGTCATCCGCTTTCAAAAGCGTCCATGTCTCTGCGCCATAGAGATCTGGGATGATCAGGGTCTTATACAAAGTCAACTTGGTGTTTCGAGAGATGGCTCTGTTACTCAATTGCCTCTTGAGCCCAAAGAAGCAGCGAGTGGCAAGAGTAATTCCGCGCTTGATCTCGGTACTGGTGTTGTTGTCCCTATTTACTCCAGAGCCTAGGTAGACGAAGTCCTTGACTACCTCAAGGTTTCTGCTGCCCAATATGACGCTTTGTCCGAGACGTGGATGTTGTGCGTCGTTTCGTGATGACAGCGTGTACTTTGTACACTGTACCAGTATTCCTCAGTAACACCGATGCAGAGAGAGGAAACGAGTGCTAATTGCAACATATCGCGGGCCATTGAGCAAGAGTACAAGCACAATCAACGGTGTAACAAATAAATCATCAACTTGTGTTTATTTCTACGCCCACATTATCACAATCGGCCTAAGCTGGCCTAAGTGTGACTGCTCTTTAGCAGTCAGCCACTACAACCTAACCTACGCCCACATCACGCTGCATATCCAAGATTTCTCTCCATTTCATCAACTCGCCCAAAATCAGATGAAGATGTCCCAATTGAATACGAAATTCAAACAAGCATACCATCTTCAAATTAATCACATCTCATCAACTCAGCATCACCTGCGGCCTGTTGCCACACCAGCCGTGCGTTCATTCATGACCGAGTTCAATGTCCAGCCAACCAAGTGGATGGACACCAATAAAAATCCAATCAACTCTCAGTTCAACGGTTAATACCATTCACGCGAGCTTACATCCCGATTGACATGAACAAATCGCCTCCGGCTAGTCCAAGTACAACCTCCCGACGCTCGGTGTCCAACAAATCACTGGAATCGCGCGCACACACACCCGGTCGCGCTCTGCCTCTCAATTTCATATTCATTCACAAAAATCTACGAAAACTACAAGCAGCCCCCTAGCCACCCCCGGCGGCCGTCAGTCAGCCGCATTGAACGGTCAATTAATCGAGAGAAGACTACGTAAGCCCGATGGAAGCACACAACAAACCAGAAGAAGAACAAGTATCTTCATGGAACCCTTAAGTCATCGATAGTCTCTAGCCTTTGAGGCTCGCTCAGAACATGAACAAACATCGGGCACACTCGCACACCACAGCAGACGCACGGCCATAAACACACATGAGTAAGTATATTTAGCGATGAGATAACATCTTGAATAATTATCAGAATGTATCTGGTTTTGTTGTTTTGTGAATTTTCTGTGGGATCCGTACCCGTACGGTCCATGGACGACCACCGTCGGTCGCCACCATCATCACCACCGCCGGGGCCAGCAAGACAGCACCGCGCCGCTGCCACAGCAACAACAACAGACAACAGCAACAAACACGATGACGACGATATGTCCGATGACATCGTGTATGGAGGTAATATGCCGAAGTAACAACACGGTGCAGAGGAGGGGGAGGTAACCGGGCCATAATGCCGGAGGTTTATCGAACCTCAATTGGTGAACTGGTGGTTTATTTGTTTTACAAGGAAACGAATTCGAACGTTTTTTGCGCTCGGATGTGGAGATGTTCTCTTGACCGGTTTCCATGTTCGGACAGACAGATGAACTAGGAGTCGGGGCCACTATCGTGGATGGTATCTTGGCGGGACACAGATGCTCTGCTCTGCAGCAGCCAGACGGTAGCCAGGAGTTTGTTTGAGCAGGAGCAAAGTCCACCCCGACGTGTACTGACGTCCAATAAATCACCGCGCGGCTTGCTAATCAAACATCGAATCCCAGTTGCATCGACCTCTGACAGCCGCCAATCCCTTCCCAAGTGAGCGCGGCAAGAAATCTGCATTCGCTCCCAATCCCAACAAAACCGAGAAATGGGTCCACCGCATTCCGCCAGAAACGGTCCGACACCATTAATCATCGCCAACCGCCGGCCATACGGCGCGCCGGACCGCCGCGCGGCCGTAATAATTGGGCAACCGCTGCGAAAATGCATTCACATCGAAATGCTAAGTACGCGGCATCCAATCGTCGGTTCGGCTGCCGAGGTGTTATGCATCCGCAGGTCGGACATATTGCCTTGCATTAGATTGGACACGCGGACAAACGAGCGCCCCGCTCTAACAAATGTCCCCACGGATGCTGGCGGTCCGACGGACCAGTGTGCACGGCAAGATGCGATTTCCATTAGAATCCAAAAATTGGTAATCGTCGAGATGCCGCCGATCATGCGTGTGTGTGCATGTGGATAGGTGGACTGGTGCGTTGCGGCTGCGCAGATACCCGCGATTCAATTTTGCCACATGCTAGCCGTTGCCGGCGGCTGTGGCGGCACCGCGCGAACGGAATTGATATCTCATTTTCATTTCACACTTAAATCATTTGCGCCTTCGGCACCGGGAGACCGTTCATCGGGCAAACGGCCACCAGGGCAACCGGCATAAATTGGAAAAACCATTTTCCGGCTGACGCACGAGGGGAGGCAGCAGCGCGCGCGGTCTTGATGATGGCGGCCCATAAATCCCTCCGAAAGCAATGGGATTCCCATAATCGATGAGGAGGTGATATGCAAAAGAAGGTGGCGGCGGTGTGCGTTGGATGTGAGCGCGAGCCCACGTTAGACGAGGCGGATAATTGGATAAATGGATAATTGAAAAGGTTCCTAGGGATTTATTTGCTGAGCCGCTCCGCGATATTTGGTTGCTCGGTGCGGGCGAGAAAATTGCCGCCAAATTGGGTTGGTGATCGTTGTTCTAACGGGGGAGTGCGTGGTGGGGGCTGCGAGGATGTGTGGATTTATGGAGAGGGAAGAGTGGATGGCGCACTAGAGGCAGTTTGACTGAACATGTGTTCGGAGATAGCCGTCGATGGCCGGAAGATGGAGCATTTATTGATGCATGGGAGCTTGCAGTTCACACTGTTGTCCGTTGCCAGGGGGAGTCTTGTGTGTTTGGTACTTCTAGTTGTGTCTTCAGAAGTTTCTTGGGCCCACAGGATAGAGCTTGAAGTACTAGGTTACATCGGAAAGAGCCCCGATAGCAAAGTGGCGCCCAACGCGGGGTGTTTCCTGAAGAAAGTCCCTCTGGTCTTGCGATCGGTTATAAGGCACATTTCTTGAAGGAAACTATCGTTGCCGCGTTCTGCGTTGTCTAAGACCCAAAAGCAGCGCGATGGTAGACAGAACGTATGGGCATTTCGAAATGGCGCCCAACGCTACGGGTTTTTTTCAAAACGTTCATTCTTGTCTTGTCTTCGGTAACATAAAGGGAATTGGACTCATTTTCTAAGACCCATGAGACAAGTCTTCAAGTACGACGATAAATGGTGCTTGTGAAAATATCGATATGGCGCCCAACGCGGGGTATTTCCTGAAGAAAGTCTCTTTTGTCCTGCTATCGGGTACAAAGAACGATCCTTGAAGGGAACTGTCTGCGTTGTCTAAGACCTAAAAGCAGCACGATAGTGGACAGAAGGTGTGAAAATTTCGAAATGGCGCCCAACGCGAGATTTTTTTCAAGACGTCTGTGCCTGAAATGTCTTGCCTTTGGTAACATGAACGGAACTGATCGCATTTTCTGAGGCCTATGAGCTAAGTCTTGGAGTACAACGATAGAGGGTGTGTGCGAAAATATGTAAATGGCGCCCAACACGAGGTGTCTATTGAAAGTGTTCATTCTTGCCCCAGGGTGGACTTCGTAGAAGAAACTTGCCTGGCAGCATATTTTCTGAAAGCCGAAGGACAAGGCTTGAGACTCTAGAAAGCAGCGCGAAAGAAGGGTACGCGTGCATATGAAGGAATGGCGCCCAACACGGGTTGTCTTCTGAAGAGCTTCAGTCATGGCTTGCGGTCGCCTTCATGCAGGAAACCTTCTGCTTAGCCAGGGAGCATTTCTGATGAAATTTCATGTGTCTTAGGTCAAGCACTTGGAGTAGATTCGAAATGGGGTTAAACAGGAGGTGGGTTCTTAGGAAAGTACATTCCTACCTTATGGTAAGCTTTATAGTTTAAACGTTGAATGTGATGATATCTTTCAAAAGATTTTAGATCTGTTCGAAGATTAAGGCTTAGGAACGATGGTTTGAACGCGTGTGGCAACGTCACGCGTCAGTCACACAAAACCACTCTCTAGGTCGAACAAGTTTTGATACCCCGTGACAATTCATCTTTGGGGTCGTCCACAGTACTTAGATTGTACCACATGTTGTGTGTGTGAAGAGGCCAAGCAATTACGCAGCAGTTTCACCGGTCTCTTTCCAAACCATCTTCTAAAAATGCTCGCAATCAAGGTATGCTTAGAGGAGCTATGCGTGTGGCACTACAATGCAAATATAGCTGCTTGACCTTGACCTCAGCTCACTCAGACTATATGGGCTTGGACTCAGAATACTCAAAAGTCTGCTATCGATCTGCCGCGGCTTTGTTTTAGTCAGACTCTTGCTGTCACTGCGACCTCATAAGATCATTTATTTCGAAAGTTGAAATTCACTCAAAAGACTTCTTCCCTTAAAGAAGATGTCACATATGTGTTTTGCAGTGGATTCTTAAAAAGCCACTGAAGTTATAACTTCCCTAAGGAATTTCGCTTCGTCTCATCTCCTTTGAGGCATAGCTGCCAACGCTTGTCTTGAAACCGGGTAGTTTAAGGTGGTAATGCTGCAGTGTCCAGTTGTTAAGCTCGTTAGCAAACTTGTGCACTCGTTCTTCAGTTGGAGTATTCCCTTTTATGAATAAGGTCTGATTAATAGTACATTTTCTTCATAACTTCAGAGTTAGTTCATTGGGCTAGGCAATGCTTATCCTTCAATTGGTTAATCAGTGTGGTGGCTGCTGTCCAATTGACGAAGCAATGCAGAACCATTTCCTGTGAACGCAGATTCAGCCCTAGCGAGCTCGTTTAAAAATTCGTTGCCTGCAACCTCTTTATGTCCAAAGGCCCTGCGTGTCTTGCCAGGGATCGTAGTGCATCGAAGCAGCACTTAGCCTTTTAGAGTCTAATAGGTTGAAAGTTGCCTTTACTGTTGGTCTCCCTTACAACATGTACACTACCCAGACGAAAATCCACTTGCGAGTTTAACCCTTCGATAATATCAGCCAGCTGAGCAATGCCACAGCTAGGTTTCGTAGAGAGCACTAACTGGTTACAGAGTTACAGGAGAACTGGGCCTATTTCTGAGCAAAATTATGTTTGCCCTCTGCAGCAAGCAACAAGCTAACAAACAAGTGTCCTTCAGAAGATGTCCAAATTAGTCCACAATATAGTCCAGGATATTGGCAGCATTTTTTTGAAACTAAAGGATAAGGCTTCAGACACTAGAATGCGCAGAAGGGTACGTCAAGGATACGCATGCTCTTGAAGGAATGGCGCCCAACACGAGCTCTCCTCCAAGCAATCTCAGTCCTCGCTTATGGTGGGATTCATGCAAGGGACTTTCTATTTAGCCAGGAAGCATGCTTGCTGAATCTTCGTGAGAATGTGCCACAGTGTCAGCACTGAAGTCAAAAGATGATCAAAAATGGCGCCCGACACAAGATGTTTTTTTTCCCGAAAAAGTCGACATTCTCAGTTCGCTCCCATCCTTGTCGTCTTACGACTCCCACGATTCCCACTGACACTCTCCTCCAGACGGCTGTTTCTCCATTTCTTTACTGGCAACATGCTCCTTTCCTAACACGATGATTCATCTTCTCACGCGTGCAATCCATTACCCGACCTGCCATCGTGCATATCGTTTTCCAAAGAACTCCGAACGCATGCGACAATCGGCAGAACCCTTTTCTTTTTGACTTTGGTTACCATTAACATCGATTTCCGTCCACCCGTTGTCATCCCGAAAAAAAAATGGAAAAACCCAAGAAAACACACAAAACGTTCAATATTGACAGCCAAACAATGTCGTACACCATCCGTCCGCCTTCCATACACCAGTTTACCTACTGTCCCCCTCATCTCCACCGGAGACTCGCAAGAACAATAAATGGAACGACCGCGTTTCTGAAGAGCCGTCGGTGTTCTCGTCGTCGTCGTCGTCGGCTTGTAAAATTAGAATACCGACAAAATCAATATTTGCATCCGACCAGCTCACACTGTCCTCATTCCCATCACCCGTCGCCGAGTGTGAACCCATTTCGTGAAAAACAAAAAAAAAAACGAGAAATACGTCATGTATCTGTATCTCTGCAGCGGGGGATGAAAAGCACGTAGATCGGTTTTGTTTTTTTGACAGAAACTACTCTAATGTCAGCGCAAACATGCACACTCGCACGGGGTAAGTGACCCGCTGAACTGTGACTTCAGGTGACATAGCACGCACACAGGCGCACCATCGATGCGACTCACGATTTGCATGCGTGAGAACTCATCCCTCCCCCATTGTTTGTCGATCTCAAATTACCGTGAAATTAAATTACGATTCGAACTGAGAGCGGAGCCGAGCCGAGCCGAGCGACTGGCGGGAGAACGCATTTAAGGGCTGATTGGGCTCATTGGCTTTCGATGGCCTTTATGCAAATGCGATTCTCGTTCTCATGCATTCGGTCTGCGAACTGCGTCGGCGGTGCCCAGTGAGGCTTGAAAACGCACGGGGACTCATTGGATCGGTTGTGAAATTGACTTTTTTGATGGACTACAGGATTTGCGGGCAATTAATTGTTGGACGTTGACTTCGGATGAATGGCCTCGATGAGGGGGGGGCACAATGAGGACTGTATCGGCGCAACAGTCTGCTGTTGATGCGTAGTTCTGGCATTTCGATCGAATGCCGGTGTCCCGAGGGGTGCACTGGGGGCTGGTGGTGCGGAACGTGAAATGCTTGAATGAATGAATCTGGTGATGGGCGCTTGTTGGGAAAGGTTTTTCGATGGTATCGGAGGGGCACTTGTTGCGGGTGTCTCTAAGTGAAATACCTTATTTCTGGGAAGATTCTAAATGACCCACGGGACAGTTTTCTCATCAAAAGCTGTTGCATGGTGGCACATCTGCCTGCGAAGACGTCATCTCTGTACAAGGCTGTCAAGAACGAGGAACTACCTCTCGAGCCCACCAATTGAAGCTGTTTCGGTGGTGTTCCTAAAGGTACTGCTCTTTGTCCTGGACATTTTCACATTTTTACATCGACATTGAAGTCAGACTTGTGACTCCTTATCTGATGACAGCGCTCTCAACACACTTCCCACAGACAGTCCTTCGGCCCTTGGGCCTTACGGAGAAGACATATTGGAACGTTCAACAATTTGAAGGTGTCTAAAGAGTAAACAGGCTCTATGCTGGTATCTGCCATTTGAGTAGTCTTTCTTGGACTAATCAGCCATTAGGGGACACTTCTCCATTTTCGGCCCTAGAGCCTCAGGCCTTATCCATCCAGCCAAAAAAATGACCAAGTTAGCAAGCGTTGAGTTCACTTTTAGACCTACTTTCAGACGCACAGTCAGCGCATGTGACGAATATGGTCACAGTTTCAAGGACTTACTACAAGACCCCTTGCATTGAAGGCCAATCTTAGGAAGTGCTCCATCTTTCTATCTTCCTGTATCCTTTCGGCCATTCTGTGTGCTCATTTCGATTGAAGGGCATTTGTATAGGTCCAGCCAAGGAGCGGATAGACATGAATGATGAACTTTGTCCAAAATAACCATATCGTTCATCTTCATCAAGTTTCGTTGAATTTCGTCGAGTGTCGTTAAGTTTCGTTAAGTTTCTTTAAATTTATTTTGCTTTTGTTTACTCAACTTGGATCAAAACTAATCACTCCCGACATACGAAGATAAGAGTTCGTGTCGAAATTGTGAGCGTTTTCCTGTGAGAAATTCAAACTTTATCGTGATTTTAATTCAATTCTGGGTTGGAGCTCAAGATTTTGTATTTAACTCTGTTCCTTGGCCTTAACCCCTTTCCGAATTCAAGGAACATTAGCTCGCCGGTGCCTTGTTGCAAGACATTTCGGATTCGATTATGATGCGGTCGAGAGTCACGTACATGAACACTAGCAGCAGTTAGGACACTAGGACCATTGCAAGAAACACCCCTCAGATTCCTTCCCCAGACTCCATCAACAGCCTTACAGCGCTCGCTTTGATGACAGTAAGTCATTCCAAACAGCTGCCTCCACGATCTGACCACTAAGCCTCCTCCAACAACATGGGTGTGCGCGTGTGTCTCTGCGCCAGCCATTGGTCAGCTAGAACCACTCATCCGTCATAATTACTCACTCGCTCATGATATTTCAAACGCCTCGGGCCCCATTATCGCATTCATTGTCACAGACCATAACCCCGGCAAGTGTCCGCGAGTCCAAGTCCATGCCAGTCTGGCACCCGGATCCAATGTCACGCTTATGTAATCCTTTTCGTTATTAATTTCATCCGTTATTGAAGAATAAATGTATGAAACACCCGCACTATCTGCCAGCAATAATCTATTCATTCGCGATTAATTCAAGGGTACGCGAGGCGCTGTACCCGTGTCGCTGTCTGCACAGCCACCACTGCTGTTGCCGGCACCGCTCTCCCCGTCATTGCGAACGCTGTGAGCTAAATACCAGTTCGAATCGCACCGCTGTCACTTGACAAATTAATCACAGATCATAATAATAATTACCGGCTGTCTAATTAAATTATTTGCATTTCAATTCACCGCCAGCCAAGTACACACATGCACGTCCCACGGTGGGCCGCAGCCACATCTGTGCTTGCTCTCACCATCGCGCTGCAGATTGGCGGCGGTGGTGGTGCGCACAGCGTGTGCGCTGCAATTGGCAACCGGTAACCGTCGTGGGGAAGATGACGACGGCGCGGCGACGGCGGCCACAGCGACAGCCGTGAAAGTTTATCCCGAACGCTAGTCAGCCAGTCAGCCAAGCTTACCCCCGGTAATTATTTAGCCATATTTTCAGCAATACGCCCCAACCACTAACCGCGGCCGAAAACACCAACCGCCGAGCGGCCGCTCGGTCACAATAGCGATTTATAAGTTCGCCGAAGAAAAGTGCAGTTTTTCGCCACCGCCACCGCCATCACCACCGATCGGTGCACTACTCAAAGAGCGGCCCCAGGAGGAGCGAGAGACACCGACTCCGACGCTCGGGTGAGCCTGGCATCACGGCACACACAGGAAAATCCTAATTGCGTTAAAAATTGCCTGACAGGCATTAACGGACAAAATATTGGCAATCGTCTGTGTTATGCAAATCGCACACCGAGCACCGAGCACCGAGCACCGACGGCACCGCTCGGTGTCGTGCGAAGTGTGGGGTATCGCTGAGGTTGATTTTTGTCCGTGGATGGTGGATTTTTGTGCTAAATACGCCGTTTAGCCATTTAGCCTGGCAGCCATTGTTGCACACCGCCGCCACGGCCACGGCGACGGAGACGGACGAGGTAATTTAAAGGGAAATCTATATGGGCGATATCCAATTTGTATCTGTCGCAGTTTGGATACATGGCCGTTTCATTTTTATCGCTGGGGCTCCTTTTTGTGTGGATAACTCTTTAGCACCCAATTGTATCTGCGATTTTCTATCATTTGCCCGTCATAACTGCCTACGCTGCGCTGCGGCCGCGGTCTGTCCCTCGGCTCCGCCGAGTACCGGCGTGCGCCTCGGGGGGGTTAAAAGATTAATATCTGAATTTCCTATTATTATTCCAGCCGATTTATTTGCGAATTATAATCGCCGTGATTTATGCGCTCCGCCGAGCGGGTGGACGCGAAGGGAACTCGCACCATGTCGCACGGGGTCCTCGCGCCACACTCAGCCCCGGTCGCACGTTTGATTTGCTGACTCTCGCCTCGTGCGGGTACGGTTTTTTAATTGATGTGGCGTTGTGTCGCCGGCGTTAAGGACTCCACCGAAGCGGTGCGTTGCGAGTGTGGATTTGATTGAAATTTGTAGCACCAAACAGTGCTGAGTCAGGCCGGACCCAGCTCTCCACGTCACCGCGTGGCAAAGATAAACATTTGTCATTCTCACTGATGTCCTGCGAGTGACTTTCAGGGACCATCACCTCGGCACAGCGCACCAATGAGGGGATAATTAAAAGCGCGAGGGCGCCGCGAAGAAGTCGACCGATGATGATCTGGTTGACCCATCGGGTGCCCGTAATTCGATAACAAGCGACGCGTGCCACAGTACAATAAATAAACGCGCCGGAATAGCGTGTCCTGTGCGCTGCGTATGTGTGTGGACATTTATTTATTTTCGTTTCCATCATTCCGTGGAATGGCCTTTAATGTGACCGTGGACGTGGATGAGCCTCTGGCCTGTGTTGGCTCGTTTTTTTGACCGACATGTGCCCTCATTTAACACCGCCGCCGAGCACACCGCACTGACGGAGGGCAACGAGAATTGAATTTTAATACGTTGAGATACATTTTCGTTCTATTTTTTTTTTCCCGTGGATGTGGTGCTGGGTCTCCACGCTCATTCATCAAATAGTTTTTTTTTTCGGCTTTTTTTTGTCTACTCTTGTGGGTGATGTTCGTATTTTTGTGTATCTTTTCCCCGGGCGATACTTTATTTCGCGTGTAGTCGTCCGCACGGGGGTGGATATGGTTTAGAATATTTTTTGTTCGTTAATTAATTGAGACCTCATGTGTGTGAGGGGGTAGTGAAGTGCTCTTCGGACGTCGTGGCTATGAGCGATTTATGACAAATGGTTCTTCGGTGAAATGGGTGAGACTTGGCTTCGAGGAGGGTGGGGGCAGGATTCATTGTTCTGACTGAGCACTTTGTCTTCGGGTGAAGTGAGACCTTTGCAGAGGTCCTTTCATTTAGTAAAGTGAATGACTTGTGAAGAGGTGGGAACGATCGCTGGGCGCCACATTAAGGCGACCAAACGAAGGCTTCATTTTTTCCTTTTCTGGTCAAGGAGATCTCTAAATTCATTCAGGAGCACACATTTATCAGCTAAGTTGGAGTGGGGAGCAGCGCCCAATGCAGTGATAGTGCCCAGGGTTTGTGTTGAACATTTCGTGCATTTTTTCGAAGTAGTTCTCAGTTTACAGTTCGTCTAGACCAACCATGAAGCCTTTTTAAGAAGAACTTCATCAAATTAAGTCAACTGCACACAATCGCAGAGACCCGTGACCACGCGTTGGGCGCCATTACAGCTTTGTCATCTCAAAACGCTGTGAATGCTTATGATGGATGAAAACTTCCTCCTCCCAACATGGCATATGTGTCAGTTAATGAGAGCAGTCACCCCAGTTGATGATATTAACATAATTGCTGGACATGTAGGTAGTGTCTAATTTGGACACATACTTCGAGACAAACAATAGTTCTCCGTCTGTAGACAAGTTTGGCGGTTGGGAATGCTGCGGTGACTTAGAATGAGACTGGTGGTGTAACAATGGGCCTGCTTTGGCTTAAGTGGGACTGCCTGCTGCAGTCAGTTACTTCTACATAACCCGGCGTAGAATGAGTCAATGCATCGTCTTTAGGTATCAATGATGAATATTTGCTTAGTCGCTTGCTAGTTATGTTAGATGTGTACAAAAAATCCCAGACAATACCAAGACTTTTTGGCGGACTTAAATTAATAATTACATTGCCTTGGCGACCGTGGCAGTATAGTGCTGCTTTGGACCTCTACGCACTTAAGCCAACGGTGTCTAGTTTCTATTCCCGGGTACAACAAACAATTGTGGACATTCACACCTCTTTCGATGCGATTACAAGATTCAAAGAGTCCAGAAGAACTTCTCAAACTTGGCCATTCGGTGTCGGCAAAGAATTGTAGGTCCCTTCCACTCGTAATAGAACAATAGCAACCACAATTCGAATGGCTGTAGCGCAACCCTTGGCATAAAAATAAAAATAAATTTAAAATGAAAAAAATTACCCTTGGCATATTGTCAAATTGTATTGTGGAGCGAACAGGCTAAGGGTATTTTGACAATACATGAACTCTACAAAAAGAATGCTCGTTTCACTCCAGGGTTCACGATCATGTTGTCCAAACTTTCTTCCCATCAGCCTGGACTTCAATTATAAGGCTGACAGTAGAGGAGATTCGTGGTGTCCTCGGGGGTGAATTTGATCCTATCTGCGATGGTAGTGCAACGAGGAGAAGACACAACCGGGAACACTATGTGATGTACAAATATGCTGATGTGGCGATATTGACTGACTGTGGCGCATGATCGCCAATGCTTCAATTAAGAGCCTCTTCTGATCCCAAGTGGTATTCGAAAATTAGACAATGACGGAACATCTGCTGTAAAGAACCACTTGTCGCAGCCATTTCAGCGTGGTCAGCGTGTCGGGGGATGAATGGAACCATTAGATGAAGCTCAGTTCATTCATGACTTGCGGGTCTACTTCCCTGACTGTAGCTTCAATGTGACTTGAATGGTAACTTATATTAAAATTGTTGACATGGTGCAAGGTTAATCCGCAGAACTGCTGGACATGGTGGGTAGACCGGTATTTAGGTTTCCTAGTGATTTTAGACGTGTCGCACTTAAGCCGACGTCAAAAGCGACTTGACAACTTTGAAACTATTTTGTGAACGCACTCTTTAACTAGTTGTCAAACTCAGTCACATCCAGAGTGTTCTCAAGAATTGGGCATCGCTTAAGCCACATTATGGCGTATTTTGGATCATGGCTTACGCCCATACAAGATCAAGCAGACTCAAGCCGATGGACCATTTAAAGCGACGAAAAGTTGTCAAGTCCTTGTTGGAAGACCCTTTACCTTTTGAAATAAAAAAAAAAATAGTTTTTAGAATACTCCATCGCCTAATCTGCAACATAAGAAATTTAATCACTAAATTTCATCCAAATTAGAGGATCTGATTAGGAGATAGGGTTCCACAAGCAACCAAGCGGCAAAATCAAAAACCAGTCTGAATAGGTCCCTTCACCGCCTGTATTCGGAGTCCATTTTATGAATTGCTCTCATTTATTTCGTATATCAGTGCCCAAATTCAGGGCTTCCCGGAAGGAATATCTCCAGAGAATGGGTGTTCATCTCTCTAAGTCGACACGTGGCATGAGCTCCTCTCAGACTTTCATGCCCAGATTGAGTGGAAATATCAAAATTAAATCACATTTCATATATTTCTTAAAGTCGGTTTTTTTTTTCAAAAAAATTGGCAAATGTACTGTCGAACAAATGGGGAATGGGATGTGAGTTTGCCTCGGAAATTGCATTTCAATCTACAACGCTACTAAGAGTCTACTGAGAGCCTACATGCCTACACTTTATGGACTGTTCTCATGGAGTTTTTATATTATTGTGCGAAATCACTCTTTAGTCGAAGGAACAAATCCAGAAAAGATTAGACACGTTTCTAAGTCGATCTTGCTCCTTGCTGTCATTTTTAAAAACGAGTTCCTTTCAGTCTTTCAAGTCGAAGTTGGAATGCCGTGTGATTTTCACGTGGTTAATTTTGTCAATAAATTCGACAAATTGGGAACAGATCTGATGTGGGCTTACTTCACTAACTTTGTTTCAGTCTGGACTGCTGCTCTGAGACACAATGACTGTCCAGTGAGCAGATGTAAGTTCCTGTTGCATAGAGTCTTAGGTACACTGGCATATGCTGTGCCTCATTAGCTTATCCAATTATGCAGCTTACCCATGTTGACCTTGGCAAAACCTATTGTTCTACCTCGTGACGAATAACGTGCTTTATTCGCTCGCCATAACTGCACGTCATAAACGTTTCATAATTCTTTCTACAAACCTCGAAGTCAAGCTACCACGAGGTGGATCGATTTAGAACCTCTATCTTAAGCAAGAAGGATGTTCATTATAACCTCAAGGAGCATTCAAACAGTGATCACACGCATTTCTTCGAGACGTCAAACGTAACGTGACGCCTTAGGGAAAAAGTGTCTGGGAGTGTCATAGCTCCTTTGTCGTCTTTGGAGTCAATCTGTGCCTGCTGACAAATATGCCTACCAGCGATGAGCACGCGCGAGTACACTTTGTCAGTCACAGGAAATGGAAAACCTTCATAACCAACAACTCTTCCAAATCTGCTGTCCGTCCTCCGCCTCACATCACCTCCATCTGCGATTGCCTATCTAACCAACACGACAACGATAAGATCTTCTACCATGTTCTTGTGTTACCAAAGATACAAATCTCTCTCTGTCTCTCCGTGACACATTTATTGGGTCACTTGCCGTGCCATTGAACGTCCTTGATGCGAACGAATGCAAGAAAAACGCGTCGGTTCAAATTACTGACACCTAGTCACTCTTACAAGCGTGTAATTACCACCCATCCCACATCATCCCGTGGGCCCGTGAGCAGAACAGCCACCGTGTCTGCGCGTCGGCCATCCGTAGCAATTAAGACTGCGTGCGCCTGTGTCGTCTAACCCAGAGGTGAGATCTCCACTAATTGCGTTCTTTTCTGAGCACTTCCTCCACTTCCTCCAGCTTCCACACGGGTGCTGCGCAGCGCGCCACCACGGTCGTGTCGGTCGTCGTGGGAAACGACACAAAGACCAAAAGCCGATTGATTGGTTGCCTCCGTGTGGGTGGCACGGTCGGACGGCGTACATAGCTGTTACTCACCGCCGGGCCGCGGCAACAGCAACAGCATCATCGTCATCAACACCTGCGTGGAATACATTCCCCGAAGAGTACGCGACGCTAGCTGCGGTGTGTCGCAACATCCAGCGCGCAATATTCAATTATGTAGGCCCAGAGCGCGCAATCACTCAGGCGGCCCGCGCGACCACGGCGGCTCCGTCCGTGTTGGCCGCATTGTTAGCCGTCACAGTGGTGACACAGACGATGCCCGTCTGGGGGCCAATTGGGGAAGAAAATATCGAATTCACAGCGAATTTGCATGGCTTTTGGGTGATTTTTGCGCATTCCCTCGCAGTCGCCGCTCGTCACATTGTACGCCTGATTAATTAGAGGCAATTAAAGTGGACGTCTAAGTGGCGTCGTTTTGAAGACGCTTAGGTGTTTAATTAATGAGTCTGACTGGGATGCTGTACGCGCATCCACCACGCGGAAGATGCCGGCTGGTGGCACGGCCAAATGCGGAGATTTGCAGACATGCAGCCGCATTTAATTGAGCGCGGGTGTACTTTAATGAGGCGCAATCCATAGTCGGCCGTCTATGCAGTGACTTACTAGCTTACGGCGATTTGTCAGCGCGCAGCGCCGTATTGACGAGCGAATTCGGGATAGAAGGACGATCCTTCGTGCTGGCGAGACGCAATTAATAAGCTGGGATTGGCGCATGTGCGGCCATTTGTCTTGGCGGAAGGCAGGCGGATGGACGCCGTGTTGTCGATGGATGGATGTGACGGGAAACATGCATCAGCCAGAAGCTGAACGTGGAGGCAGGCGATGAGGATGTGGCTTCGGCCGCAATGGCTGTCTAATTGGGAATGAGCTGCCTCCCGTCTTGGTCTGCAACTAAGTCAATTTCTGATCGACCAGGCTCCCGCAGAGTCACTTCGAAAAGCAATTATTCACTCGCACGATACCGCAGGACGATATTTGTCTAGATCAAATAAATTACCCGCCAGCCCACCGCCCACTCGTCGGACGGAAGGGAGACAAAATGTTCCGTCTGCGTGTCGGTAATGTCCAGCAAAATGGAGCGGAATAGTGTGCGCCCCACCGCCGCCCTCAGTCTCGGTTTCGGAGCAAATACAAAATGGCAAACAAACTACCCCCGACCGGTGGCGAGGAGGGCGATGTAAACGACTGAACCGGCGAGCGGTAAGGGTTCGAGTAAATGTATTCGACATGACGCCGTAATGGACGTGAAATGTTTTATTACCCCCATTAAACGGTGGCGTCGAATCGACTGTGTGCGACTGCCCGGCAATGCCACCCCTTCGGCTGACCAACCAGGTAATCGTTATTCCACCACCCACCATGCGCCACCACGTTTTCTACTTTGTCGGGGTAAGCAGCAATTTAATGGCGGTCGCCATCTGCCCACCTTGACGAGCGCGGTGGCGGGCGCATGGAATACCCTTACCTTAGCAATTAGCTAATGAAATTTTACTTAGCTCCACAGGATGGGGTGGCAGCCATCGAACTTTGACTTTTGTTTGAGGTTTACACCGCGCTGGTCCGCCGCTGCCGCGGTTGACGGTCTGCTGTGTGGGTGGGTGGGTGGTGGGGTTGAGTAATGAGAGAAATAAATCAATATGACTGTGGGCACAAGAAATTCCATTCGGTTGCCCCTCTGCCTGGGGCGGGGGATGGTTGATGGTCGTGCGGCCATTTTGGGTTTTGTGAGCGGTCCTCTGCAGTGGGGCGTCTGATTTATGAGCACAACACTGCTGCACTGTCGATGTGAGTGCAGATGGAGTCATGACGGAGGAGGAAATGGGTGTCTGGTTACTCATGCAATAGGACATTTATGAATTTTGTGCTGTTTTCTTTCTGCAAAATGCTTGACATGTTTAAACGCGAAGGACTGTAGGGAAGGCGGAAGTTTAAGTGAAAACTGCAGACAGGGGATAATGTGAGTCCTTTTTACTTTTTTCTGACTCAAATCAGGGCCCTCTCATTGAAGAGCACACAGAAAGTGACTCATAATTTTTTTGCGAAGCTTCACGCGCAGTTGGTTGAGTGACTGCCCTTGGTTATAGCGGTCCCAGGTTCGAATCCCAGTAAAAACAAAAAGTTAATATGCTTTATCTGGTCTTTAAATCTGGTCCAGTCACTATTTGTCGTTGGGATCAAACGGCACTGGGTGTCACTATGATCCAAGTGTGATGGCCATTGCGCTGGCAGCCAAGTAACTTAACCTAGCCTTAGCTATTGTAGACACAGTACAGCTTGGTCTTGATGGCTGAATGCAGCGTGCCCAAGATCAGCTCTGTTGAAGGCAGCGATTAGGCTCAGATTCAGGCTCAGTTAATTAGACCTTCCAATGCGCACAGTGAACACAGAGGCAAGAACGATATTGAGAAGGAGTCCTGATTTTACAGTAATATTTATTTGGGTAGCACTACAACCCGTAGTAGTGTGGTGGTCCGTGGCGTTGTGGGTATGTGCGTCGACCCCAACCTCGACGTCGTAGGTTCGATTTCTTCTCTGTGCGACGAAAACAATTTTCACGGCCCCACCTCTTTCGAGTTACTGACAATGCTCAAAGAGTATTTCCTGTCTAGAGAAAGCTTCTCAAACAAAGCCGTTCGGATTCGGCATAAAACTGTAGGTCCCTTCCACTCGTGAGAGAACAATAGCACGCACAACACGAGTGGTTGCTGAGAAGCTAGGCCCTGGCCCCCTTCGGGCTGTAGTGCCACCCATATTATATTATATACTACAACCCGTAGAGGGCCAGGGCCTAGCTTCTCAACAACCACTCATGTTGTGGGTTCTTTAGTTCTGTCACGAGTAGAAGGGACCTACAGTTTTATGCCGACTCTAAAAGTACAAGTTTGTGAAACTTTTTCTAGACAGAAGTGCTCTTTGAGCGTTGTTAGTGACGCGAAAATGTGGGATATTACTTTTACAACATTCACATCATTTAGTGCTGTGCTCTGAAGTTTTACAGCTGTTGTGTATACATGTGGGATCCGGGCCCAATTAACCAGCACTGTGAAACACGAAGAAGTAGTGCTCCGTATTGAGGATGCAGTGTCGTGCTCTTGGTATTAGGCTTAGCTTACTTATTTCGTGCGTATTACTAAGAGATGGCGTAATTTGTATTATCATATATATTATAAGTCATAGCTTCCGATGGGCAATACTAAAATTTTTAAAAAGTTATAGATCCAGTACATTCAAACATAAACGATGTAACTTCGTCACGCGTCCTCCAGCCATCACACCGTCTTTAACAGAGCTTCAAAAATTGCTTGATCAGTACGAGGTTTGCTTCAAAAATGGTGCAGATCGCGAAAGGAGTGACTTCCCAGTCCTCTGTATCCCAGGCACAAGTAAGAACAAAGAAGAGTGGCTGAGATAGTGAGCCTCTGTTCCTCTGCTTACCACAACCCCTTCCCATGGCTCTTCAGACGACTTAACCTGGTTAGAACTTAATGCACGATCGTCAGTGACTTTGTGTTGGAATGAAAGCGTTTGTCGTTTATTACATATTTAGTCATGTCCCAGCAAGATTCAAAAATTTCATTAGAAACTGACAACATATTCCCCCTTTTCGCAAACCTCCAAATTACATGCTTCTAGCCTGCCGATGAAAGCCACCCTCTGTTTGTTTAGATTCTAGAATCGATCCCAAATGTGGCAAGCAATAGGTGGAGCCACATATGCTCTTGTTTCGAACCTAAGGACACTAGGCAAATGTTGTACGAGTCGGCTTTGACGCAAATGCCATTCGATGACAAAAATTTTGAAAGACTTCCACTGTTGTCCCCTAAACGCACTGATCAGTGATCACCTCAAGAAGAACCTGCACCCCTGCCACCCCACTTTCCAACCCACCGCTATCCACCTGCTCCCGTCTCTGGCCAGTCAATAACATGAAAAATGCATGCAATTTCAGTTTCGCCACGATTGGCGATCAATTTATTCCATTTCATATCAGATTCACTTTTCATTTCCATTAAAATTCTTTTCTCACTCTTCTCCATCTCTCTCGTTCCAGGTAATCGAAGACATCCACGTTCGCATTAATTCCCCGACAAATTACCAAGAAATTAAAAAATTCCACTCCGCATTCATCAATTTGCTTCGTACTGCTTTTTTGTGTTTCCCCGGACGCCGGACCATGTGTGCGATTAGGCACATAAACGTCTGCGATCGCGCGCGCGATGATGATCGTATGCGGCGACAGCTTGAGCGCCAGTGTCACCACACCGGATTTGCGAGCTGCAGCTCCAGTTTGCGGCTCAGTCACAAATTAAAATGCATCAAATCATAAAAATCAAGCATCGATCTGCTGCTGCTGCTGCTGGCACGATCGCGAGATCAATACAAATGGGGGGGCTTAGCGTATCTCGCCACGACGTGGAGTGCGCGTGGAATCTCCAAGAATCCGACGTCGAGCAGCGATATCAATAAAATTCAAATCGTCTGTTAAGTCAGCTGGCGCGGTGGGGGAAGAGGGGGATCATTTCGCAAGCGACGCTAAATGGCTTATAATTTTCAAGTACTCCTCGACTTGAGCAACGAGAATTTCCATAAAATAAGAGCATGATACTGTCATAGATACACGGCGTCTGCGGCGTGTGGACCTCCTCCACTCTAGCAGCTCGGCCCGGCTGCTGCGGACAATGGCAATGGCAGTCCGTGCTGCAATTGAAGACCCACTTGAGGTGATTCATCTCCGACAGTGACTAGTTTTTGTGTATCGCAGTGTCTGGGTCGAACGGCAGCGGCAGCAGTGAGTGTGCGCCAGCGCGCGCGTCCCTGCTCGAGCGCTCACTCAGCCTCACTTAACATGAAGTGGAGGCGCACGTTGCGCGCATTGATTCGCCAAAGATACTCGGTATCAATCTCTCCCTCTTGCGGCCCATTGTGGGTAGCACTTTGCTGCCACACACAAACAACCACTACCGTCGTCGTCGCTGCGAACACAAAACAACGCGAGCACAGCTCCAGCGCTGGCCGCAGATGCAAATGCTTTGCAGCAATAGAACTTATGCAACAATAATAACAATACGGCTCGGCGTCAGATGCCCGGATGCGGGGGAGCGGGCAATGCATCTACAGAATCCAAAAATTACAATAATTGCAGTAATAATCGTTGGGGGGAGGTTTCGTCGTTTTGTTCTGCTTTTTTTTCGCTCTCTCTCTCGGTTTGTTTTTTTGCATAAATATTTATGAACTCATGCAGTTGGCATTCGCGTGCACCGAAGGTACGCGCAATCAAATAATTGTCCACCGGCGGGCCTTACGGAAGGCCCCCGAGGTTGGCCATCGACGTACGCGACGACGAAATGGGCATCGTTTATTGAAAATGTTGCGTGGATGTTGCAATGATTATTCAGCAACATCTGCGCGTTGGCCCTGCGCGGTGGAATTAGATCGAATGCGAGGCACCTACACGGGAACCGGTGCTCTAAAGAGCGTCTAATGGTCGGGGCTGGATGCGAAATTGATTTCAGCAAAACGCTACCGCTGAGTCATCGTCGATTGCGTTGGTCGCGATGAGATGCTGGTGATGTTGATGTTGATAATCGACATGGGATGGATTTCGAAATGGCGCTGGTGAGTGTGTGGATCGGAGTGCGGGCTGTGGGCTGGTGTCTGCATCCTTTGTTGGATCGATAATTGAACTAATTTCCATGTTAAGTGGACGCTGATGTGGGATTCGAGTGATCGAGTGGATGGTGCTAGAATCGATTGTGATTTTGTTTATTTTTCGATCGTAGACTCTTGCAGATGGCACTGGAGGGAGGTAATTAGCATGGAGGTGATGGGAGGTTTGTCGTAAGCCCACTTGAGACATGACTGCGCCAACGGGAGCTGGGCGTACATTTGGATTCGATAAGTCTGAGAATAAGTGCGCACATTTAGTGGGATTTATTTAGTCAGATTGTGAAATAAGGCGAAAAAACCATATGATCGCTAGTCGATGTCGTGCATAATACCTCCTCCAAGACTCATTGCGAGCCCATGCTCTCTAAGACTGCTTCTGCTTGTCATTTCCGAATGATTTGAGAGTACACATGAAACTCACAAGCACTTTGTCAAAGGTACAGTGCAGCGTTCTAATTGCCCAGCATTAGTTTTACTTGAAATATGCACCAATCACAGTGCCTTTACGGCATTTAGGGTAGCCTCGAGTTTAATGCGACCGAATCGGAAACAATACTTGGCTTCGCTTTTAAAATAGGAAACAATACAGAATTTCAGGTCCTCTAATGCCAATTGTAGTCAAACCTAGATCATATTCCTCCGCAAGCTGTAGCGCTCATAAGAGTAAGAATTGATGCAGCCCCAAGTTTGTTCTACTTAGACATAACTCCTCCAAACGAGGGCTTAGTTGGTCACACTTGACGCACACTCGACTCAACGACTGTAGGTAAGGCAACTCATGTCTTAAAATAGGCCGAACCATAACCATTTTCTTCGAAAAAACCAAAAAAAAAGTATGCAGACTTCCATGGTAACGGTCTAAGAACGATTCATGAATCCAGTGGACCAGGCGGTAATCCGGTTCATGTCTTAACTGGTAACCATTGTAATTCGATAGCAATGATGTTGAACATACAATTTATTCCGGAATATACTAATGTGTGAGCTCATTTGGATAATAGTTCGGACCATCACAAGTTGTAGTTGGCCAAGCTGTCAGGTTAAATCTTTTTCTCCTTCTAAACCTTCAACGCAAACAGCTAGGCTAGGCCATGTTGAGCGCATGGACAACACTGCTCCAGCCCGAAGAGTCTTCGACTCCGAACCAGTGGGACAACGCAATAGATGTCGGCCACGAGGCCGATGGCGCACCAACTTGGAGTGCGAAATTGGAGGCAGCTGTCTAAGGATCGTGCCAGTTGGAGATGCTTGTAGGCTGAGGCTCAGGTTCACCTCGGACTGTAGAGCCATAAGAAGAAGAAACTATCGGGTTTAAGGCCGTTCCTCACTAAGAGCAACATTTTGGGTTCATTGTGACTGCCGTGAGATGTTATTTTTTGTGTAAAAATGAAGTTTTCTCTTTAGCACCTTTTAAGTCGTCCAGCTCTGCGAAGTTCTCTTGCTTGGTTGGCTGCCTTGTTTTACGGACGCTGATTTGGCTTGAGTCGTCCTCCCCTTATGCGTGGCATCGGTTTTGTGGACGTCAACTATGTGCTGCTCCTGTGGAGAGGAGTGGATGGGCAATGCTGTCCACAAGAAGTGCATTTTTTGTCTCCTCTTCTTCGTCAACACAGCTTCAGGAAAAATCTGTTTAGGATAATTTCTCATCATTTCTCAGTCCTTGACGTAGTAAATCGGGTCAATTTGTCTGGTAATTCGAAGCTTACCAAAGGCATAGCTCCACCAGCCAGTGTCTGTACGTCTGTACGCAGTCTGTAGCGTAGACATTTGTTAGGAAAGCAAAAAGCTGGCATGACTTTCAGCAGACCTCAACCAACATGGCTTGCGAAATAAGGAAGAGATTATGTTAGCTGATGACACTTCGTAGATGAAGCTCAGATTCTGCGCGGGCTGCAGCGCTGTACGAAGCTGACGACGATTTTAGTACCCACGCCTGTTTGAAGCTTATTCACCCTTTATGTGTATACCGCCTTGTTGATCCACCGCAAGGTACCACAAATCACACATGAGCTCAACGCCTGAATGTCAGTGCAAGTAAATACCAGGCAAAGAAGCCCACGACTCAGTACAGCGGTTAAGGCCACAAAATTTGAGACGATCGGCTCAGCGTTTGAAGGATTCTAGCGAGGGGGCTAAATGGTCTTTAGGGTCGTCGCTAGTTCCTAAACTGCAGAAATTGTGAAAGTGTGAAGATTGGACATCAAAACAGAGACGATCAAGGAACGACAATGACGACTCGTCCATGGAAAGCTACGTGGCGGATTATTTCTATGCACTCTTCAATGTCGACGGAGAGACATTTACAACCTCTTATTGGGGGTTCGTATCCGTTTCCCGCATAGTCGATTATTTTTGGATCTTAAACATTCAGGCCCTCGTTCAATCTATCGGCCGGCCATAGCTGACAGGGTACTCTCTGCTTAAAACTGGAGCCGATCGAAAATTACACGAGTTCAGAATCTGATCTAAGAGCGGACAGAGAGATGGTGTGGTATGTTTCACGTTGTGTTGCAAAAGACCAGCCAAAATAAGTAACGCTGAGCTGCAGAAGATCTCGTAGACGACATGTAATAATCCAAAAGAACTGTAAACCGGGTGAACCATAGATCGTCCACAGACATGATGACTACCGCCTCAGTTCAGTTTTCCATCTCCCCCTGCACGCTATCAATCATATCAAGATCCTTCGGATTATACCATAAACTGACTGATGAACTAAAACCACTCTAATCGTCCTCAACTTGCACTCGAACGTCAGTCAGACAGCGGTATTATCTCCCATAAATCGCAGGAAGTCAAGCACATCCCCTTTGTTCCGCCATGGAAAAGGAGTAAACCCCCAACCCCCTCGAATCTCGCATAAAGCACACACACCCGCTTCGCTGCAGCCCCTTCAAGACCCCATGCACATCACGTGAATCCCTTTAATACAGTCCAACACGCACATCACCTAATTGAATTATGCACCGCACGGGCACACAATTACTCCCCCGCGACAAAAGGACGCGACCCGGGCACCATCACCAAACACTGCATGTATGTAAATTTTTTACGTTTAGTCCTTTCGCGCTGACCTCTTGGCCGTCCATTAGCGCGAAACATTATCACCCGCAACCATCACCAGTCATTGTGTGTAACATTGTGATCCTGGCGCACCGCCACACAAGGAACATCAAAATTCCGCTTCAAAACTGACGGCCGGCACGAAGGTCCTGTAGGAACCCTCATAAAAAACATTTTTATGGATGTCATCATGTCAGTTTTTCTCCGTTCACCCGTGCTGCCCGGCGCGCCGTGAGTGTGCGCTGATACGCGGAAGAGCTCGCGTGTCCGAGTTCGATTTTCGATGGCAAACACCATTAGCCTCCGCGAACAGGCGGCTCGGACAGAGCAGATGATGATGTCGACGGTGATGATGTCCTGGCCACGAGCCAGGGGTCAGAAGTCAGTCGGGGAAATGTCAAGGGGGACGGACGGTGATTGGAAGCAGTGCAACCTGGAACCAACCAACCCTCCGGCCAGATGCTAGACGGTGAAAAAACTGTACCGGCAAAGGTGTAAAAACGATGTCCGTGGCGGGCGATTTATGACATGATTACACGGTTCGATGGGCCCTCTGACTCACGGCACCCGTCGCTCGGACCGTGGCATATGGCCAGATGAGATAATCGAGAGCGAGCGGTGTTAAGTGCGTTAGGCGGTGCTCATTATAGGCCGATGATTAGGAGTGATGAATCTGGTTCGGGGGCGCAACCCTTTGGCGGTAAGTGGCGGCAGATGTGCTGTCCCACCGGGACATTCCACCGGCACCGTCTGCATTTGGAGAAGCTGGGACGCCGCGTGTTCATCCTCGTCATCCACATCGCGCCCACATAAGGAACTCGTATACTCCATCCAAAAAATGACAGACAATGCGCTGATAAAGCTCATAACCAACAACGTGCGGCGATGCAACCGCAGGTCCCAGTCCGAATGCGGTCAACAATGCCCCATTAAGTCCAACGCAAACAAATCATCCTTCATTCGCTCATTTAATCACGAACAGCATTTCGTTTCGTTTTCGTTTTTTCTCTCTCTGAGGGCCCAGACAGTCTTAACTTGATTGCAAAGAGGATCATTGTCCTCGTTCGCGGTTCCAGAAAACGAGCGCAATGAAGAAGTGATCGCAAATGAGGAAGCTCACCGGGCACTGGCAATGCATCGGCTTAAATGTGCAATTCATCCGCGGGCCACTGTCCGGCGCGGAGCGATGAATGTGTAAAGAGGATTTACCTGCCAGCCAGGAGAAGTGTGCGCCGCCGCCGCCGCCGCCCCGAACAAGGCAATAAGACTCGACGGACAGTTGCGTAAGCCGTGTGTGTTGACAGAACTGTGCTGCTGCTGCCGTAAGTAGGTTGAAATCTTATTCAATGGACCTCGACGCGCCAGTAAGTGGTGGCTTCTGGTATTTCCTTTTTTTTCGGTGGCACAAGAAGTGCCCGCCGAAGTGGGCAGATATTAATTATGAAGTCGATTGTGTAAATATTTTGACTTGTTGTCGACGGGTGGGGGGCGGGAAGGGGAATTTCGCTTCGTGAAGGAGTTTGTTTGCGCTGAACTGTGCAGGAGGCGATCAAGTGGCTCTGACGTGAAGTGTTGAAAGGAATTTGTTGCGAATGTAAGACGGAAGTTGTAAGTCTGGACAGTCTGTGACAGGAGATGTGTATTTTTACTTCGGCTGCAGATGGTGGGTTAAGTGTCTGGCCTGCTGGTTGTGTCGCACATCAGCACACAGACTTTGAGCAGTGCAGTAGGAGCTTTGCATTTATAGTGGACGTAGTGCAGTCTAAACTGAGATCTTGGAGCGCGTGCTTTGCAGCAAGCTGCAGCAAGCTTTTTGAAACCTAGACTCAGGGGAAGACTGAGACTAAGGAAAGGTACACACAAACCGTCGCAAATATCAAGTGACGCACGTGTGGCAGGTGGCTTAAGCTCCTTTTTATGTGTAAGATGTGATCATTTGAATATGAAAATTCAACCACAAGCTCTATGTGCCGTGGATTGCCATAAGTCTAGCCAGACGTCTACGGACGGAATGGCCAAGATGGCTAGGGCAAGCAAGACTGCTCATCGACAAAATGGAGGACGACCACGAAAACGATGCTACATACAAATGGAAAAGGACCTCTGTCAATTCAGAGGCAGCTGACTAACGATTGTGCTAAATGTGAAGGCTTGTTGGCTGACGCACTCGTCCATCACAGACTATGTCGCGACGAATTCGTCTGATCCGATGCCATGACCACGTTGCGTATGAGCTCTTGGGCTTGATTCAATGTCTTGTTACTAGGCCCTGGCCCTCTACGGTCTGTAGTGACGTCCTTATGACAACTCTAGTGCGACAAGTGGTGACTGGACCAGAATTGAAAACCACAGAAATCATGACAACTTTGATTCGAACCAGGGACCTCTTCATTCAAGGGCCCAGGCACTCAACCAATTGCGCCATCCTGCTGAAATCAGCGATTCCTTGCATTTTACTTGCTAGGAAGTGGAGCTTGGCATTAGATCGTCACCTAGTTTGAACCAAAGGTGAATGTAACATCTGCCCTTTGGCCACACCACAAGAGACATGAATGAAATGAGTGTATAAGGACTAGAGTTGCATTCTGTTTCTTAATATTACCCGGTTATAGTGATGTCATAATGCTTTCATTTCACTCCGATTCTTCAATTAATGTCCAGACTAAAGCAAACAAAAAAAAACTGACGAGGACAGAACATGTGATAAAGACGGCAATTCCTAAAATGACAAGGGTCTGACCAGACCTATTAATTAACTGAAGGAAAAACGATGAATCGCGGCAAACGATTGAATGCCGTTTTCAAAAGATGAACGATCGTTTTTGATGAAGGAGCATAGACGTTCTACAATTTAAAGACATTTTCTATGTGCACCTCTGTAATCGGTATCTAGTCACAACCGCCTCACAAGAGCAAGGTGCGTAAGATTTTCGTATTCTAAGCAAAACCTAACAATTTTTGAGCATCACAGCAAATGTCAAAATTGTGAGGAACGTCGCAACCCTTATGATGTGCTACATAAGGGAATATAAACACATTGGCTGGACAAAATTGAGAAAAGTATTTGTGAATAATTCTCTGTTCTTACGCTTCTTTGAGCTCGAGAATGACATGAACTATTCTTGTGATATTTTTGCCAGAATACCACACAATTAATTACTCGCAAGAAAGCTCATTAGAGATACAACTACTTTTTCTTATCACAGACATTTGTGACGTGGTGGCCCGTGGCGTTGTGGGTATGTGCGTCGACCCCTACCTCGACGTCGTAGGTTCGATTCCAGCTCTGAGCGACAAAAATAATGTTCACGACCCCACCTCTTTCGAGTTACTGACAATGCTCAAAGAGTATTTCCTGTCTAGAAAAAGCTTCTCAAACTTGGCCGTTCGAAGTCGGCATAAAACCGTAGGTCCCTTCCACTCGTGTGAGAACAATAGCACGCACAACACGAGTGGTTGCTGAGAAGCTAGGCCCTGGCTCTATATGGGCTGTAGCGCCACCCATATTATTATATTATTATTAAAGACATTTGTGACTTGTGACACATCACAACCAGAATAGGGGCATTCATTTATTTTTAAGCTATGCTCTGAGGTTCTGAGTTCCTAGCCTTTTGCATGGTGTGAGCCAATGGATGTGGAATCTTCTTCAAAATACTGGTAACCCGTGCTACTAGCATGAGCGATTGACGGTATATTAGTCTTCTTTTTTCTCGCGACCAGGTCCTAAGCCACACCTCTGCACGCTTCTACCGCTCTAGCTACTGGACTGACTTTAGATATTACTTAGCAGTGCTGGTTGACGTACCACTCTTCTTCTTTGATTGGAGCTACAGTTCAGGGTGGACTTGGGCCTCAACCAACATGGTTCCAGCCAGCACGATCTTTCGCCAGCTGCCTCCAGCTGCGCACACCAAGTTGGTTGAGGTCCGTTTCTACTTGTGTGCGCCGTACCACCCAGTATGTTCAATATTTGCCGATGCGGCTTACTCCATCGAGCCTTCTTAATTCAGCACGCTAATTATAAGGGATCTGATCTCTCGCCACTTTTCTGCTGACGACGTAGTATGCCTGACTAGTTGCTTGGAAGCTGGTAGACCTACTGCAAAACGCCTTCAATCAAGTTCTCGAGTCTTGAGTGTCTTCCTATTCGTCTGCTCATGCTGAACAGATGGGTGAGCGATCCTGACCAAATAGGTGATATTGCGTACCTCCATGAGTCGACAAGAACTGCTTGAGATGGTTCCCGTGACCTTGCGATGTCCAGGCTTCTGCCGCGGGTATCAGTTGCTTTTGGTTGTCTTTTGCGATCTGGCACAGTGCCACAGATGTTGCTTCATATTCTGTCTTGAGTTTCTGAATGGATACGGTCGTATTTCGTAAGTGTGCGGGGAACTCAATGTTGAGCAGATACTTCTTCGAACTGAAGGGATTATTCTTTGAGCATATGAACGAGTGTCCCCATCAACGCGGCTTCCAAGGCGTATTTTAAATGCTTTACCAACAGATAGACGACCGCTTGGAAGACCTTAGACGAGGTGGTTAGATCAAGCCTCGAAACACGCGCTGTGGCATGTAACTTATATAACTTTTAACAGGCTAGAGTCCGTGGCGGAGTATCAAGCGGTCTGGAGATCTATAAGCCGTATATGCATTACCCCCAGTGACTCCGTTAGTGGATCATGCGTCAGTGCTTTTTTAGGAGGTCACTCAGTTGGTCGTCGCTCGTTGCTTCATGTGCGTCCTTTTCCCTCTGTTCTTGGTTTTCTCTGTTTGAAGGGTTGTAGTGAAGTGTGACTATTATCTTGCGGGAGTAACCCACATTCCATCGCTCAAAGCGACGAAGATGCAACATTTGAGGTCTGTGGCACAATTTGCCCCACTCTAACCAAATATTCAAGGCTTTTATTTTGCAAGCAGTCCCAGGAACCATCAGGTCATCAAGTCAAATTAGTTCCAAGAACCCTTCAATTTGCATTCCGTTGCAAGTACTAGAAGTAAACGTATCTTCGCCGGTACGTGTCGAGCATACACATCGCCTGCTTTTCGCCAAAGCGACCCTTTCAAACCGTTCGTCCATGTCGAAGTCTACCAAGCTTATTAGCAGATCAGCCCCATCGCCGGCGTCTTTTCATGTCTTCCCCTCAAACGACTGTAGGTGCCCGGGTGACTAAAAGCCGCCCGATCGGTGACAAACTCAGCTCCCCTCCCGTGGCCAACCATAGAAACCACCCGCCTCTTGGCTTTTCCATCCATAAACTCATATCGCTCACGTGTGCAGCCAAATGGAACTCAATTTTTTTACGAGTTATAAACTTTTTCAACAAGTCATTAGAAACTCGTAAAAATCCTTTTTACGACAATCCCAAAAAAATTGTTTGTGCTTACGGCTGACCGCTTAATGCTGACTGCTCACGTTTTGCCAACCCTACGCGACGGAGCCCGATTCGTGCCACATTCCGGTGAACCTTCTTTTGAGTCTGAAACGATCGCACGGCCGGCGAGGTGCTTCCAATGCACTTAGCTTCTTCCCAATTTGCGAAGCCATTTCGAGAGATCTTCAACAGATTTTCAATTCATTTTGGATTCTTTCTGCTTCGAAATTAAATATTCCGACCGAGTGTCGAGTTGAATCGGATTTCACTCGAACAATGTGGCGCAACGACGAGGTGGTGTTTTTTTTTTCTTTGCCGTTGGATGAGAAGAAAATCACCATTATCTAGATACAAATGAGGCGACACCTCTGCGCGCCGTGTTCGGTGTCATCACAATGCGATGAGTTAATTAAATCCAGAAAAGGAACGCGTGTAGAACGCGCCACGGATTAGCATAATCCGATGGATCCCCCCCTCCCGGGGGCACACAAAGCCGAACACAAATCCATAAAACCTCGGAATGGTTTCTGTGAAATATTCTGATTTGAAGAAGAGTGACAGATTCGTTTGATTGACGTCCACCGGGGCGATCGAGGCGATCTCGCGACGATCGAGACGAGTCTCATGAGGGACGACCCGAAAAGCCGAGAGTGGCGAGATTTATCGGTTAATTTTGTCACACAGCGCATATTTATGCGTCTAAACGACCTCTGAATATTCGGTTTTTGATGGGATTGGGGTACCCTCCTTCGGACCGGCGCGGCGGGCTGACTGAGTATCAAGACGTTAACCTAAATCTGTTTATGCATCCAGGTGGAGATATCGCTGAGCTCAGTTGAGCTGAGCTGAGCTGAGACCGTCCCAGCGACCTCGGGGGCATTGTGTTTACAGCGTGTTCCCCAATTAGTAGCTCGTCATCCGTCCATCCATCAGCGGCGAACGCGTCTGGCCTATGAAACTTAATAGCCGGCCATTTATTGTGTCAGGCATTCAGTGAGTCCGACGAAAACAAAGCCTTCGGATACGACAAATCTAATAGATACCACCTGGCGATAACTCACAGCCACTCGAATCACTCAAATTAGTTTGGTATTAGTCTGTGTCAGAGTATCGCGGCCATAAATTAGCCTCGTCACTGAATAAAAGTATCTATTGCTGCCTGCGCTCGTCCATCTCGGGGCCCCGTGTCACGGCGAAGAAGTTCATGTATACCGCGGCGTCTACACGAGAGAATGCACGGCGATGCGATAATTTATTAATGAAGTCAGCTAGTCAAGTGACACTCTGCCACACGGCGTAGCGTGTGACAGATATCCAGCATAAATAATGCCGAAGTGAGTGCTTCATAGTTGTCAATTTGGTTGTTCGGCCGCTGCCGCTTGATCGATGTCCGAGTGTACAAGTGTCCGGCTGGCCACCTCGCGCCGAGCGTTCCCGGAATTCGTATGCTAATGCAGCGGGGCATCTGCGGTGGGTATTCGCTATCGATCATCTCGGATTCGAGTCAGGGAGGTGAAAGAGTAAGAGTTTCTGCCCGCTGCCGGGGGGAGTAGATTTCTCTCTTTCATCTCGAGTGGGTGTTGGCCGGTCGGTCGGTCGGTCGGTCGTGTATGCATCATCATCGTTTGGGGGACGCAGAGTCGTCGTCGCCGGCTAATGGACCCCTTAGGGTTTTTTAATTACTCTGGTCCGGTTTGCGCATTTAGCGCCAACTCCTCCGCGTGTGTGCTCGCTTGTGCAATGCAAATTTGAGGCGAAAATTTTCCGTCCGCAAGCCGGTTCGGATGCCCACGGTTGGCTTTTAGTGTGTGTCGTGCACAATTAGCGGCCGTGGAGTGCTTAAAGTTTGAATTAAATTGCTCCGGGTGTCCGCGTACCGTTTTGCGTGTTATAGTTCACGAATGTGCATGGTCATGCCGGGCGGGGGACCTGTTTGGGGGCCGCTGCTGCTGCTGATGGTTTTATGACGGTCGGCAAAACGAGGAAACTGGTTGCGTCGAGGATGAGCGGATTCGAGTGGTCTATGGGGCTGGGTCGGACATGGGCTGGCACTTGTAGTTTGGCTCTCTGAACATGTGTGAGGCATTTCTTTGATGTTCTCTGGTGGACCGACGGCTCGTTTAAAGGTGGTCGTCGTGGTCGGAGATCGCCGTGTCCAGCTGCAGTGGCTCCTGCGGAACAGGTAGTGGTGCATCGGACACGAAGCTAGAGCTTGTTGGGAGGAAGCACTTGTTGGATGTTTCTCACGACGCACGTTCGAGTTGTTGCATGGGTTGTCTTTAAAGTGCGCCAACCATCGGCTTCCTGCAGTGTTTTAATAGAGAATCACCATTCCAACACCACATATCGACCAACGAAGCTGGATTAAGAAGTTCAACTACAGCTGCTTTCCACGCAAAGTCCTCTTTGAGTTGAAACAAACAAGAAATGCTGGAAAATCTGTACTTATGTGTTTGAGGAGACAAGCAGCCAAATGCCGGCACAAAAAGCCAAGTTGGTTTTGCTTAGAAAATGAGGACGTTTTAAGGAATGCGTGAAGAAATTGGCATTTTTGGCATCACTTTAGGGACCCGAGACGATGTCCATGACTGATCATGATCTCTGAGTAGAATTCCGAGTCCTTCCTCTACCATCTCCACCATCACATGTTCGATTTCGATCAACTTCCCACAGTAAACTCTCATAGTCCATCGAACCACCGACATCGATGCGCAGGCAAAGTGGATTAAGACTGAAGACAAAGCTGCTGATCTACAAGTAGCTTTTAACACGGATTAACGATTAACGGATAGCTTGCCAATGTGGCATCCCATCCTTAAGACAGACAAGAAGAAGCTCGCACATTTTCGAAAGAAAAATACTGCGACTATGTACATTAGATAGGGACCGCCGAAAGTACAACAGCAACAAGAAGCTCTATCACGTAGCACGCATCATCTCCTTGCAACAGTACATAGTGACACTGTTCATAAAACAGCTGCTAGACCAGCAACCATTCCAACGAGGCAATCAGAAACTGAAGAAACACAATCTCCTGACGATGCTACCTCAACGCACTAAATCTGCTAAGTGAGCAGAACTTCCCATCGACGCCTAACAACAAGGTTCATGGCTTCATCTAGGCTAAACCGGCTACAATTGCTATCACATCCGAAAAGGACCCACTCGGACACACAACCCGATGTAAGGACTGGGCACTGTAAAATATTAGAACACAACACCGATATTTTATTGCAAATATTCTTTGTTGCAAGCCTCTCCAGCCGCTTCCAAATGTGCACACCAAGTTGGCTGCGGTCCTTCTGCACCTGTGTGCGCCATCTCGTTCGAGAACGACCTCTGTTACGTTGTTGTCGAAACTCTTCGGGCCGGAGCTGTGGTGTCCATCCGCTCTATATGACCTAGCCATCTTATGCGTTGGATCAGAATATGCTTAACAAGGTGCACGCCGCTGTACACAGTACAGTTCGTGGATGAATCTAGAGACGTGCCAGCCTGAAACTTTCTTAACTCGAGTTGACCCGAGACCCGAGAATTGAAGCGAACAGACTTTCAACTCCTCCTGATTAACGGTTTCACCTAAATCAAAGTAAGGGTAATCCTTTTTGCAACAGCCAATCTGCCTTAAACCGAACTCGGGCTAACTTGAATCTCGATCAGCGTATTACATTATACATTCACAATAACAGAATGTATATACATACGAGTCTCATAAGAAACAAAAGTTTATACAACTCCTTCTCATACTCTTAACCAACGTATTTTGTGTTCACATCACACCGAGCTTGCAGTTATGACGTTCAATTTAGAGATGGCCAACCCGAGTCGGAAAATCGAGTCAACCGCCGTATCGAATGGTTAGCAGACTTGATGTTGAATGTTAATTTATGCGTTTCATTTTAGTTTCAGCGACTTTGATTAACTTAAATTCAACTCGGTTCAACTAGGTTTAGATGTGACTCGGGTTGACTCGGTTTATCATCTCGAGTTGAACCATCTCTAGTGGAACCTTCTCCTTCAGACGTCATCAACGCAAACAGGACCAAAGATAGCACGCAGAACTTGTCTGTCAAAACGAGCAAGAGATTATTCATCCGCTTTTAATTGCATCAATGTCTCTGCGCAAATGAGCAGTAGCATTAGAGCTTAGTCAGGAATTGCTATGAAGCTACAGATCCTCCGTTAAGAGCTCCCTCATAAGCCACTATACCTTAATATTCTAAGTGAAAAAGTACGAGACACAAAGCCCGTGATGTAATCCCCGAATTTACCATTTTAACACTAGTCTCTATTTAGTGTCAATTTGACACACTTTTTTATAAATAAACAAGTCTCCTAATTATTGTAGTTCTGTTGCCAAACGCTTGCTGCCTACCGGGCTACTTTGTGGTCTAGCTTCCGTAAGAAAAATTGCTGTCGCCAGAGGGCCACTGAAGGCGTGAAGAATAGTTATAGCATATCTGATGTTTGGTATCCATTCGACGTACTCATGCCGATTGCAGAATCCGGTGGATCGACTGCGGAGGGAGTAAGTCGCATCCGCAATCGAAGTTCGACCCTGTTATAGAATCCGTCCGTTGAACTACATTATCGGTTCGCAAAACCTAACTATCGACCCCTTCTGTTTTCTGCCAATTTTGACTTTTCTTATTTAATTGTTCTGAACAAAATATTATGGAAAGAGTGAAAAAAGTGTATTATTGGCGCAAGTAGTTTTTTTTGTGTGTTTAGAAGAGCAATGGTTTCCCAAGATTTTCGCTATAAAATCAGAAGTAGGGCGAAGGATATTTAGCAATACCGGGCATCCAATAAGTCCAAAGAAGTTATTTTGTAATCAACATTCATTTATGCACCTTTCCTTCAGATTTCGAAATTTAGCATTTCTTTCGCACTACTACACCGACATCCGCTCACTTTCTGGATTACGTATAATACGAAAATATGCGGAAGTGAACATTTTCCCTCCGCAGTCAATCCGCCGGATTCCATAACCGACATGACTGTTTTGTTGACTGCCCTTTGTAGAATCATAAAGCTATAGTGTGCTGGTTTGTGGCGGAAGACATAACTTAATTTCACGTGAACCCAATTACACGTGAATTTACCTTTTTGCAACAGATTTCAAACTCGTGATAAGAAAAGCAATTGAATAGAAACTCCATAACAGAACGAGTAATTCAATGACTTTATTTACTTTGTTTGCTGATGCTGTGACAGCACGGGGGATGACCGTAAGAGTGTCCTCGGGTCATCAGTGACGCGGGTTTTTGTACCCGTGCGTATCTAGCGTTACACTCGTCTTAAATGTTTTAAAAAACCCAATCCTGGAGCAGCACGCTCATTTCCAGTGTGATATACATCAATTTACAAGGTGACTTGTAAAAGATTCATGAAATGAATCGTCGTCGTTAATCTAACGACATCCGCGTACGTGATGGCAGGGATCGATTTGCCTTTAATTTAAGACGTGATCACGTGTAGTGTCTCTTGGTAACAACAACGAGTAGGACGATGGAAGGTCTTCATCTCCTTGGTCATCACAATGGAACCGACCGGACCTAAGTGAGGCGTGCCAACACCGTGCTGACCAATAGATCTAACCTAAGCTACACGCCGTGTCACGGGATCACGTGTAATGACATAGAGGCTTCTAGTCCAGTGCTCTAATTCCACTCCAGGCTCGGCTTGAAGTACAAGGTCTTCATTACTAAGCAGCCGTAGCAAACGTGGCCGGCACACCTCAGAATAGGCAAAAGATGATCGTGTCAACTTCATGATCAAAGTCCAGTCGATTGCAAGTACCCAACTTTTCATTAACCCGTGCTGACCATCAGAAGGCTCTCTCATTGAACGCGTCAGCCACCTTCCACTCCCCATCCATTCCCACATCCACATCACCACTTCGCAGACAGAACACATGCATCACCCCTTGTATCGATCACACCTTTGACCTTGTGCTCAACTTCAAAACCCACTTTCCCTGGCTCCCATAGGCACTCGCCTCAGCCAACTGCAACCATTCACCGAGTGCACTCAGCTTCTTGAGGAATTCGCATTCAAATGTCCACTCCACACACGGCTGGCCCTCAACGTCAGCTGACCCGCCAGCGACTGTGCCCCCAAAAGACGCTTACATGCACTGGCGGACCCCAATCAAAGTGCGATACAAATGCCAATCTGCCAGCAGAGTATCACTGCGATGACATTTAAATCCACGTCCACCGTCCTGGAGTTTCCCAGCGCCTTATCTAGGAGCCGACCGCTTGCGCTCGTGAATCCACTCAGACGCACTCGGAATCACCATCGTCGCCGTCGCCGTCGCCGTCGTCGCAGCAGTCGCCATCCATGTCGTTTATCTGGTAACACTCGTTAAGCGTTCGCACAGATACCGACGCATCGGCGCACACTCATACCGCTCCCGGGGAGATTTACGATCGGACAGTCCAATAAAATGATTGCGAGCGATCTTAATGCAAATTGTTATGTTTTTATTTATGAGTCATCCGACGAGGGTCACTGCGCTGCTCCGCGCCGCCACAGAGTGAGCAGCGAGCAGCGACCAGCGAGCTTTGCCTATCAAATGGCCGAGCGTGTTCAGATACACACGTCCGACATGGATTTTGTGTGTGCCCGCCGGTCGATCTGCGCCGCGACGAGTGAGCCGCGCTGAGTCGACAGTCGGCCGCTGATGGGGCTGCTGCGGTGGGGGTGGTGGCATTGTGGCGTAATAAGGTGCGAGTGCAGTTTATCCGCGTTGTGCCTGAACGAACGAAGGAAAACCGAAACTCACCGATTTACACTATGTTCTCTGGTTTATGACAAACATGCAAAATTTACGACCCGCGTATGGGGTTTTATGGGGCAGCGCTGCAGCACTAAAAAAAATAGACTGTCTTCAGCGCGGACTAACTCGGCCGGCGTTTGATTTTTTCATTCGAAGTGAGGCTTTGTTTCTGTTTTTTTTTCTTTCTGGCGAAACTTGATTTTCTGGAACTGATAGCGGCGATAAGAGTCGCGGTTCGCGAGATAAGGACATTCGCGGTGTGACTCGGTGGGGCGTGGGCAGCCGGAGCGGGAGACGTTCTTGGCGGGTGACTAAGACGGAGCGTCGTCGTCGTCGTCGGTGCCGTCCTGGTGTGTCGCCGAGGTTACACTGACCCAAATATCGAGCCAGCCAGTTAGTCTCTATTTTGGTTTCGCTTTTTCCATTGAATTCGTTTATCTCTCACGAATTGGGGAGTGAAGGTGGTAAAAAACGGTTTTATGACCAAAATTTCTGAGATTGCCTATGTGGAGTGGTGCCGGGGGAGGAGAGGGGGAGGTGATTTGTTTGCTTTTTTATATCGGCATTTGAGTGCGGTTTTACTACTTTGACTCAGATTTGCGGTCACGTAGCCGCGCGGTGTAATGGGCCGTACGAGGGGCTTTTTGCTATGTCCTCGGGTAAGATGGTGAAACACGACAAGATGCCATTAGCGTCTGCAGGGATTGTCGAGAGAAAGGCCTCCGCTTCTGCGTGAGTCGCTGAGGTTGTCATTGGTTTGTCGAAGTGGGCTCAACTGATGGTGACTGCAGGGAAATGTGTGCATCCTCCAAGGAAGCATGGAACGCTTGTGGAATCGAATTCAAACAACGTTCGAAATGAGAGTGGAATTCGGCCCGATTTCGTGTGAAACTGTCCCAAAACATCAGTCCCCAGAGGATACGACTGCACACTCTCCCGATTCTGAGTGGCTAGCTTCAACCCTAGACTCGACGGTCCACCTCGTGCTGTTGCAAGAGCCTTCGCCGAGCACTACAAAGTCACCGTGTCCTCCACGGTCTCAACGAGAGGACGATTCCCCATCAGTCCAGCACACACAAGACCCCCATCACAAGAATCTCTAGAGGAAATCTGGACATGTGCGCATCCACTAAAGGAGCATGGGACGCTAGTGGAATCCAATGCAGTCAACGTTTAACAATGGACCCAATATTTTGTAAAACTGTCCCAAAATTTCAGTCGCCAGAGCATGCGACTGCTTCTGAGTGACAAGCTTCCATCCTAGACATGAACTCAAAGCCAATTCCGAGTCCACCTCCTGCTAGAAGCTTCAGCGCCAAACCCCAGCCAGCGTGTTGAAACTTCACCCTCCACGGTCTCAACGAGAGGACGATTCCCCACCACACCATCACACACCAAATCCTCATCACTAGAACCTCTAGAGGAAATCCTCCGGAATCCAGCACACCGCCAAGCAAGCCCCCATCAGTCAAACACACCGTCATTCCCAGCTCCCTGCTCCATCAAAAAAAAAAATCCGCAACCGAATGAGCAGCACTTTCTCCGCAGCCACAGCCACCACAAGTGTTCCCCATCACGACGGCACAAAACAATTATTGCCCCCACGGCGCGGCGCTGCTCTTTCTCTCTAGGATCACTTGCATGCCAACCGCGTGCCGGTGAGGCGAATTTCCACTCATTCAGCGGTCGATCATGGAGACAACCTGAGCCTAATCTGACGTTGAGCGACAACATTCGCATTCTACGCGGACGTCAAGTGGCCACAGGCCGCGGCACTGAATCTAATCTGGA
Organism: Eristalis arbustorum; assembly: GCA_916610145.1. NCBI lineage: Eukaryota > Metazoa > Arthropoda > Insecta > Diptera > Syrphidae > Eristalis > Eristalis arbustorum. The sequence goes on along the minus strand of OU744318.1, from coordinate 20,487,918 downwards.
CGTTCATATCTCGCCTCTCTCTCGAGAGAGCGAAGTGTTTCCCTATCAGCTCGTATCAAGATCGCATCCATCTGTGCGGCGGCCGCTGGTAATGACTTTGATTTTAATTTTCTGTTTCTGTTTGACCTCACCCCTCCCCGGCCAGTCATTTAGTGGTTCCAAAAAACAGGTAATTACTCGTTTTTTGTGTTGGCACGAGCTAAGCGACACGGCGCGCCAGTGCGTCCAGGTTTTTTGGTGGAATTCCTCTCGCACTAGGTCATGCGGTCGGTCGGTCGGTCGGTCTTGGCACGACGCTGCCAGACCACTCGATTGTGTCTGGGGCTATCTTTTGTGTAACATTCTTTGGACTCGATCGTCCAGTGAAAGTAGGAGTAGCTGAGAGGTGGGTTTTTTTTTCTCTCGTCGAGGAGCGCTTTTGTTCTCCACCCGGATGATTTGGGGCACGACTTGAACTCGAGTTGAGGCCGGCTGGAGTGGGAGGATCGCGGCGATTGATTGATAATCAGGTGATTTCAGCTGACAGATGGAATGGGTGTCATCAGCCACAGCCAGCGAGGGCACGTTGGACGGTGGGGAGGACGTTCTGTAAGAAATTGGCAAATCCCGGACCTGGGTCTTGAATCATGCTGTCTTTGGCTCAAGAGCATTCAAGGTCGTCTTTGGTTTTGCCCCTGAATCACAAGAGAATGGCGAAGTGTTTGGACAGGGTGCCCCGGGATTAAGGAAAGATCTGAATTTGCCACTATTTGTGCGGTGAAGTGTTGGCAAAACAGAAAAAAAGCTGGAAAATGAAGTGCCTCTGTTTTCGATTTAATTCGTATCTAGGCGTTATTTTTGGAACACCCTATACTTCTTTAAACGCTCTTGAAGGTGGATTATGAAATACCTATGAGCAGTTCCAGCCTTAACGCCGCTCGCATGGTGGGCAGTAGTTGCAGCAGAAGAAGAATATAAGAATATAAGAGATCCTCGCCCAAGGCAGTAAGCTTTGAAACTTGTTGTCCATTCCGCATCTAAACGTGAGCGCGAGATCAACTGAAGCAAGTTTTGAAGTCACTGTATGGAAGACCTGAATCGAAGGAGTTGTTTCGTCAAACCCTGAAGCTTTTATGGCCACTGGCAGCTCGTAATCGGCTTTGCCGATAGCCAACCTGCGCATAAGTCTCTTGTTCAGTCTTCATGTCAGAGTGGAGGCATACTTGATTTTGAACATATTTGAGTCTAAGCAGACTGGCATCAGATGTGAGAGTGTTTTTAGATCGAATCGATTTTGTCGTACCCTATAGACTCTGGGGGCCTATGGCGTTGTGAATGTGAGCGTCAACCCCAACGCTCCTGAACCTCGACGTCTAGCTTCGATCCCTGGTCTGTACTACAAAAAAACTCCACTCCCACTGGCAATCCTCAAAGAGTACTTTTGTCTAGAAAAAGCTTCTCAAACTTGGCCGTACGGAGTCGGTATAAAACTGTAGGTCCCTTCCAGTCATGAGAAGTTAGACACTGGTTCCCTAAGGGTTGAAGCGTCACCCCATTATGCATGTAGACTGAACGCAGAAAGTAGTGTGCGCCGCAGAATTGGTATTTTTTGTGTTTTGAGTTCAATTTCATGCTACCATATTCATGATTGCTCTATTCGTAGATCGGTGAGAACAGAGTCACAGCCTGAACTAGTGAAAAGAGAAGCACACTAGGACAGGAGTTAATTTCGTAACAGAGCCTGCACACGTATCACCACAAACGAAATACATTCTGTGCGAACTGTACTAAGACAACCAGAAATAACATTCACTTACCAGAGTGGGTTGTGGCTTTTCTGTATTCGCATCTTTGTGACTACTGGCCAATTAGTTGCAACCCCCAAGTGCCGATCGAATACAACTGGGAACAGCAGAGTAGCCGAGGAGTACCCAGTACTGCCAGAAACACGCAACAACACAATGATTGCTTTCTTCATTGACTCCCTTAAGCTGAAGGTCAACATCCATAATTGTGTGTCTGATTTTCCTCTGCTTTGGTTTTTCAGTGTTCATGTGACTCGTGTCATCTGTCAAAGATGTACAGTTTCCATGGCTTTTCATTAGAGAGAGTCATACATGACAAATCTTAAATTTACTGATTGAATTTCCTTTTAAAAATGAGTGCTGTGTGCAAAATGTATTCAGCAACAGAGCTCTTTACTGGTATGGCATGAGCGGGATGCAGCCTTCGCAATCATTGGGCGGTATTTTTTTTTCAAAGTTGACCGTGAGAACAACGCCACCGTCAATGGCGGCTACAAACCAAATGCTGAGCTTGGCTGAAATGTGCTTCTAGCCACAAGCTACACAGCAAGCGAACCATTGAATCTTTGTGAAATAAGTTCAGTGAGTAGCCTTTAGCTTCTTCCATGCCACTAGAATACACCATTACACGTGCTATTGGCGAATGGAGAGGTACCAACCAATGATCATGAAAGTTAGACTCTGCGTCGTCCTGGTCAACATGCACACAAAATAATCCTCACAAAGTAGAATGCATATATTCACAATAGACTCACACAAAACTATACGCTTTTATACGCTTGTTAACTTTTTGCTTTGACAAGTAAAAAAATGCTAAAAAATCGTGTTAATCAATCAGATTCCAGATTTAAGGGCAACAATATTTATGCAACTGAGGTGAGCAAATCTGGAGACATCCCGATTTCTATTCCAGTTTGTCGTCCCACCATCGACCCAAGCTAGCCTTTTTGAAACTACAGCAGCCATTCTAACCTAACCGCTATATTGTACATCAGTCGTCTTCAATACGGACTAAGCTGCCAGCCTTGTGTTATTTGTTGGCCTCCTCCAGTGCTATTTATGCCCTCATCAGATGCCATTAGTACATAGGTAACCTTCTTTAAAAAATAATAATAATACGGGTGGCGCTACATTCCGTAGAGGGCCAAGACATAGCATCCCCTTCCAACTTTCTGTAGATGGTTCCGCCAACCTGGACCTGGGCCTCAACCAACATGCCTCTCCAGCCAGCACGATCTTTCGCCAGCTGCCTCCAGCTGCGCACACCAAGTTGGTTGAGGTCCTTTTCCACTTGTGCGCGCCATCTAGTGCGAGGACGTCCTCTGTTCTGCTGTCTTAATGGCTCGGTGTGGAAGACTCTTTGGGCCGGAGCTATGGTGTCCATCCGCTCTACATTACCTAGCCATCTTAAGCGTTGGATCCGAAGACGCTTAACTAGGTGCATGCCGCTGTACAGCACCTACAGCTTGTGGTTGAACCTTCTCCTCCAAACGTCATCAACGCAAACAGGACCAAAGATCGTACGCAGAACTATTCTTTCAAAACAACCAAGAGCTTCCTCATCCGCTTTCAATAGCGTCCATGTCTCTTCGCCATAGAGCAGGACTGGGATGATCAGGGTTTTATACAAGGTCAATTTGGTTTTTCGTGAGATGGCTTTGTTACTCAATTGCCTCTTGAGCCCAAAGAAGCAGCTATTGGCATGAGTAATTCTGCGCTTGATGTAGATGGAATAGGTTATAAATATTTTCAAAAAAGTACAATTTTGGTGAAGGATAAAGGCTTCCGCTTAATTGTGGACTATAGTTGCATTAAATAACTTTCTCGTATGCCTTAGCAGTTAGTCATCGTTACCAAGATCCCGATATGACCTTGAAGGTAACCTTTTAGATCTAAGCTTCGAATATGTCAGAGTAGCTCTAAAAAGGGGTGTCCTAGGTAGCTCCGGAAGTCGCCGTTGGCTAATCTGATGAAAAGCTCCTCCGCCACCATCCGTAAAGAAGATGAGCCCTGATACAGATCATCCACTCTCCCCCTCTCTCGTTTTCAGCCGCCAATGAAGTCCCACGGGGGTTGGGTACCCCATCTTCAGTCGAAGGTGCTCAGCTCCCGGATTTCACCACGGGGAGGTGGGAGTAGGAGTTCACTGAAAGAGGCTAAGTGCAGACGCCTGTGCCTGCATAAGTCGCTTGTCAATGCTTCGAAATCCACATGTACTTCTCCACCTTCTGCCAATTTTCTCCTCCCAACCATAAACTGAATAGAAGTCACTCCTGTCTGCGATGATACATCTGGCACATCGCCAATTGCCTGAATTTTTGATTCGTCATCGCGCAAGACATTCAATCTCAACCACCACGTCCTCTTTTGATTGATTTTTCGTTCGATGTTCAACGAAATCGCAATCATTAGCAGCAAATGACGGTAATCAACCAAAAATAAACGGACCCTTCGTCAGCAGAAGAGGTGAATTCACTTGGATTTTGAGTGATCGCAAGAGGCACGCGCCGCCGAGATGTGGCTTTGTTCGTGACTGATTGTCACCGAAGTGTGTGCAGACATGCTGAAGCGATCTTCAGAAGTAGGCCGCGTGCGGTGACAGATCACTGACTCACTGTTGAGACACGATTTGGGGTCACTATGTGAGGAGTTGGCGAAAATTCGAATGCGGACTTAGTCAGAGGATACGTGAGTGCGGGTGCGCACATGCTGATGAATTTGTTCGCAGTCGTACCCTGGAGGAGGAGGAAATATCTTGAGCCTACGTTCCACTCATAGATGCCTCGCCCAAGCCCAGCCCCAAACTAGTCAACACCTGTCCGATGGCAGAGGCGAAGGACTTCGTCCGGTCCGCGGCACCTTGTCGAGCTTTCCCAACATTTACATCATTAAGCGCCAACAACCAGGGCAGCGGTTATTAATTTCATCTTTCAAAACCAGTCCTTCTCCGGACCAACCCACCCCGCCCCAGCTAATGGAATGCCTGTGGCTAATTAAGTCGCCCAGTCATTTGGAAACGTTTGCATCCAAAACCATCGTCATTATCATTAACAACTTCCAAGAACAAAACAAAACACACCGAAATCAATTTCGATCTACAAAGCCGCACACACACGGGGCCTCCTCGGCGACCACAGACTGGCCGTCCGGCTTCTGTTTCCCTGTAGCCCACGTCCATTCACGCTGCCGCTGCGGACCGGAGTCGAGGCGAGCCGAGCCGAGCCGCGCCGCGTCGTAGCTCAAAATTAAATTTCCCATTTCCACGGACACCATGACCATTGCTGGCGGTTTTTGCCACCTGAAATTAGTTGAGATTTGAAAACCCATTCAGGTGGGAATTAAATTTACGATCTTGCGGTTGGGCCTGCCGCCCGGCCACGGCCTGGCCGAGACCGACCTCCGATTGGGCCGCCCGCAGGGGGAAGGGTACGGATTCTAAGACAATCCCTCGCATGCATGAGTCAGGCGCACACATTCCAGCGGCAACAGTGGACGCTCGACGCGAGCAAAATTAGAACGCTGACTGTTTTGCGCAGATACATGCTGAGCGATAATTTGTTACAATTTCGGGCGACAATTGTGAGCTGTCGCTGGAGCCTGGCACGGCGGACAGCGTTTAGAATTGTTCTCTGCGTCAGTGTGTGCTGGCGGGTTGGAGTTGCAGTTGCGAAAGCAGATAAACGCTCGACCGGGACGACGGATGAAATTCTTTTGCAAATAAAGCGATTTATTTGCTTGACATTTGCTGCTCGACCGGGGCCACAGATCGCACGAGACAGGGTGACAGGGGAGGAAGAGCGAGAGTGGCTTTTGCTGGTGACACCTCGAGGCTGGGAGCGTTGGGCGGCGTATGGGTATGAGTGCTTGGCAAATGTAAAGTTTTTATTGCTTATCGTACAGCTATGCCAACTATGAGCCGCTGGCACAGGGTGACCCGTGGGAGGTGTTGCGATGGCACTTCATGCGATTTTGAGGGTTAAGGCCGCGAGGTGTAGCTCCTTTAGAAGTTGAGTAGGAAGACGAGGGTGGAGAGGAAGGAGGAGGAGGAGGAGGAGGAGAAGGGGAAGGGGAAGGGGAAGGAGAAGGAGAAGGAGAAGGAGAAGGAGAAGGAGAAGGAGAAGGAGAAGGAGAAGGAGAAGGAGAAGGAGAAGGAGAAGGAGAAGGAGAAGGAGAAGGAGAAGGAGAAGGAGAAGGAGAAGGAGAAGGAGAAGGAGAAGGAGAAGGAGAAGGAGAAGGAGAAGGAGAAGGAGAAGGAGAAGGAGAAGGAGAAGGAGAAGGAGAAGGAGAAGGAGAAGGAGAAGGAGAAGGAGAAGGAGAAGGAGAAGGAGAAGGAGAAGGAGAAGGAGAAGGAGAAGGAGAAGGAGAAGGAGAAGGAGAAGGAGAAGGAGAAGGAGAAGTAGAAGTAGAAGTAGAAGTAGAAGTAGAAGTAGAAGTAGAAGTAGAAGTAGAAGTAGAAGTAGAAGTAGAAGTAGAAGTAGAAGTAGAAGTAGAAGTAGAAGTAGAAGTAGAAGTAGAAGTAGAAGTAGAAGTAGAAGTAGAAGTAGAAGTAGAAGTAGAAGTAGAAGTAGAAGTAGAAGTAGAAGTAGAAGTAGAAGTAGAAGTAGAAGTAGAAGTAGAAGTAGAAGTAGAAGTAGAAGTAGAAGTAGAAGTAGAAGTAGAAGTAGAAGTAGAAGTAGAAGTAGAAGTAGAAGTAGAAGTAGAAGTAGAAGTAGAAGTAGAAGTAGAAGTAGAAGTAGAAGTAGAAGTAGAAGTAGAAGTAGAAGTAGAAGTAGAAGTAGAAGTAGAAGTAGAAGTAGAAGTAGAAGTAGAAGTAGAAGTAGAAGTAGAAGTAGAAGTAGAAGTAGAAGTAGAAGTAGAAGTAGAAGTAGAAGTAGAAGTAGAAGTAGAAGTAGAAGTAGAAGTAGAAGTAGAAGTAGAAGTAGAAGTAGAAGTAGAAGTAGAAGTAGAAGTAGAAGTAGAAGTAGAAGTAGAAGTAGAAGTAGAAGTAGAAGTAGAAGTAGAAGTAGAAGTAGAAGTAGAAGTAGAAGTAGAAGTAGAAGTAGAAGTAGAAGTAGAAGTAGAAGTAGAAGTAGAAGTAGAAGTAGAAGTAGAAGTAGAAAGAGAAGAGGAAGAAGAACAAGAAGAAGGAGAAGGGCGTACAACTAAAGGGATAAAAAGAGAAGAAGCAAGAGAAGATGGAGAAGGATGAGGATGAGAGGAGAAAGGCAAATTTAGTGAATTTTGGGACAACTACCTCGTGGGCTTTTTGAAGGCTCCTCTGCCCTCGTGGGAAAGTCCCAAATTTTGAGCGCGAGCTGAACAAGAACGCCAACTTACATTTGTTCAGAGAGTACTTGCAACTCACCCATAGATGCGATAGGGAGGAGCCATCTGAGTTTATGTCGCAATTTGACAACTGAAGGCAGAATTCTCGTTCAAATAAGTTCGTGTTTCATAAAATGCTGCCTTAGAAGGAATGGTCACACAATTTGGATCATTTCGACGAGGGGTAGGAATCCTGAGCGGAAAAACACCACAAGGCTCCAAAATTTGGCCCGAAATTGCGTAAAAAATTTATATTTTCCAAAGTATCCTGTCTATTGTCATGAGAGTTGAGACAAATTTGGACACTTTGGACGGCGAGCCTAAATTCTGACTTGACCAGAAATTGAAGGAATTTGGGCTGACCGGTGTTGGTTTTCACTGTAGGTACTAGTTTTCGGAGGAGACTTTAGAAGTCCGAGTTTGGGTTCTGATATGACCAAAAATTTGGGCAAAATTCGCTTTTTTTTCAAAAATTTGAACGGCAACTGGTCAGAAATTCAATTTTTAGGTCTGATCCAAATCTTTTGACGGTTCTCTTAGATCTCTCGGCCCAGGTGCTATCCTTAAAGATTTTGCCAACGTCCTTTAAGCCTCGTGGCCCCTAAGCCAGTCGTTAATTTCCACGAGTTCAGAAGTACGCATGCATTCACTCGGCCACCCTGTGTGCGATACGCGCCACGCTCATATCAAATTTGTAACAAATCTATAAACAGTTCAACAAGTATCTATGCACGAATGTCACTCTCAAGTTTATAGCTCTCTTGATATATTTTTCTTTTGTTTTTTTTTTCTTTTTCTATTTTTTTGCATTTTTTTTTCTATTTTTTCAACAAACAGTCATGACATTTATTTATTTATCAACTGATACTGCATTTTTGCCGGGAATGATTCATGCGTACGACTAGCACTTGAAGTGTGCTGTGCTTTGCTGTGAGACGAACGAGATCCGAAGCGGATATCCATGGTGGCGCAGATACTTTATTCAATCATGTTGCCATTGCTCCCGAGCGCGACGTCTGGATGTCTTTATTGAATTGTCACACTTTGGGCCACGTTCGTTCGAGATTGTGTGTGCGGTTTGGGACCTATTCGGTTGCGACTCAAGGTTTCACTTGTTGTCTGAGTTGAATGGTTTTTTCGGTCAGCTCGAGTGGCGTATGGAGACCTTTGCGGTGTCGCGCTATCTAACGCTGATTAGATAGATTACGCGAGTGCTTACGGACGCGAGTCCGTTTGCATTGGATGGAGTTGGCGAGCTCGCATGTTTCCGAGGAATGTCGATGAATTATGCTTCGATAGTCAATGCTAAGAGAGGTGTTAGATTCTTAGTTTGTTTTTTTTTCTGGTTTGTTTGCTTATTTATTCTGAATGTTTTTTTGTGCGAAGTCAATATTGAACGAGAAAAGGGGAAACTTTATTATTTTATTGGCTTGTTAGCCGGTGGAGTGGGAAAGATCGATTGGCTGGGCCGGTGGGCTCTGGTTTATTGACTCTTGAGGCCAGTTGAATATTTGTATAAAATTATAATCAGGCGCTATTTTTCGTCGTGGCGCGTGAGTCATGTGTGGCTTGACCAATTTCTTGGTAGACCAACGGTGGCGGAGGGTGACCAATGACTAAGAGTTGTGTTTGAAGATCACTGCTGACAGTTGCGTGCTTGTCCGGTGCATGGCTTGGACTGATCTTCAAGACTGTGTCATGTTCAAAAGGGAAAGTGGGCAATGAGTGCTGTGGATCCGGTAGTTAAGCGTTTGGATCGCAGATTGCAGAGCTCTGTCAATTTGCCGTGGCTTCTTGTTCATTCGGAAAATCATGGTTGAGCTCGAGAGGCTTTTAAGAGCATTTCACGGTGTGTCACACTTGCGCTGGGCGCTTGAGAACTGGGAGTACAGGATATGCAGAATTGGTTGGGATTTCTTCACCCCGATCTACGAAGGGTCTCTGCCTGAGCCAGCCTTCCATGTTCTGAGGCCCTTTCTATGCTGCTTCCAGTTATCCAGACCATAGTAGCTTGGACCTTGATATGAAAGTACGGTCTTCATTTTCTTTTCTAAGCTGTAGCCTGTGATTCGCATATCTAGACCAAGCGCTCTGGCATCAATAGTAGCTCCGACCTTGAAACGAAGGTTCGGTCTTCATTGTCTTTCCGAAGCTGTGGCCTGTAATTCGCTGATCCTCTTTGCTGGAGCACAGTTGTCCATTCCTCGAAAAATTGAGATGTTCTGTCCTAGTCGGTGGACCGATAATTCATTGTTTCTTGACACCAAATACTTAGTTTTGTGCTCATTTACTTCAACTCGTTTCGCCTCTTGGTCGATGGTCATGAAAGCTTCTCGCTGGGAGCGACCTATGATGTCAATGTCGTCTGAGTAGTCCATCAACTGACGAAAGAATATGTTGAAGATAGGGCCGTCCTGCCTTAGGCCGTACCTGTTCCAGCACAAGGGTGAAGAAGTCATGTACAGAGCTTCTATTTGAGGACATCCGGTGCCATTTTGGTTCGGAGGAATTGTTTGTATGTTTCACAGTGAGACGGCACAGTTGGATCAATGTTCACGCGATCCCTAATTTTGGATGTTGTCGTATGCCTTCGACTCTGCAACCAGTTGGTATCTTCCACGATTTGTCTCAGTGTAAACAATTGGGCGATTGTAGGGCCAGAAGCCACACTGGTACTTGCAGACGTGCATTGGATAAACACTTGCATGCCACATTCTGCTGGTCCATGCCTCTGTATTTCTTTGACGACACAGGACTGCTTTTCTTGAACATGGGACATACAGAACTTGTACGTTCATTGCGGCTTCAGATCGACTGCAGTCAAGGTGACACAGCTAAGTTGACCACCTCTTCAGTCTTGGCACACGAACTGGAAGCCAGCTGCCGATGTTTGTCGGGTGAAGTCTTGTAAAAATCTTGATTGGGATCAAGAATATGAGTTGTCCCAAGGGTTTTTTTGATGACTCCTTCCGTTCATTTCTTTCGATCCTCATGCTTTCGAGCAAACACACGACAAACTTCTGCACATCTGATTTCACCTTCCCAACTACTCCTGCCGCCAAAAAAAGCAGATAGGAGGCCTCGATGCTGACAATTTTTTTCTGCTGGTGATACGCAAAATTTGTCCTGAGTTGTGTGGAGGGTCTTGATACCGAGCCATTGGGACAGCGCAACAGAGGACATCCGAGGACGCACTAGATGGCGCACACAAGTGGAAAAGGACCTCAACCAGCTTGGTGTGCGCAGCTGGAGGTAGCTGGCTGGAGAAGCATGTTGGTTGAGACCCAGGTCCACCCCGGACTGTAGCGCCAATCAAAGAAGAAGAAGGAGTTGTGTGGGGGGGTAGCAAGAATGAAACAAGCGTACTTCACTTCTCACCCATAGCCTTCAGAAATGCTGATGTGAATGTTATCACCATCCTTTTGGGTAGATGCTAGAGTGAAAGGGGCAGACATCATGTGTTGTATTCAATTGAATAGTCTTGAAAATATTCCTTAAAATTTCTAAGCCTCAACTGTGTTCCATTGTTGGACAGAATTGCTTAGGGAAGACCCTCTAAGGGAAAAATGTGGTGCCTAGCGGTCGAATTGTTGCTCAAGATTGGCTGTGGTAGACATGGTTGTGCTTTGTGGACATTCATACCACGAACGAAAGTCTACCTAAAATCCACCACTGTTACCCACATAGCTCCTTAAAAGGGTTCTCTAAAATCCTCGTAAATGTACTGGGGGAACTGGGACTGACCAATTGGTAAAGTCTCTCGGTACTCGGGTAGCATTAGATTGGCATGCTTTGCACTTGGCAACAATTTTACCATTTTTGTCATCAATATTCGGCCAGCAGCAGTATCGACGTGCTATCTGTTTCATGCCTTATTTTCCAGTGCCCTTGAAGACGCAGGGCTTGGACTTCCGATTGTAGTGCACCTCGTACGTCCACTCTTGGATTATGGCTGTGAAAGAGAAGGACAGCAGCAGTAGCCCGTAGCAGTAGTCGTAACAGAAGACAAACTTACAGAGAACCTTCTACGAAAAGTGGGCATCAATTGGCCTTGAGTGGTTGACAAGCGATTTGGAAGGCCTTTGTGTACAAAATTGATTGCCGCACGTTACATTGCCTTAGACGTTGCTTTACCTGGTGGACTACCGCTTTTCATCCACACCCTCTGTCCAGGACACACACCACACTTCAGCACACTGGCACATGTGTGGTGTGCAGAGGCCTTTTAAGCATTTCTTGAAATCCTGCCTCCCAAGTACTGAAAGCCTCAGTGACAACATAAAACTAAGAATCTGCCTCAAAATTTTCCAAGAGCCCAACAGACACCCCTCTTAAATCCACTTTCGCTTAAAAAGCCAAAGCGTCTGCTCTGATAACCACCCATTGCACGGGAGTTCCCCGAAAACGAGGAAAAACTGGTCCCTGCCCAAAATATTTCCCCGAAACGATAACCCCTTCAATGGCTGCCTGGTGAATTAGCGAAATTACACATGTTAGTCTATAAGCACATATTGACATTTGCGTGCCCACTTATCGAGCACAATGATTATTGATTCATTTGTCGCCCTTGAGTAAACTTGTCAAACAGACACGAAGTGCTCCTCTGGATGGACAGAGCTTGATTTGTGTGCGTTTAGGGTTGGATGGGAAGTGCAATCAGCTTAGTCCTGCTTCTGCCGGTGGGTGGGGCACGGGGAGCATAGTTTGCAAGCAAAGCTTCTGTGACTGTGACTGTGTGTTGCAAGAACATTAGTCGCATTGATTCCCTAACAAGCTCCGGACGTGGAGTCAGTTTTACTTTGTGGATATTCATTTGATTGTTTTGGGTGTGAAACGTCCTCTAGGGGTCGCCTGGCAGGGTTACTGCTTGCTTGAGGATCACAAGGGTTTCTGCGGTACTTTGTTAAGAGGTAAAATTGCACAGCTTGGTTAGTTAGACAATTGTCATCCTTTCGTAGTGTGGGACCTACTCAGTGCCTCTTCCATCATTTTATACTGATACCTGCTGTTCCCTTACTCGTTCTCTGGTTGGATATGCAATCGGGACAGAATATTACCAATATGGTTCGTACCCACTTATTGACGTCTAATCGTCTTACTTCTTTAAGATCCAGCCTCTGCCACATAAAGTTTTGCTCGAGTTGTAGAAGTCTCATCTCTGAATCATTTCACTGCTTTCTTCTTCTTTGTACGGCGTTACAGACTGGGCTGGATCTGGGCCTCAAGCAACAAGCCTCTCCAACTAGTGCCCATTTGTCTCCCATTTTGCACACCAAGTTGGTTGAGGTCCTTCTCCACTTGGTTGCGTCACCTTAAGCGCGGGTGTCCTCTGTTGCGTTGCCCCACAGGGTTCAAAGATTCTTCGGGCCGGAGCTGAGTTGTCCAACCGCTTTACATGACCTAGCTACCGTAGGCGTTGGATCCGTAGACGCCTTACTAGGTTCATGTCGCTGTACAGCCCGCACAGTTCTTGATTCAATCTTCTTCACCAGAACCCGTCCGTAGATGCCTCGCTAGCCGCATGTCGCTATACAACGAGTACATTTTGAGGTTGAATCTTCCCCAGTAACTGTCAACGCAAACGGGACCAAGATCGCACGGAGAACTTTTCCCTCGACGAGACCAAGGACTTCTTCATCCGCTTTCGAGAATGCTCATGCCTCCAGCAGTGACTGTGATGATCAGTGTCTTAAGTAGAGAGAGATTTCACTGCTTTAGTCGAGGATTTTCTTCACACTCCATGTAACATCATCGTGCATTTACAGCGGAAATGTCCGCTGAAGGAGGGACTCTCCAAACATCTGAATGAAGTCAATTTCCCTCGCTCGTCGTCTAGAACCAACCGTCTCCGGCTTTCATTCAAACATTGCTCGCTCCATTGCCACGGCCGGTGTTTATCCACTCCACAGCCTTATCGGCCCATTCGCGAGAAATACTGCGCGATAAAACAAATGTCCCCCTCATCAGCCGGTACATCACCGCCGCCATCGCATCCGAGCATCTCGTTTCATTCACACTCGAAATTTCAGCCGCAGTCCTCCGCAGGACATCATAATCAATCGCTCTTATCGCGAAATTTATATCGCCATTGGCTGTCGCATCTTTTGCCATATACCAGCGCCGGTGCCGATGCCAATGCCGGTGCCGGTGCTGATAACGACATCGAAGCACCGAGGCGCAGATCCTGTTTTAATTGCCATCCAACCGACAACAACCGCTTGCGCTTGCTGGGGGCCGAATATTTACTGTCATTGCACGACATCGCGGTGACTTCCTGAAGCTGAAGCTGATGCTGAAATACAGCGCCGTGCACTCGAATTTGCCTTTATCTGCATCCCATTGGGAGTAACAAATTTCATCAGATACCGCGCACACTCGCGCGTGTGGAGCCCGTATCTGTGTTGCTTTGTTGCGCTCTGTCTTGCGGTGTCTCAATTTCGCCGCGAATAATTTGTGTTCTGTTTCTGTTGTTTCCTTTTGGCGCGTTAAACACAGACCGGCGAAGGCCTTAATTGCGACTTTAGCCGCGGCCCGACGATTATATGCGCAGGAATGACACAATACGACCGCAGTCCCGTGAGCTGCCTGCTCATTGTTTCATTCGAAAAGCACGCGGCAGATATCCACTTCGCGCCCGGATCTCCGTCATCGTAGACACAATAGATAATCGTTTAGATAAGATACGCGATGCAAAATGCAAAAGTCCGTGTATCCGAGTGGCTGCGTGTGTTTTTGTGGTCACAAGCCGGTTAATGGAGCTCGTTGGGGAGCACAGATACACCCAACTTTTGGACACTGATACGAGCGTGGACACGAGAATGTCCCGTGGTGGCACTGGATGATGCCCGGGGTGCCGGTGGGCATCGGGGTGTGTTTCATTGAGTTATTCAGGTCGTGTGGCCGTGTGGTATGGGTCTCTCAAAATGAGCCTTTGTAGTGAAGGTGACAGGTGTCGAAAAGGCTACTGGACACAGCTGATGTGGGTATGGTCGTCGATGCAGGTGAACGCGACCGTGTGTGTGTGTGTGCGAGCGAATGAATGAGAAACGATAATCGTATGCAATTTGGTGAACATGTTCAGATGAGAGTGAGGGGGGATGCTGGTCGGTTGGGTGGTTCTGTTCAATGTAGGGTTATGGATGTGACACGGGAACGGAGATTTTTATCGCCAGTCATACATATGGGGCGATAAACGAGTGCGATACGATCGCATTAGTCCGCTCGAGTTATGCGGTTCATCGGAGGTTAGCATCTTGTGGTGCATGGAGAGCGTGAGAAAGCTTACACCAGGAAGGCCATGCGAGATGTGGCGGGTTGGCATGAGAAATTCGCAGTCCAGGCGGTGGATTGCGACATTTTTTTGAATTAAAAGACGTCGGAAACAATGGGGGAGGCTGGGAGGTTCAGGCAGTGACTGCGTTTGTGAAGCGAGGTGCACCCACTGGCCTTGTTGACTCTCTGTTCACCCGAAAAATACACGGAAGATCGGAGGTTGATGTAAGCCTGGTTGCTTGGAGAGAGGTGGGAGCTAAGTGATGTGTGGGAGAAAGCTGTAACTCTGGATTGCGCATATCACCGGACGCCTCTAGAGGAACCACTCTTAATTTGCGGTCCACGACCCTCTGAAGGTTGTCACCAGAGTTGTCAGGTTTCAAAGAGAATCATCGCCAAATAAAAAAATTAAATCGCCAAAAATTGCAAAATTTTAAAATTTTCGATGCCATAATCGTCTTAATTGAAAAGTAAAACGAAAAATGTTTAATGCCAAAAATAAATAATCAACACACATTGAAAAAATATTAACTACTGCTCAATGCTAACTTACTGGCCTTTGTGGGTTAGGGGAGTAAGCGTCAGTGATCAAATGATCGGTCGAGATCATCGCTCTGGCAGTATGAGATTGAATCACTAGGAAGTTGTCCCCTCGTATCAGTTTCGCCCCCTTCTTTAGAACATCATTGAAGTAAAATGATCTGTACTGGGACGTTCTATAAAGGCGAAGACAAGCACTCTCAAATACCCGAATTTTTTCCATCTGGCTTGCACTCACGTTGAACACGGAACACGGAACAGCCATAGGTGAACACTGGTCGCATGAGGCCCATGTCCCCAGAATCCCTTCACCGTCGCATCGGGTTTGCTGTTGTAAAACAGTCTCTGTCTGTCTAACTGCCACTCATTAACAAAGGGAACTTCAACCATAGACTGGGGTGCGTTGCAATTTGCATTTACAGTAATTTGTTCCAATATTATGGACGATTAATTGATGTTCATTATAGAAAATGGGATGTGTTCAGATTATGAGTCACTTTTTATTTTGATACAAAAAAAATCGCCAATAGCTAAGAATATCGCCATTTTTAGGTTGTGGCGATATACCAATTT
The DNA here is from genome assembly GCA_916610145.1 of Eristalis arbustorum. Taxonomy (NCBI): domain Eukaryota; kingdom Metazoa; phylum Arthropoda; class Insecta; order Diptera; family Syrphidae; genus Eristalis; species Eristalis arbustorum. The sequence goes on along the minus strand of OU744318.1, from coordinate 20,472,445 downwards.
TTGTGTCGCTAAATGGAATTTGAAAACGCCAGCTTAAAGAAACTAAAGTTTTCATTACAGTGGGAGGGGTCCGAACAGAGATACATAAATTCGCACAGGCTATGTTCAAGACAGAGACAAGATCTTCCAAATGTCCGCAATACTGCTGGGCGACGCGGATGACGTTGCCTCGCGTTAAGCGTGTGACTCCTATAAAATTGCTTTGTCATTTTTGTTCAATATCGTTCAGTCAACATGGAAAGACTCACACCACACAGTGCCTCCAAACTGATCAGCTGTGTTACGAAAATAAATGTTCTGTGAGAAATGGGGCGTTTTCATATACGTCAGACTAACACATCGCCATCTGCGTTAGTTGTGTTCTTGAACTTCAGATCAAATCTAACTAAAGCAGACCACCCTCTGTTCGTAAACGTCAACAATACACAGTAAAAAAAGACGCAGATTGCGCAGTCAAAATAAAAAGACTGCAGGAAAGCAGGCACATTCATTTTGGTGGAAATTTATTTACTTTTTTTTCGCTTCAATTATCAAACTCTTTTCTTCTATTCCCAATATTTCATTCACAAGAAAACTCAAAACGATCCTTTTCACTGTCATGACGATTATGAACACAAAAGTATAAAATGACTGGAGCATGCCTGCCGATTGCGTTCAGAAAAAAATTTTGTTTGATTTGTAGACAAAAAAAAAACGGGCAGGCGATCGAACTTTCGCAGATGACTGCGTTTATGAAGACAGCTTGGCGTCCTGAAATTCAAGCACATGGTTTTGGTGGGCTCTTGTATCAACAAGACGGCATTTCGAGTAATACAGCTCGTGGAACAATGTACAATATGTGTTGTTGAGAAATCATTTTGGTGAGCACTTAATTTCACGTATTGCTACCGAATATTGGGCTTTTTGTCTATTTCTGGGGATAAGCTAAGCAGCTACGATTGATAGTTTGGAAGCCAGCATTGACCGTGTTATCCGCTAGCTACGGCTAGAAGCTTAAATGGCTCTCGTCAACTATTCTATCCATTTCGTAAAGACTTCTGATGTGGCTTGTAGTGAGGAAGGTGTCATCCATATCGGATCGTCTTGTTGAGAGTTCGGCTATTAGTCTATTGAGCATGTTCTGTAGGTTTCTCAAGTTTATGGTGAGCTGGCATATGCATCTGTCGATTCTTTCTACCTCGGTACGGTTGTAGAGAGTAGATGTCCTAAAATATGATGAAAGTGAAAAATGAAATAAAAATATTTGTGGGAGTCTTGTGGACGGTTGAAGCCGGTGATGTTCCTGAAACATCTTAGTTCGAGAGTCGAGGTTGTGAATTGAGGAACCAAACCGAACAAGCGTAAATCTCTGCTTGTAGATTGTACAACATCTATTGTGGAAAGTGTGTTGGGTTTCCATATAACTTTCCCACAGAAGTTAAGCTGTATTTTGGCTTTTTGAATACGGTTGAGAAGTTTCTGTTGAAGTATCTCCTATGCAATTCATCTCCTTGCCTGGCCGTAAAGATTCGTCGTTTAATGGTATCTGGATTCTTGTATGATACTATAGAGTGTTCCTTGTTCACTGGTTGTTAGGGCCATTAATCACGAACACTTCCGTTCGTTGGGTCTTATTTTCCACTTGGCGAGATAAGATGCGTCGGCAGGCTCCTGTTAGCGAGTATCTCGCTATGTAGAATATATTGGAGGACGATCGATCTACGATCGTCGGAGGGATGGTGACAAGAGAGTAGTGCAGTATCCTTTCCTCGGTGTAGTAGCTCGGTGTGGTGGGCTTACGTTAGAGTTCACTATCGATCGAACTGTTCACGAGGAGAGTTAAAGTATGGAGTTGTTCAACGTGAAGCCTTTAAGCGAAACATTGTTGGTTTCGGCAAAATCTGATTTACACTCGATTGGTTTTGAAGAGACATTGACAGCGATGTGCATTGAGACGGAACCGACCTAGGTTATTGGGCAGCCAGCGAAGTAGCTATCTTTCTTAGGCCATTGTGTGTCCATTGTGATAGCGTGTCCCTTTAATTTGATCCCAAAGGCTAATGGTGATTGGATCAGACTTAAACCAAATGCACCCTTTTCTTTCTCGTATAACCAAGTGCAGGCACTCGACCAACTGCGTCATCCAGAAAGCGCCCTAAGTTGGTTTGGTGGTAAAATGGAGCAAATCGATGTATTTCCTGCCTGCGGGATGGAATCCCCTACATCTCCGTCTTCTGAGTAGATCGTCACAATAGACATGTTCCTGCCACCATCAGCAAATGTCTCACCTTTCTTCGCACTCCCTTTACATTTGACGTCATTAGCTTCCCCTTTCATCGACATGCCATGTGCATCACAAGAATTTGAATACAAGTCTCAAACCCAGTCACAATGGCAGTGTGCATCACGATTGCACCAACCGGCATCCACTCATGCTCTGCGTGCTACTGTTCTCACACGACCAGCAAATTTGCCAATTATTTGAATATCCTCTACCGAGGCAGCTTCCACGCTCCACCGACGTCCACCAGCATCACCCCACCGCCAGACGAGTCAAATCAATAATTTAGTTGCCAATGAAGCTGCCTCTTCACCTTTGTCCCACAATTCAACCGATCTCTGCTGTACCGCTAACAACTTCCCCCTCCCCCATCCCGCATAACACCATCCTCCTCATCAACAAAGTAAAATTCAATCATTTCCTTATCGGTTCGACAAAAGTGTTACAATGCGAAATGAAATTCCACATCATTATCGGCACCGGCACCGGCATCGGCATCGGCCCAGCGCCCCATGTACGAGAACCACTTACAAATGCGCACCACAACAAGATGCAGTCCAGCCAAAACATGCCGCGTCCGCACCAGCGTGCTACTGAAATGAGAAAGTGCACCTACGCCCCGAATATGCAGTGCAGATTCCCCATATCCACTTGTCCGCTTGCGCACACACACACCACGACGGCAGGCGAGGCAATAAATTCAATGCAGCAGCGCAGGCAGCACTATTTGCTATTTATCCCCATATCTATGGCCACGATGCAGTGCGGCCAACAAATCGTTCTCGGCGAGCCCCAGAGAGCGAGGAGAGCGCAAGAGACACGGACACGACTGGTAATGGCCAAAGCGAATGTGACGTTTCTTCCCGTTGCGCGCCGCGGCAATGTCAGGAGCTACTCTCTGGCCACCACCCCGGGCCGGCCGGTTCGCAGGCGCGCAACTATCTCCGGCATACCATAGTCAGTCAGTCATTCAGTCATTCAGTCAATTCAGCGCAGAGATTTCGAGTGGCAACGACGACGGCAGTGAAGTGAAATTTATGAAGCAGCCTCCGCTTCTAATCAGATGAACGGTCTTCCGAAGCGGCTCTGGCGGGGACGACAGATGAATGTGCAGTGCGCCGAGGATTGCTTCGGCTTAGAGGACAGCCGCCGCTGTGTAAAGATAATCAGCAAAAGCGAAGCAGGGCGGTGGCAGCAGGTTGCCGCACACAATCCTCTCTCGCCCCACCGCCCGAGGCGAACTAGGAATGAAATCGACGAGGAGTGATTTATTTGTCCAGCAGGCCTGTCAATTTTCGTCTGGTTTATCTTTTCAGCAGATTATGTCTTATTAGCCTTAACAGTGAGTTTGATTAGTTAATTTAATAAATGCTCTGCGCGGAGTTCTTTCGCCGACCGGTCGGTGTGCGGCGACTGTGCGTCCCCGGGGGATGAGCATGAGTCGGAGTCGGTGGTGCTCCGCTGGAATGGGAGAATTAATTATCCGCACGTTAATTAGTGCACGAGTCTGGTGGATGGTGGATGGTGGATGGTTGATGGTGGGCAAAGCGAGGGAATGCAATTAAATTGAGTTCTGTGAAAACAAAAGAGTTGATCAGCGAACTTTGGGTGGAGAGTGGAAAGTGGTGTGCAGATGGTCGACGAACAGGTGTTGCGAGCTGGAAATGAGGGATGTGACTGCGTACTGAAGCGCGGCGAAGCGGTGTGATCTGATGAGATCCCTTGGGAGTACTGATCTTAGTGTCGCATGTGTAACCCATTTCTCATCAAACTGTGAATCATTTGGGCTCAGCTTCTTCTCCTTATTCGGTGCTCAACTTGATCACCCTTCGAATCGAAAACAACGGCCCAACGACGAACCATGCCAAGGCTGTAGCCCGCCCATTCCTGGCACACTTCACGAAAGCACATCTTGACCTCAGGCATTCTGGGACAGCGTCCCCATTGCACGCACGCCACTCACTCAAAGTCACTTCAAATTTGGCCGGCCATTGTTATGACAGCAACAGCAATCCTTCAGCTCGCACAAAACGCATTCCCATTCCTTGACCGCGATACCGTCTCAGTCTCACACGCATCCGATGATGATTCCTTATTGTTCCCTCCCGATCGCATCCAACCTCGATGGGCTTCCGAAAATAAATCACGTCTCAGTCATCATCTCGTAGTGACCCCAATGAACGAACAATGAGCCCTCCACACCACTCAATCGAGATGTACCTCTCCCATTTCCCCATTCCTCGTCGTCCTTGTTCGCCGCAGAAAAACACAATCACAACACCAAACCAGGGGCGATAATAACCGCACGGCGCACACGGAGGGGAATAATAATTAAAATGATAATGAAACGATGAAGGGGACACTCGTAGTATCTTAATCCATATCGCGCTGTGTCCCCCGGGTTGCCCCCGTCTCCCCCTGAAGTGCTATTGCATTTTAATGCGTACTTTAGCGTGTACTCGATTCTGATTCTCTCTCTCTTGGCTGGTGGTCATAAGTATGCCGGACACGTGAACTATTTCTTTTTTCTTCGCTGCTGCTGCTGGTGCTGTGGTGGCGGGGTAGCCTCTCGCTGGTTCGCCTCGTTTCAATTTTGATGTTCGTCTTCTCGTCTCCGTCGTTTTTGAATATCAATTTGTTAATCGGTTAAAACGGTATTTAAATAAATTTTTTCTTTATGCCTTATCTGCTGGCCGACGCGCTGCAACAACGCCGTCGAGTGTGTGCGTGTGCTGCTGGTTGGATTCTTATGAATTACCCAGCCGATCCGTCCTCTGAATGGATGCGTATACGGCACGTAGCCTCACGCGCATACCGCTTAGAGAGGAGTCTTAGCAAAAAAACGAAGTCGAAGAAATTGTTTGTCACTCTCCACGCGGCGTGTGTGTGCGCGTTGACATCAGTATTCATGTGTCAGGCAGTGTGTTAGCCGCGCAACAGCAAGCATAACTTATGTTAATGGGGTCTCTTTGGGGGGAAACCTTAGGGCCACGATAGAGCGCGAGAGCAGCGCTCACACATTTCGGTTATTATGGCAATAAAGTATTTTCTTAAGTTTATGCATTCTTTTTCGACCACCGTTCCCCCCACATCATCGGACGATTTTTATGCTTTATACGCTTTGTTGTGATTATTAAAATGCAAAGCGTTGTGGTTGAGCTCGAAATCGGATGGGTATTTGCATTTTTTTTTCTCTCTCGTCGTCGTCGTTGTTTTTGTTTTCCGTCAGAAGGCTTTGATTACTTTGTCATCGACGGGTGATAATGGGGTTCTTGACCATAATGGAGGGAAGATGGGAACCGAACACGCTTGTTATGGGCATGTTCGCGGGCCTGGGCAGTAACTTACGCAGAGGCACATGACGAGTTCTGGTGTAATTGAGTGTGCTCTGCGATTGATATTGGATGAATTATTGCATAGACCGGCTACTGATTGGTTGGCTGTGATGGAAACATGAGTTGGGTGCTGGCTGATGGAGAGATCCGTATCGCGGATGGGCTCGGAATAGGCAATGTGGCGGTTGGGTTCGTTGATTAGGTCAATTCGGCGAGAAGAGTTCTCATCGTTGACGCGACTGGACTGGGGTTTGGCTGGCGGAATTTGCTTAAATTATTGGAAACTGGAGTTGGCGCATAGAAGGTCTCTAGGTGATGATAGCCATCAGATGCCTCCGAATGCATGAGTTAACTAAGCGTGAGAACTGCGGTGAAGTTGCCAGTTTCTTTTTCAAGAAATAAAATAGGACCACTGGAATTGGTCCTGCTTGGGGTAGAAGACACATCATATTCACTTCGCACCCTTATCAAAGTCTGGGATTGATTTCGTGACAACAACCTTCATATTCTTACAATATCGCCACTGCTGGCTTAACAACAGTACTCCCCCGACAGCAGACTGAAATGACTCACACAGCACACACCTGTACCCTGGACTCTGGTTGCATCACATACGCCTATAGAAAGTTATGGTGTCTGGTCGGTTTTACTTAGTCTGCGACCATTTGTGTATTCACTGGCACTGACTGGGGATCGCCTAGATATGGTTCAGGTTCCAGTGGGTGACTCCAGAGCAGCCACATTTGTTACAAAGAAGACCTCAATTCTTCTTCTTCTTTGATTGGCGCTACAGTCCGGGGTGGACCTGGGCCTCAACCAACATGCCTCTCCAGTCAGCACGATCTTTCGCTAGCTGTTTCAAGCTGCGCACACCAAGTTGGTTGAGGTCCTTTTCCACTTGTGTGCGCCATCTAGTGCGAAGACGTCCTCTGTTTCGCTGTCCCAATGGTTCGGTGTCGAAGACTCTTCGGAGCTGTGGTGTCCATCCGCTCTACATGACCTAGGCATCTTAAGCGTTGGATCCGAAGACGCTTAACTAGGTGCATGCCGCTGTACAGTCCGCACAGTTCGTGGTTGAAACTTCTCCTCCTTTCCCTCATCCGCTTTCAATAGCGTCCATGTCTCTGCGCCATAGAGCAGGATTGGGATGATCAGGGTTTTATACAAGGTCAATTTCAGCCCAAAGAAGCAGCGATTGGCAAGAGTAATTCTGCGCTTGATCTCGGTACTGGTGTTGTTGTCCCTATTTACTCCAGAGCCTATGTAGACGAAGTCCTTGACTACCTCAAAGTTTCTGCTACCCAATATGACACTCTGTCCGAGACGTCGATGCTATGCATCCTTTCGTGATGACAGCATGTACTTTGTTTTGCCCTGGTTTATCGCTAGACCCATTTTAGCCGCTTCCGCTTCAATGCCAGCAAACGCAATGCCAACAAACGCCTCATTGACAGCTCACTGTGTTCGTCCAATCACGTCAATGTCGTCCGCGTAAGCAAGCAGTTGAACGGACTTTTGGAAGATTGTGCCTCGGATCAGACCTCAATTCAGTTGATGGTTAATAAGAAGCCCCAGGGCGTTTCATATTCAAAACCCATTTCAAAACTCAATTTGTTTGTCAATATAAAAATAAGGCCGTGGTTTCCTGTGGCGTTGTGAGTATGTGCGTCGACCCCAACATCGACCTCGTCGGTTCGATCCCCGGTCTGTACGACAAAAATAATCGTCACGGCTCTTTCGAGCCACTGACAATGCTCAAAGAGAGAGCTGTCTAGAAGGAGCCTCTCAAAGTTGGCCGTTCGAAGTTGCCATAAAACTGAAGGTCCCTTCCACTAGTGAGAGAACAATAGCACGGACATCACGAGTGGTTGCTGGGAAGCTAGGCCCCGGCCCTCTTCGGGCTACGGCGCCACCCACATTATTATATCATTAACATAAAAGTAAGTAAGTAATAAGTACGAACACGTCCGACAATGGACTCAGGCTGTTGGACTTCGTGACGTTGCGAAACCTGACTGTAGGTTCCATCCATGGTCAGCACGCGGTTCCCTCACCTCAACATTCACAAAGAAACCTGGCGGTCCCCTGATCAATCAACCGTCAACAAGATTGATCACATTGCGATCGACGTCAGACACTCCTCCAGTGTCCTCGATGTCCGAACGTTCCGAGGTGCCAACATCGACTCGGATCATTACCTTGTTGTAGCCAAGGTCAGAACTCGGATATCGATTGTACAACGGAGTAGAGCAAGACCAAAACAGTTTGACGTTGGAAAGCTACAATCGCAATCGACCGCTGGGAACTTTTCCGATCGAGTCTCCCTGAAGCTCTCAGAGAGTCCAACCCTGCCAGGCGAAACAATCGACGAACAGTGCAACCGTTGTCAAGACGCCATCAGAGAAGCTGCCTCTGATGTGTTGGGTTTTAAGATGCCACTTAGAAAAAACCCATGGTTTGACAACGCATTCAGCGAAGCTAGCAGCATATAAGGCGACGCTGGATAGAAGGACGAGACCGGTTCGTGAGCTCTACGAACTTAAAAGAAGGGAAGAGCACCGGAGCATGAGAAGCGCGCGATCGAGGAAATGGAGAGGTGGTACGGCAGGAATAATGTCCGAAAGTTTTACCAGCGGCTGAAACAACTATCCAAAGGGTACAAACATCGGACAGAAGCCTGTCGGAACGAAGAGGGACAACTCGTAGTAGAGTCGCAGTCGATACTGAGAATCTGGAAGAATCACTTCTGCAGACTGTTTAACGGCGAAGAGGACTGTCAGGCAGAATGTGAATGCACTCAACGCAATGGACGACGATAGAAGAGAATTGCGTCCCCCCGATCTAGTCAAGGTAAAGATATCGAGACTGAAGTCGAACAAAGCTGCTGGAGCGGATGGATTGTCCGCGGTACTGTGGTCTCAGCCGTACTCACCTTATTCTTTGCTAATTCCAGCCTTTTCTGTTCGAAGAGTCATGAGTTCTCTTCGATCGACAAAGATTTGAACTCCTGACTGTGGTTATACTAATTTTCTGTAACTTGCGGCTCTGTTTCTGTCTCTTATGGGACATCCTCTACTCCATCCTCCACTCTACGGCTGTTGGAAACAAATGAAATAAGCCACGCCACCACACCTTTAGTGCCAACACGGGCTCTCTATCCAATTTCGAGAGTAACCTACAGCACGGAATGTTTCAAATTTGATTTATTTGGTATTCTATTTGCTAATATTGAAACTTAGTGGATCGAGGGCAGTTCACTTCATCCATGCATCAAGGGCATCCGTATGGATGCACAAGCACACTGGCTTGTAAGGACTCCGACTAGACAATGAGTGATTCTGCTCCTCCTTTGAGGAAGGCTTTTGCTCTGCTCTAATATTCCGTGATCACGGATATTCCTTAACTCTTGAAAAATCAAAAATCAATTCGATCCACAATTTTTGGTTCAAGCAACTCGTTAAGTTCAGGTCAAACTAGAACTGTTACTGTTCGAGGGAGAGTGTAGAGACATTCCCCTATTTGGCTGCGTACCGCCGACAACTCATGTACATTCGCGCTGAACAGATTTAGCGCCGACCTCTCGAAATCTATCAAAACGCTGAACAGCAGATGGAATAAAGTGCCAATTTAGGCCATTTCTCTGGGATTTCGTTTCCAAAATGTGCTCTGGCTGGCTTCATATTTGTTTTGGTCGGATAACTTACTTACTTACTTAAGGTGGCGCTACAGTCCGGGGTGGACCTCGGCCTCAACCAACAAGCGTCTCCAGCCAGCTCGATCTTTAGCTAGCTGTCTCCAGTTTCGCACGCATAGTTGGTTGAGGTCCCTTTCCACTTGCGTGCGACACCTGAGTCGCGGTCTTCCTCTACTGCGCCGTCCCTAGGGGGTGGTCCGATAACTCTCATATCATATTCAGGTTCATGTTGGAACTTCTACTGGTCCTTGATTACGGTGGTTCTGTACACATGCCTGGTCGATGTCATCTCGAATTCTGATGAATGCGCATCGATAAGCGACCTCTGTCTAAAGTGATATGCGGAGCTGACTAAATCGCGCAAGATCCACCTCGTCACGTGGCAAGGAAATCTTCGGCAGAGCCTAACAAAGCACTTGTGGCTGACATTCTGTTGACACGATTCACTTGCGTCTTGTGTGTGTTACTTGTTCAACTCAGGGACTCTCTTGCGTGCATGCATGTAGGCCCCCGTCAAGTCATAATTGCGACTTCTTCTAGGCATGCACGTTATTATCCCTCTACATCCCCTTGAGCTGAGTAGCTCGTCCAAATTCACGTCGATTCATATAAAGGTGACTAGCTCATCGTAGTTCTATCAACCGAGAACGACGTAAGTCTAGAGAACACCCTCCACGTCCCCACTCCACCCACTGTTCCGTACAAGATTCTGTTCCCAAAGACATCACCCCACCCGCGTGACCCCAGTCGAGTACAGTTCTCTGTCGCTAATTAAAATGATTTCTCAATGCAACTCCTCTCATTACCCAATCCCAATGCGCAATCAATTGCACAGAGTCAACAGCCAGCCAGCCAGCCGACCGACAACCGCTCATGTTCGTCTCTTGCTCCAGAAACGTGTTATACCATCCGCACAGGGTGACCTCCTGCAACTGCCGCAGCGCACAGCCACCACCAGCCCAGCCCGCGAATTTCTCATGTTCACTTTCGATCGAACCGAACAAGTATGCATGTCGGTACACCGAACTCGTGTCAGAGATTGCCCCATTCAGCGTAATGGACGCTCCAAGAGACAATGAACATGAAGCCGAATCGAACCATCCCACACACACACTCGCCAGATGAAACATGAACCCATTCCGAGGAGCCCCCCAGAGGGACACTGCGCATCGCAGAGAGCCAACGGATGGAACAGAAAAGAAAAAAAAGTGAAAACCGTAACGAATCAAAGCCAGAAGCGATTTAAGCAATCGGCGATGTCCCGCCGCCGTCTTAGCCGTCCGCTGGAAGGTTCTTTGTCGATGGGTTGGCCTAATTTTGTTCGTCTTTTTGCCGCACCGCGGAATGCCGGTGTTTGCCTGGACCATTGTGTGTGCGGCTGGATTTAGCAACCCATTCCAATGAGGTACGACGCCAGAACGAGACAACGGAGTCATCATTCGAGGGAAACAACATCGTTCGGTGTACACACAGGCACACACACACGTCGTCTGGTGGAACAATGCAGGATCATTGGGTCATATTTGTCACGACTTGGTAGTCGACTTGGCTTAGGGCTACGCTCCGGTGTGACAGCAGCGCTGACAAGCAAGTAGTTTGCCGCCGAACAAATGTTGGGAGATCATAGCCGATGACTCACTTGAGGTGTGAGGTGGCGAGAGTGCTGGATACGCAGGATTCTTCATCGTGTGTGTGTGTGTTTTTGTGGTGTGCATACGTAAGTAGGCAATGGACGAGCACCACCTGCAGCTCCAGGTGGCGCGTGCATGAAGAGGGTGAAGGACTAGTGACCTAGTGACTAGATGTGTTATGAAATGTGTGAAAGAGGAGAAGTCGTGCGTGAACGTCAACTGGAATGGACTGAGAGTGATGCAAGAGAGGCACCGCCTTGACACTTCTGTGGTCTTTGATGATGTGTCCTAATGAGCAGACGATGGGATGCTGAAGGAAGCGACGATAAAAAAGTGGTTATAGCCGCACTTCTTAAACGACTCAAGGTTGGCTGCTTTGATGCAATGAAGCGATGGGCCTAGAAAATCGGCGACGAAGCTTGACATCCGGGGAACTAGATAGAAGTCCACTTGGAAGCAGATCAGCGCCAGCCAGACCTCCAGTCAAGGCGTTAAGATGCCACAGCCACCCACGGCCCTTGGACTTGAGGACGAGTGCTGAGAGGCTTGGAATTGGCAAAACGGGAGACGACTGGGCAACCCACCTCCGGGCAGTCCGAAACTGCACTACAAAGGCGAGCCCACACAAGCTCCTGTTCTCGTATACGCCGAGGAGCATTTCAGGGGACAAGCTACTCCTATAGTTGGGAGAAAGGACTCGGGTAGAGGCCGGCGAACTGGCAAAGAGGCGAAGCGTAGTCTTAACCAACATCGAGGAGGTCCAGCGGCAGCAGAAAACGAGGTATGACTCCAAACGGCAACGGCCGACGTCGTACCAGACAGGGGACCTCGTTCTCGTAGAGAACGAACCTGCCGCGACCGGAGATTCAAGAAAGCTGGAGCCCCGGTACCGTGGGCCGTACACAATTTCCAAGGTGCTGCCGAACGTGGTGGAGGACCTTCCGCACATGCAACCAACGGAAGTTCAACACCGTCGTGGCGTCAGACAAGCTTAAGCCCTCCCAGAAGAGGGATTTGCTGGTGACGCTAGCGAGTTAGAAGATTCCGATCTCGAGGGCGAGATCTAGTATAGGATGGCCGAGTTGTAGCATCAGATACACGCGGGTATAAAAACCCGCGTCACAGTCCGTTCGCGGACAGTCAATCACGATCAACCGCATAGATCACAGGAAAAAAAAGTTCATTGAACCGATTCACTCGTGTTACATTTTCTTCTTCTACAAATGTATGAATGTTGCCGCTCTGGCTTGGAAATGCTACAATGCATGAATGTTGCCTCTCTTTCCAAACACAGCCACACTGGGATATGGTCAACCACCCCACCCACCGACCAACCAAAAACAAAAGAGCTGACCAGCGACCTTCGTCCCGCCTCCCAAGTGGCCACTCCACAACTCCCGCAGATCACAAATCACATGCTCACTCGTAAATAAAATCGAAATTAAAATTTTCCATAAATTCACATAAATTCCCAGACGTCCGCATGATTAATGACACCTCGGTCACCAGCACACGCCACACACAACATCCCCGACTGCCATTGTCAACGTCTACCCATCCACACAGGCTAGCACGCCAACCCTCGCGCGCATAGACCCACAGCCTCTGAATTATTGCCCGGCCGTTTGGATTTCAGCGAAATCGATTTAAATAAAATTCGATGTTGTATCCTTCCTCTGGCATAGATCTTCCAATCAATGCTGCCCCCGTGTCCCCATGCACACACGTGTGTCTAGTCACAGCAGTAGTCCGGCAATCAGAAGCAGTACCGCGGCTCATTTATGCAAATTGCATCGACTGCACATACTCCGTAGGCACCAGCCAACAGCCAGCAGGCACACACAATGCCAGAGGACAACCGAAAATCGAGAGAGAAACAACCCACTAAACTATGTTGCGCAACATTATGCCGAACATATGTCAAATGTCACATAAAAGACTACCAACTCCTTTTGGACTGTTTCTGCACATGCCCGTGTGGCGGTGTGTGGGTGTCAGACGAATATTCGATACCCTCCTGTGGCAGTGCATGAGGAAATTTGACATGTCGACCGTTTTTAGCAAAAGTGTCGACAATTTTGATTGTATCTTGATGCGATTGCAAATACAAATGGGACTGAGACGAACGAACGAAATCTGCTACCATTTTGGGAATGTAAACGTCAGAAAATACAAATGCACACACTCAACACAGCGCACAGCAAGGATGGAGGCAAACAAGCGGCATGCATGCAATTGACATCATTCGGAGCTGGCGACGTTGCTTGCGGTATTCCACTCTTCATCGACGGAGTCCGAGTCGCTCCCACTGTGGCTGGCTTGTGTGTGTGTTTTTTTTTTTGTCGGAAAAGCGCTGCTTAACTCGGTCCCCATTGTAATTGACAAAATCATCGAAACCAATCGACATAAGCTGTCGGAATAATATTGTCGAGATAAATGCTGTCCGCCGCGTTGCTTCTGGTGTGGACTGGTGTGCTGGTGCTGCTCTCCATTTAGCCATTGCCATTGTGCAGTGTGCCACCAGTCAACTACGGGCGGCTGGGTGGATAAAGCGATGCTGTTGGCAGGAATAATTTCTCCTGGATGGCGGCTCTCCTTGTTGTGTGTTACAACAGCCAGCACGACAAGTTGGTGTAATGGCGTAAAAAGTTTGGACAAATCGATTGCGGCGATTTGGTTCACTTTTTTTTTGAAGATATCTAATCTGTTGAGATATGCAGTGTGTAGTGGACCGTGCCGTGGAGAGCGAGGCGAGCACTGCAAGCACTTCCTCAATAAGTTGGTTGCTGTTCGGAGAGGCTGTTGACTTTGAGGCTGTGGAAGGGGAGGATTGACTTCTCACCCTCCTCGTCGATTCTGCTTCCGTCGTGATTTGACAAAGCGTCTCGCTCAAAAATTGTGCCCACGATAGGTCTCCACAATCAACTGCTACTACTCTCCCACCAGCCATCAGTCGTCGCGAATCCCCTTCCAACCTCACTACAAATCGTGTGCTCCACAGTCAGTCATCGACGAAAGCCAGTCCTCGCCTGGAAATAGAATTCCATGCAATTGATCGATTTTCGCCGCCTCATAAACTACCACCTCCCACCACGTCTCTCATCGTTGTCCGTGGCACCAGAGGCACTGCAGACCATCAAGTGGAGGCATGGAGCCTCAGGCCGTCCATCCATCCACGTTGCAAGTGCGCAACGCGCCCTCATCGACCACCAAATCGGGACGAAATCATAATTACAAATTATTTCAGCGATTTTCCGATTTAACCGCCGCACTCTATCAGCCGCCACCCGCAACATCAGGAGCACCACCGGACAGTGGCTCGACCACGCCGCGCACCCGAAGCCACAGGCTCGCCATTGTTTCCAAATGTTAACATGAATTAAACTCACCTGCGAACAGAGGGGCGATAACAATTTCAATAGCAACTAATGACATTTAATTAAATTGCTTCTCGATATCCCCCGCGTGCGATTTTTCCATCATTTTCCTCGAATATGCGCACGATCGCGGCGGATTTGAGTAAATTGGGAGAAAAAAAATGCCTTTCTCATGTTTTATTGGTATCTCGTGGACCTCGTGGATGGTTTTCCATTGGATCCGGCAAAACGAAGCGAATGCGCGCTTTTGTGTGGGAAAGCAATTGGCTTGGGGCATGGCGCAGCGGCGACGGCGACGGCGGTGGGTGTAGGCAGATTGCGTTCGCAGGTGTTAAGCGAAACGATTGAGTAATGGATAATGCTCGGCAGTAGGCAATAAGCTCACACGATGCTGGTGGTGGGTGGACGGATAGCACCGCCCCTCTGGATGGAAGTTCTCCCGATCGGATCGGTATTTGCACTTTACCGTCTTGTCAGTGTTTCGTGATATTTGGTTTCTGAAATGCGATAGGTGGCCGGGCTGTTCTCACAGCAGTCGGGTAAGTGGATGCATCGTGATGAGGAATGATTGATGTTGAGTGCCGACTTGGCAATGCCACGGGTGACAGTTGACTGAGAGGAAACTGGTTTCAAGAGACAACCCAACCCTGCTTAAGAGATAACCACAATCGTTGCCGGAACGAGATACGTCCTGTTTGCCACTCAAAAGTGATCCAGGCGCCGCCCTGGGATCAAAGTGCGCCCTCAAATTTACATAGAAACGTCCTCCTCGACCCGCCTGTCACCACAATCGCTATCGCCTGACAAGAAGATCAATAAATTCCACACGTTCCACACCTGAGCACAAAACAAAAGACTTAGACAGCGAACTTTAATCGATCCCCCTCCAAAAACGTCGATTTCGATACAACCACAAAATTTATCACTCATAAATAGTTGCAACAGATACAGATGCAGCGCCATTAGGACGAACAACTGAAAACTTCAACCGTGGCGCCTTCAACGCCGTGCAACACACTTAACGCGAGTGTCGATAAAGAAATGTAAATCCCCGTCCGACAACACACACCGCTTATCTGGTGTCCATTCATAAAACCTAAATCCAAATATTATACCCGACCAGATAAGAGCGACTGAACCTTGGAGCAGTCCACACGGCCCGGCTAAACGTCGCAGCTGAGCGGCCTAATTAACAGGCCCCCATACAGAATCGAATTAATTTCCAGCCGAGGTCCTGCCTTGTGGCGCAGATCTAAATATATCTCGGCATCGTGTTGGAATTAATTTTACGAGTTTATCTTCAGGTATACAACGTCCAGGGCCAGATGGCGATCCCGACTCGCAGTCGGAAATTATTGTCACACACTGCCGCGCAGTGTCCACCGGGAATGTGGGGCCACTGCCGCGAGTGTGCGCGCGCGTGGTGTTTTGCGCTTGTCCCTTCGATTGCTCCTTTTCTCGTCGTTGTCTCCGTTGTTTGTCGTGTTTCTCTCCGCGCGCCGTTCTAATTGATTCCAGCAAATACTCATAAATTCGATGGCGGACAACAGAAATGGGATATTTAATTCGAATTCCTTTGCCGTGTCCGTTGTCATCGTTTTCAGATTGTCTCGTCTCGTGTTTTTCTTAGATTCCATGGCAATGGGAAAAACATTTGTAAACAAATGAAACGAATTGTGCGAGTGTCTGCCTTGAGGTGTTCAGCAATTTACCACCGAGTCCGTGTTAACAATAAACGCTGGGGCCCGCGTTACCGCGGTGGTCGTGTCTAGCTGCTGAATGGGGGGACAATAATCGAAAACGAAACAAAGGGGTTGATTGAATGTGCACATAAATTAAGGCTGTGAGAGCTTGTGGTCACCGGTGTGGTATGGTGTCTTGGGACGCCCACTCTCCGGTGGTTGATTGAATTTTCACAGGTTTTCTTGTTTGTCGTTTCATGCCGAAAGAGAGAATAGAGTGCCACTGTCGCGGCTGTAATTGAATTTAAATCGGGGACTTGCGAAAGTCGGTGCATGGGATTATTTATGATTTCGGTTGCCGCAGTTGGGAGAGAGAAGGGACTGTGCTTCAAATGGCGAGCAGGTGGTGGTCATTGGGGAAGGCTGTGACTAACTGGTGGCATGGCATGCTGGTGGATTACCCGAGTGCTACCAATTAATTCATGCGAATAATTAAAGTTGAGTGCCGGAACAGTGTGGACTGTGACTCAGAGTGATTTCGGGAGAGGTGGATCGTCTTTTTTGTGAATGCCTGCCAAGGACAGGAGGATTCTGTGGATGCCAAAATTTTGTCTTGTCTTTCTTGAAACAAGACGATCAATGTCTTTGCCGTGTTTTGGTAAATTTCAGCGAGTTCACCGCCAACGACTTCTGCTCACTTGTTGTCCTGAATTCAACTGGCCTGGTCTTTAGAACGGTCTTACCTCTTCTTTAAACTTCTAAAGCGATCATAAAATGTAGCAGACCTGTGTTGAGTACCAGGCCTTCGATATCGAGCCATTGGGACAGCGCAACAGATTGCGTCCTCGCGCCAGATGGTTCACACATGTGAAAAAGGACTTCAACCAACTTGGTGTGCGCAGCTGGCGAAAGATCGTGCTGGCTGGAGAGTCATGTTGGTTGAGGCCCAGGTCCACCCCAGACTGTAACGCCAATCAAAGAAGAAGATGAAGAAGCGAAGCAGACAAACTCCCTAAAATCGCCATCACATTGACTGATGACAGAACCCTCAGTAACACAGTAACTCTCTCAGCTGCCTTAAAATTACGACTCAATAATCAAACCAAACGAAAAGCCAATGCCTCATGGAATGCAGGCAATACTTGGCTAATCATAAAACAGATCTTGCCCGGCCTCGCCCCTTAAAGATCTGATAGTCTGATCCTCACAAGAACATTAAAAATCAGCATCGCAGTGGGTATAATCAACGGACACTGCTTATTAGGCTTGCACGCAAAAAGAGTATTTTTTAATGTTTTTTGCACAAGCTGCCGAGACAAAAAAGAGGAGGAGAGTGCACCACCTTCCCTGCAGCAATCCTCATATTGCCTTATCTAGGAAAGCTACTCTAGGCTAGTGACTCAAAAGAGGAGTGGACATGAACATCATTTTTGTAGCTTAGACCAAGGATCGAACCTCCAACCTCTAGGTTCAAGTGGTCGACGCACGTATCCAAAAATGCCACGGGCCACAATTTGCTATTAAACATCACTGACAAACTGACAAGCCTGGCTGGCTGTCGTAATGATCACACCTCCCAAGCACCTCTTTTGTGTAAGCCCACGTGGCAGTACAACGGGTCTGCTTTGGCCTAAGTTCATCTAAGACACTTACTAACGACCTTCCTATCTCTTCTTCTCGGTTTAGAAGGATCGGACTCGAAGAGCCTCTTAGGTGTAGCTCTTGTCGTCCATTCGCTCAACTTGGCCAAAGCAGTACAGTCGATGGATGTATGACTTCCCGATTGCCGCCACTTCTTGGTAGAGCCCATCCGACTGGGGTGTGAGAAATGTTTCAAGTCAATTGAAGATAATGGCGACTGGGTGTAATAACCACTTGCGATGAGACCTATTGTGCCTATAGCTGCGTTCAAGTAGGCCTTTTTGCGCCTCCTTCATTGATCTAGGACTTAAGAGCTTGAGAAATTTGATAACCTCTCCAGATGGAGTGTCCTAATAGTCTATCCCTGCTTAGAGGGACTAAGGAGAAGGAAGACTGACTGAGAACATATTTGTGCACTCGACAGATAGTTGTTTCATCGTCTCCTTTGCTTGCCAACAATGCCTCAGCGATGGGCGATAGTGAATGAATTTCACAATCGAATTAATTAGCAATTGTTAAAAATTGAATTCGATTGTCGATTTATTCGGTCTCATTAGAAGACAATCGAATCGAATTCTAACCTACTACAACCAAGAGAAAGCTGTTGCTCTAGTAAGAAGCTACACCTCCCAAAATAGGAACATTGGGAATGGAAATACAGCCGAACCTCTGTAATTGGGACATTCTTAAATCGAAATCGAGTCAAACCAAATTTCTGAAAAATATGGGCTCCCGTGGCTACTTGAATTTTGGAGATTCGGCTGTATTCTTCAACCTTCTCACACAACAACCTTCTCACACAATTAGTGTGTAAAGCTTAAATTGTAGTAGTGAAACGAAATGAAAAAGCGATGGGCAAATGCGAATAAAGAAGCTCTTCCAGCAATACACTTAACCAGATACCCACATGCTACAAACCAACAACATCCTCTCCGACTTGAAGAAGCGGCGAATACACGCATTCGTTGACGATTGGAATCGTACCTACAAGAATCGAAAATCAACAATCGACTCTGCGCTTTTGTTTTTATTCGCAATCGCCCATCGGTACAATGCCTACGTCTGTTTTGGTGTGTAACAAAGAGCGCCGCATAATGTTCTTTGCCTTTTTGAATTTCCTCTGTGAACAAGTCCCCCCCGATTTTCGTGCCCTGACGTCCGTACTCAATTTAAGTTGTGATTTTGTGTCTTTCCTACGCAGTCTTGGAGGTGAAAGTGAAGCCTTTCAAAGCCTTTAGTACCAACTGGATATCGTGAGGAATAACTTATTTGAGTCCTATTGTCCATTTCGTTCATGGACGCCTAATTTTTAGAGAACAATATTCTTGTGTCTGTGGTGGCCCGTGGCGTTGTGGGTACGTGCGTCGACCCCAACCTCGACGTCGTAGGTTCGATTCCAGCTCTGAGTGACAGAAATAATTTTCACGGCCCCACCTCTTTCGAGTCACTGACAATGCTCAAAGAGTATTTCCTGTCTAGAAAAAGCTTCTCAAAGCCGTTCGGAGTCGGCATAAAACTGTAGTTCCCTTCCACTCGTGTGAGAACAATAGCACGCACAACACGAGTGGTTGCTGAGAAGCTAGGCCCTGGCCTTCTACGGGCAGTAGCGCCACCCGTGTATATATTATAATATTCTGGTGTCTAATCTTAACTGGCATCAACCGTTTACAAGCCCTTCAGTCAATTTGTCATTACTTTGAGACACCACTCAAACTAAAGCTCGAAGTAGACCCAATTGATCACATATCCTATATAAACTTCCAACTCCTTCTATATTCTTCATCACGAATAGAGCTTAAAGGCAACACAATCATAATGAATCATTTGAAAGTCATTGGATCCAGTGGCGAAATGGGTTAGTGCGTTGCTCCCACTTTCTTGTAGCAGGTTCTGGGTTCGAATCCGGATGGAGCTATTTTTTTCTTCTTCTTTATACATTTTTGTGTTTGTTTTAAGCATTCTGCCTGCCTCTTATAAAAATAAAAAAAAAACTAGAAAGACAACATGTGAGAATAAATATTTAATTTTGTAAAATGAACTCCTAAACTTTTTATACACGCGACGCCACTGCCTTCACATCGTAATGCCTTGAGACCTTTGTGTTGGCGTGGCAGTTGGCGTGATGGAACCAGGAGGCATAAGTGATGACCCGCCGTTCATTTCTCGACCTCCACTCAAGACTATTGTTATCTCGATGAATCCCTCCCTCCATCACAACAAGCCCACCCATTCACCAGACCGATCAGAATCCCAACCAGCAACGATTTAAAATTAAAATTCCGATTTTCCTCATTTCCAAAGCGTCGCGAACAAAACTCAGCTTTGTTCAAGCAAATGCTTTCTCATCTCAAGTTCACATCATTAATTGGCAATAAAACGCATTGGCTCTTAAATCCTCGTAAAATGCTCAGAACCTCGTTAAGTATTATTCCGAGATATTGACATCGATACGTCAGCGGACTTGGCGCCAAATCTGAGTTGGCAAATTTTGCGTCACTTTAACGATCACTCGTCCGTTGACAGAAACTTTCGCCCGAATAATTAAGCACGCGTGTGACGTCGAAGTAAATGGTGTCAACTGAGAGACGAGTGCACAGTGGCACCAAGAAAACATGACGGTGATGGAGGTGGACGAAAGAGGAAATCAATTAAGTGTCGTGGCGGATTTTGGGATTTTTTAGATTATTCAGAACCTTCTTCGCGTTGAAAAGTGCAGTGATGGTCATATGGAATGTTTACTAAGTCCATTTTTTTTAAATCACCATATCGACTTAATTTTTTTCAATCAAGGCCGATGAAAACCCTTGCAATCAATGCTGAAATAAGCACAGCCCTGAAATCTGTTTAGTATGGCAATGGCATACTTTGCCCTGAGTACAGCTCTGCTTGGGGCCATCAATTATGTCTGAACTGAGTTTACTCATGTCCTTCTCTGGCTATTCTTCAAAATGATGCGAAATTCAGTCTGGGAGAGACGGCGGCAAAATAACAAAATAACCCCTCAATCCGGCTCGAAGGACCAACATTTGTAACAAAACCAATCAAACCCTGGGTACGAGGTGGACATAGCTAGATAGGCCTTGTGCTTGCAATGAGACTTGGTGGCTAAGACCCACAGTCGCCAAGAACCGACTCCACAAAAGAACGAACATCCCAGACTCAGAGGTTTCTTGGTTCGTTGATCTATTTAACGAGATGTTGACTTTCTTGCTCAAGAATCAGTCCGATTAGTATGAGATAAGAGATCAGAGTCCTGACGCAAGCCTTAAGATTTGAATGAAGGAACCATTGTGGTGGAGGCCCGTGGCGTTGTGGGTATGTGCGTCGACCCCAACTTCGACGTCTTTAGTCCGATTCCTGGTCTGTGCGATAAATAATTTTCCAGCCCCACCTCGTTCTGTCTAGAAATGGCTTCTCTCGAGCAATCACGTCAATGTCGTCGGATAGTATGATCTCCGAAACACGAGAGAGGCGGATGGACATTTAGTTCAAGTAGTCAAGGCAAATATCTCATCCGCAGATGAGCCAGATTGACAAACTGCGCTACATCAAGAAAACTGTGACCTGAGTCCAACCGATCCAAAGTAAAAGATCTCCTTCGGCGAAATCGTTTGTATTGGTGGCGGGGTGTACGGGACACTGGAGAAAATGCCGAGAAACTTGAAAATCCACATAACACACACGTTTTGTGCAAAGTCAAGTTTTTAAACAAAATTTAAGCAAGTTGGAAGACTGTGTTGGCCAGTGGCGTTGAGGGTCGACCCATACTCGCTTGGATCTCGACGTCTAGGTTCGATCCCTGGTCTGTACGATAAAAAAAATTCACAACCCCACCTCTTTCGATTCACTGACAATGCTCTACTAACTTGAAATTGGATTTTCAAAGCCATGTGTCGAAGATAAATCACATCTGCCACACCATGACCACCCAATCGACTTAAACTTGTTGCCAGGATGTCATTTGTCAGCGGACCCAACTCATCACAAGGAAGTACAAGTCCTCCTCTTGCGTCACTCCTGAAGTCACAGCCATCGCCATCACTACTGTAACATCTGCTATTCCACTCAGACCTCCCCTCCTCTCAACAGTCACCTGATCCACTGAATGCGTCGCATAAGCACTCCCAATCCCACTGTCAGCCCATCTTCTGGAGGCCATCTCTGGCCTCGGCTTAAACTGTCACCGATTAGGGTCACCCAATCCGCTTGATTGACAACCGTGAAAACATGCTCAACAGCTAGGCTTAAGGCATTTGCGATACATTCCCCCTTTCCCCAAACAGACTAACTAACACCACCACTCTTGCTCTTTTAATTTCAGTCCCCAGAATTGGATTATCGGCATGAGCTGATGGGCCGTCTGCACAAAATCGAACCCGATGTCGAGCTAGAAGTATTACCTCACCACCATCACCATCATCACGATCACAGCAATCATCATCTGCATCACCAGCACCCGCACCACCACCACCAGCAGCAGCAGCAGCACCCGAGTCAACAGCAGCACCAGCAGCAACAGCAGGCAAGCCACAGTACAGACAATCCGTCCAGCTCGCCGAGCAACTCGAGTTCCGGCTATGGTTGCGCTTACGCCAGCACCCAGTGCTACGACGGCGGCTACTCCGCCGGGAAGGAGTATCTGTTTGGTGAGTACCCGTTCCCGCGCCGATTCAATCGCTTAGAAGCTCTTAATCCGGGGATTAGGCTGCGCGGTCGCCACCCCCAACGGGTGAAATTCAATATCACTCGGGGCTCGGTGTCGCGTTACGAATTCCGAGGCGGCCGTGAGTGGCACAACATTTGTAACGCCCCGCTCCACCTGGGATGCTCTTGAGGGCCTCCGTCCAAATCAGGGCCCCACTGACAAATTGCCCACCTCACAGCTGTGATGTGTGATTAATCGCTGATTAGTCGGAGAAAGACGTTTCCTCGGAGTGCCCTCTCCACAGACTCCACCGATGTGTGCGTCGCCTCCAGTGGCAACAGGTGTCATGTTGCCGTCTTCGTCTGCGTCTCCGGCTCAGCTCCGCGACGTCATCTCGTAAAGTTCCGTGACAAAGCGACAATCTGCTGTTGACTGGTGGATGGTTTGATCGCTACACGCGAATGAAATGTCACTACTAGCCGTCAAATAAATTTTCGTAAGCAGCTCGTAAACAGGTCATAACTGTCTGCACATACAACCCGAGCATATGTACAAGCTGTTGTGACTTGTTTTCAGCGGGAGAGAGGGCGGCTGCTCCGGGTTTATTGCTTGCCACGGGAAAAAACATATGCAAATGCTTGTGGAGCTCGGATTAGATGCTTAGATCCGCAAACGATCCGACTTCCTGGTTGGGATGGCTGTGTTGAGGGGACACGCGTGGGAACTGCTTTGGCATCCTGAGAGGAAATGTTGATCAACTGCGAGCCCTTGAGATGAACCATCGACCGCCAACCTAGATTACTAACCCTTCTCCATTCTTTCTCTCTCTCCTTCCAGAAACCAAAAATAAAGAGGCTCTCTGCACCCCATCCTCGGAAATGGACGATCCCTTCCTGCGGCCGCCGCTGTGGGAGGACATTGCCAGCTCAATACAGAACATCGATCCGGAGAATGCGGTGATGCTGGGCGCGAACACCATGGCCCAGGTGAAGATGGAGACCGTCGACGATCCGCTGCTGGAGACCCTGTCCACACCGTTGCTCAGTCCGCTGGAGATAAAGACCGAAAAGCACCCGACCCACCATCCCCACCACCATCTGCACCAGCACCATCATCTGCATCAGCATCACCCCAGCCTGGTGGCGGCTGGCGATGGCGGCGGTGGCGGTGGCACCGAATGTGATACCCTAACCCAGTTGTCCATCCTCCACGGACCCATGCACCAGCATTCCCAGCACCACCAGCCGCATCATCACCATCAGCAGCAGCAGCACCAGCAACAGCATCACCACCACCATCACCAGCAGCAGCAGGCGCAACAGCAACACCAGCAGCATCAGCCAGCCCATCCGAGCAGCAACAGCAACAGTCCTAGCCACAATCGAAGCAGCAGTTCGAGTAGCAGTAGCAATAACAACAATGAAAGCCTAGCAAATAACAACCACAACACCAGCACCGGCGGCGGCGGCGGTAGCAGCAACACCAGCAGCAGCTCCAACGGCGATAATGGGTCGTATCTGCTAAGTGGATCGAGCTATCCGCCACCACCGCCGCCACCGCACTTGAGTGCCTATCTGAGCGGCGGGGGCAGCGTGAGTGCTAATGTAGGCCAACATCATCAAATGCAACCGCAGAACTGCTCCGGCGGCAGCGCCAGCTCCGCCAATGCCACAGTTTGCGGCAACAACACGAGCAATAACAATAACAACTCAACGCCCAACAACAACAACATCAGCAATAGCAGCAATGCCAACACTAACAACAACAACCAGAACAACTCGAACAATGGCGGAGGTTACGCCTATAATTGGCAGAGTCACACACAGGTGAGCCGTGCGTTTGCATACCGCGCACTCGACACCGAGCCGCAATTAACGTCTCAATCTCACCGCGCGCCCTCCCTCTCTCTATCTCTCGTTACAGCCTTCCTATCACAACAAGTATCCCGTGCAAAATGCGGCGTCGGCAGCAGTGCCAGCTGCTAACCTCTGCCCGCCACCGACGATGCCAAGACTAATGTATGTGCCGCCGTTGACGCCGCCCAGTTCAGATCCCGGAAGTCCGGGTAGCTCGCTGGTGTCGAATCGTCGCGCAACACCACCGCCTCCGTATCAGCATCAGCAGCAGCAGCAGCAACAGCATCAAGGTCACCCACTTGTGGGTGGTCCGACCATCATTGCTGTCCACTCGGCCGGCGGTGCTTCGATTCACTCGCATCATCTCAGCCCACCCCTTGGCCAGGCGAACAGTCGAACGCTGACCACCCTCACGTCGAATAGCTCCGCGAACATGCAGCAGAACACGCCGGCGCATCTGGCGAACATAATTGCGCCAGCGATTCGAACGGTCCGCTACAACCGGCGCAACAATCCCGAGCTCGAGAAGCGACGGATACACCACTGCGATTTTTTGGGTAAGTTTCAGTTTATGTCTTGTACTTTTCTTTCGCGTGGGCTTGGGGAATTTGTAACAGCTGCCTGACAGTGCCTGCGATTCGTTTCTTCTGAACCTTGACATTGACTCATCTTGTTGGCGTTGTAGTGTCTTTTGTTTTTTAAATCGGGGGTTATTTTGACACTGACAGCTGCTTCCCGCTCGAAATCTTGACGGGAACTCAATACCATACCTCCGTGACGTGTTATGAATCACTCTGCGCATGAACAACGTTGGGAAATACGGTGGACTCTCCCTAAGTCGAATTCCCTCTTACTCGAACTCATTCGAATATCCCATGAAAATTCGACTTATCGAGAGTCACTTGATTGAAAGCATATTTCCAAAGCGAGTGCAGTGTAGCCCTTACATTGAGGATTTTGGAACAAAAAATTGGCAATGAAGATCCACTCTCGACAACCGTACGCAAGTTTTGGTAAAAAGATCAGTGGTCTGGTACGCTCGTGGACAACAGCCATGATCCCCGTAGTTGAACGATGCGCAAAGATGAGAATGCGGCTGCTGCGGTCGAGAGTGTGAAATTTAATTCATCGGAGGAGGCTGGGAACAACGTTTCGGTAAACGGCGGGCGTTACCAAGCCGTGTTAACCCACATTTTTATTTACTGAAATTGATAACAGAGATTTCGACGACCTCTGGTTTATGCATGATGGCGTGCCATGCCACGTCCACAATCGTCCTCTCGTGTGGACGTGTTAATCGTGTTATCAACCGCCTTGGCGAAGTCAAATGACCGGCTCGGAGCTGGGATTTGACGCCCTTGGACCTTTCTTTTGTGGGGAACCGGTGAAGGACGGATGTTATGCCAACAATCCGGAAACGATTCAAATGAAGGATGATTTTTTAGCTATTGTCTTTTTGGCAACACTGGTTCAAACAGCTGACTCACGTTTCGTGTTTTGTTTCACTGTCAAACATCTTCAGTTTGGTCTATAATTTAACCATGAATCGTCTTACAAACGAACAACGCTTGCAAGTTTATTATCAAAATGCGTGCTCTGTTAAGAAAGTTCATCGCGCGCTTCTTCCATTTTATGGCTTTTGGATTTTTTGGCTCAATGGGTACGTAAATAAGCAGAATTGTCGATTTTGGAGTGAATATCAGCCAGAAGCATTGCAGGAGATACCAATGTATCGAGAAAAAGTCACAGTTTGGTTCGGTTTATGGGCTGCTGGCATCATTGGACCGTACTTCTTCAAAGATGATGCGAATCGTAACGTAACTGTGAATGGTGAGCGCTACCGTGAGATGATATCCAACTTTTGTTTGCCCAAAATGCAAGAGCTTGACTTGCATGACATGTGGTTTCAACAAGACGGTGCCACATGCCACACAGCACGCGCAGCAATAGACTTATTGAGAGGCGAGTTCGGTTCGGAACCGGTCAATTGGCCGCCTAGATCGTGCGATTTAACGCCTTTAGACTATTTTTTGTGGGGCTATGTTAAAGCTCATGTCTATACAGACAAGCCCGCTTCAATTGACGCATTGGACAACATTGAAGCATTTATTCGTGAGATACCGGCCGAAATGTTGGGAAAAGTATGCCATAATTGGACTAAGCGGATGGACCATTTGAGGCGCAGTCAAGGTCAACATTTGCATGAAATAATCTTCAAACATTAAGTTATATGGACCGTACTATCGATCCACTAGCGACTGCCTATTTCTGAGAATCGGCCAAAAGACCTTCTGTACGATCGGTAGTGGTGACGTGGATTGATCCCAAAAGACTGGCGTTTAGCAACGCGTTGTGGTTCAGGTAGAACTTCAAAGTTTCTCCTTATAACCAAGTTCGATTCAAATCAGAGCATTCGTTTAGGAGAACATCGTAAAACCGCACCGATGGCAGTAAGCTTTTTTGGCTTCCGTCTTAGAATGTCTGGTGAGCTGCTTGTGGTCCCATTCAGATTAAAAATTCAGTTCTCTGACGTTCAGTGGACAAACACATTCTCTCGATCTTGTGCCTCTTTTCTTACCTAAGTCGATTCAAAGAATATTCTCCCTGAGGATCAGGTTGTAGTCATAAGTCCGAGACTTCCAATAACCCCAAAGAAAAAGTCTTTGGTGGTTAAATCGCAACTGGGCAACGCTACCTTCCATTGTGGTTAGCGCTGTGTTTGCATTTGCAGCGTCTTATTAAAACCAAATCTTCACCAAGTCTCGCTAATTCCATTCTGGCAGTACGAAGTCCTTTATCCCTGGCCTGTAGCTTCCGCCACTAACAGTGACCATGTTGACTATGACGTCCTCCAAAAAAAGAGTGTCTGGCCTACGGACATTTAGTTAGTTGTCCTTACTGCAACCTTCCTTCTTCCGACTTCAAGCTCATTCTGCTTCCAACGATCTCGAAACCTTTTAAGCCCCTAGTGACGATGGTCCCTTCGATCCACTAAATAGCCAATATGACAGTCACTCAAGAAGCAAATAGCTTCTCTCGCAAGACCTGCTTCCCGAACCAGCCTCCACCTCAACCCCACCACCGAAACCGTTCCATCCAACACCACAGGGGTCCTTAGGAAAATCCAATTTTCCATCGAATCCACCGTTCGCCGGTCACAGCTCCGTGCCTCTTCCCCCACGCCGGCTTGTGGTGAAAAGTAATTCACGAATCGATTTACTTGTTCGATATCAATTTCTTCAATCATCTTCGGTTAGAAAGTAATTGCGGCAGCACTGGGGGCACACCGCGCCACCGCTCCATCGCTCCATCGCGCCGCTCCGTATCCGCTTAACGAACTCAAACTGCAGCTCGAATCAAGTTCCTTGTTGTGGTGTGACACAAAGTCGTGAGCGGACCTTTCTGCCGTCTGTGTTTTGTCTTGCGCTGCTGTGGATGGGCTTTTAGAAAGGCCAAGAGTTAAGAGTCTATCTACGCCCGGGCAGGCATCTTCCACACACACACACTCAGTCACCCGCCACTGGCTTGCCACCCAGGCTCGGCCAGTCGGCCGGTCTGCGCCGGCCGCAACGCGCAATTCAATTACCGAACTCGCACACATGAGGCGAATTACGAAAATCTCTCACCATAAAGCAGAGACCCACCGGCGGAGGGACACAAGGAGCCAACTCCGCTCGCCATAATGCATCCCATTTAGCATCAAACCGTATCAATTAATAATGGCCTTAAATGTCCGAGGCACTTCCGCGTAAATGGATTAGTATGGGCATCGCCGTCTGGGCCGACTGGTCCGCTCTGGTCCCGCGCACTGCCGTCGTCATCATCGCTGCAGTTGGAGACGAGTACGACGGCGTCGTTGGCCAGCAGCAGACACTTGCCCCATTTACCCCCTAGAGGCATGCCTCGGCCGAGCATGTGAGTCGCCCGGCACAGCACACGACGAGGCGTCCCCCGCCCGCAAACTGCGTGCGCACTCGCTGTCCAGACATATGATTTGCTTCTTCGTCCAGATCATCGTCCACGTCCATGTCGTCGTTGTCGTCGTCGTCTGGGGAGTTGGTGGCGGTTGTGTGTGCGCGCCGTCGATTTGGTCATAGCCAGCGCAAGCAAGGCACCCATCCCGCGTCTCGTGCTCGATCCAACGGGTTTTCCTGCGCGATTGATGCCGAGTGGCGATGGATGGGTTCGCTGGTAGCACAGCCGAGTGAGAAAGATTTCGCCCAAAATTAGACATCATTGTTGATGTTAATGGTACTGGTTTGCGAGAGCTACACATTTCGACGAGTAGCCGCGTTAGATGGGTGCTGCCGGGAGAGGAGGGGGCTGACATCAAGGAAGCCACTTGATTGAGATGAGATCAAAGGTCTGCTTGCGGAGGAACCGGTGTCGTGCAAGTGAAAACCGAGTGTGGCTCCTGGGTGACTGAAGTGAATGAACGAAATGTCAAAGATGTCGAATGCTCCGAGTGGCTCCTGCATTGCCCGGTGTTTGTCGCCGGTTGGGCTGTTCAAAATTTTTGAGAGAAAATCATGCGTTGATTGAATGGGGCAATGACTGACAGTGACTCAGAGGAGAATGGTGGGGCTGGCTTTGTGCCAGAGACTAACACAACATGCTGGAAATATTTTCGATTGGGCGCCACCAGAGTGACAGAAATCAGTTTCCCCGTCGAATACAGTGTGAGACTATGGGCCAAAGCGGGTACCCTTGAGGAACCCCATTTTCTTTGCCACGTTGGTTCTACATTTGTGTTCTTGAAGAAGGACATGTTGTTTATTGTTTGGGGCACTGTATTTTTTTTTTTTTTGTTTAGTGAGACACTCTTTTAGTTACCAACGACGAATATCCTTACAGATGACTAGACCTGTAAATGCACTCAGTGCAAGCAAGCAGAAGCACCAGTTTCTGTGAAGGAGTGTGTATCATTGTCCTTTTTGAACGTGACAACAATAAAGATTCTTCGCTATGATCTGCCGCTACAAGATTAGGTTCAGCTAAGCCCTACTCTCGACTAGAGATATAAGTCGGTATCCATTCATTATTGGCCATACTTTGTGAGTCATGCATCACGCCGAGTGTATAGCTTCGTTGTTATAGTCATTATATCGAAGCAATTTGGCAGACATTCGATAATGATACTCAGTTCGCTTAAGTTTTCGAGGAAACAATTGGACCCAAAGTAGGCAACCTTAGGTGTCGATGGCACATTCCCATGTGAGCCCGTTGAGGAATGTTTTCTTATGCCCCCACCGACTTAATTGACTAGCTGACCGCTTAAGACGTTGGATTGGTGTCAGTCTGAAATAGTTAAGGGGTTGACACCGATTCCCAGTCTGTCTCCCATCTTCGATGAGTCTCTGTAAATACGGCGAGAAGCCTGTATCCAATGACATCCAATTGTCCGATATGTTGACAAAGATGCGACTAATATTGAATTCTAGCGTCGTCAGGCAGTACAGCCAAGTCCTCGAGAATAACAAACTTGTGGCGTTTTGGGTCTGCGCGTCGAAACCTGCCGACTTAAGCCTACGCCATCTAGGTTCGATTCTCGGGCAAAAGAAGACATTCTTCACGGTCCATCTCTTTAGAATCGCTGACAATGCATTGGACTTTCTCAGAAAAATACAAATTGTAGTTCTCTTCCGCTTCTGAACAGCACGACCAACACGAGTGGTTGTTATTGCAGTTAGTCTATGGACACCTAGAGGCTATAGCGATTGTCGAGTGGCTAGCTATGCCCTGATGTTTGTCCTCACAGTTGACCAGCTTGGCCGTAGATCCTTGGAGTGGACTTCTACTCCCAGTCCATCACCCATCTTAGATGAGTGTAGATGATATTAGGAGAGGAGCCTGATACCCTAGAGTTCCCGGCTTCAACTTCAATTGAGAGGAATGTTGATTGAGAAAGTGTTCGACTGAAGATACGATCAAGGTACAATTCCGACGTCGTTTGCAGGGCAACTTGTTGTCTTTTTGTTTGTTTCGAGTAGTCAAGTGACTTGTGCAGCCAATTGAATTGGAACAACACTCCTCCTAGACTACACTTTGGAGTTCAGTTTGTAGGGAAGGCCATGACAAAGAGTTAAATTCCAACTCACAGTTCCTGAAACAGGATCATGAATCGTTCAGTAAGTTTACAGACAAATTCTTGTGCCCATTTAAACTGAAGTTTAGCTGAATCTTAAGCCATGTTTAAATATTTACTTTAATTCGGCAGCTTTCACAGCGAAATCCGAATTTAAGTACGAAATTCGTTTGTGCAATGCAATGTAAGATGGTGGCAATAATTTCATTCGGTGACTGCCGACTGCAATAGGTATCCCTTTTACTGCCTTCAAGTTACAGCTCAATAACGTCTCCACACAGAAAATAAATGCAAGCCGTTGCCTGTCAACCACCTTAACTTAGTTGACCAAACAAATCTGGACTTATCTCGATCTAAAAATATCAAGTAGCCTCACCTCTCTAAGGCGACCAAAAATTAAAGCTGCAGTGGGAATAATCACCGGGCACTGCTTAATAGATCTTGACAAGATTAGGCCTCTTCTCCAAAGACTTCTGTAAAAGTTGTCGAGGAAGAGGAGGGACGTATTCAGCATCTCTTCTGTGACAGTCCTTCTCTCGCCTGAATTAGCAAAGCCGCTACACGCTCATACTTTTATGACAGCCTAAGTGACCTCAGCAATACATCAGTCAATGCACTTTTGACATTTGTTGACCAGACTGGTTGGCTATCTTAATCATCCTGTAAACTTGCATTACACACGTGGCGATACAGTGGGTCTAGTTTGGCCTAAGTGCAAGAATTCCACTAACATTGAACGTCTGTGCTGAAAATAGCAAAATACGCCCTTCGTATAGTTTTGCACGGGGCCATTTAATGTTAGCAAGCAACATTTAACTAAATTTGAAGAAAGTGCTCAATAAGTCCCATGATTTCTTAAGCTGTTGAGGTGTGACAACCGCGGTTGCTTCCTAGACTATTTACACTTTAAGTGATCTGATCCAAAATATACCCATATCAGGACAGCCATTCGACCTCGAACCTCTGGAACAACAACCCTCCCAGATGACATCGACTTGAAAAGTCATCACGTCTAAATTTGCTTAAGTTCACCTTCCAAAGAGCAGCAGTCGCACACAGTGTAGGTCCGTTGGGTTTTCTTATGCGAGATTCAAAATTCAATACGAATAGGAAGTTTTCAAGCTTCAACATGAAACACATTTTTTTGTCTTTTAATTTTCTTGAAAATTTAATCTCGTCTTGACAATGACCACACTTCGAATGGCTTGCAAATTATTTCTTAGTAAGATTCAGGTGATTTCACAAAACTAAGACCTGATCAGTACGAAAAAGAGACGCTGCATATTAAGTGACGCAAAGCATACATTTGGGGACTGTCCTTGGACTGATTCCGAAACAAAGGCAGCGCCACTTCTGATGTAAAGCTTCTCAAACAGCAGTACGTATGTAAGCTCCTTTCATTCAACATCAGACTGAGGACAATAGTAGACTGAGTCTAGACGAAATAGTAAAGTCCATCCTAATTTGGCCTAAGTGCAGGAATGCTTCCTACCATACGGTGAGTGCGCTCGCTACATTTTAGTTGTTTTGTCGAAGTATTTTCTAGGCGCCGTAGTCTTCGTCTTGTGCCACATCTTTGCGGTTGTTCGAAATCGAAGGTTTTGAAAATCATCAGAAAGGACAAAGCTGCGGAATTGGAATCCAATGCAAATTGCTATAATTCTAGGAATGGACTCCCTTACCGAACATCGACATAGCAAGACACGGATGTTCGAAGAGCAAAACAAAATGGCTGAGTTGTCGAACTTAGGTTTAAACGATGGTGTATTCTCGTTAACTTACACAACAAAATTATGTAACTCAGTTAAAGGTTTAAACGCTGTGAAATCGAATAAATCGATGAACTGAAGCTTAAACCTAAACCCATTGTGAATCTGGGCATTACTGACCATCTTCAACTATCGGTTGTGTGTGCTTCTGGTTCTCTATGACACGTGCACTGGACACAGTAAGACCTCTTTACTGTGAACAAGATTAGTATACGTCCACAAGTTTAACGGCAACTCAATCTGCCGGAAAGTCTTTCCATGATGGAATGGCAAAGCTTCCTGAGCAGGTTTGGCTTCGACACAAGCCAATAATAACGGCTGAGTTCAATCAAACAGAAGAAGTTCAACCTTCAAGGCGATGACGTGGAAAGAAATTTGATTGCGGACTTTTCAGCCTCTAAATTGTTCACTCATTGTGATGGCACTCATTCACAAGTGGTCAAGTGCCGGGCGCCACTTTTTGAAGTGATATGAAGTGTCTTACGAAACAACAAGTCTGAACGACTTATGACTAGTATCCCAATAAGCACAAGACCATCATCGAAATGGCCTTCTGCTGCAATCTGAAGCCTGTTGTAATTTCAGACATTTCGAGCCCAACTTGTGATAGCTTCTCGTTGACTTTGTTGTCCCTCCGAGGCGCGGATAACTGCCTCTTCTATCGTCTCAGCAGTGGTCTCCCAGGTCTAACTCAGTTTCCAACAAGATTCCAGCTTACGCCTTCAGGGATCCCTCTTATAATGAAACTGAAACCAAGCTCCCTCATCACCCCCAGACATAAGAATTCATCAATAAAAACGGAATCCTCAGCCTGGACAGCCCTGCAATCTCCAGAAACCTCTTCGCCGACCAAGCTCAAGGTTCCTTCAAAAATAACTCTCCTGACTGAATCAACCCACACCACCGTTCATTCCCTCACCCTATGGCCCACATTCAGTGTCAACGCGCGCACGCACGCACGCTCACAGTGCAACCCGGTTGAGTTCATTGAAAATTCCCCCAAGAGCGCATTCGCTGGCAAAGACGACTCAAATCACACACTATTTACGGAAACATCATTTCACCGCAGTGACAGTGCCGCAAATTCTTGGAAAAAATTATCGACAATCGACACCGGCTATCATGACAGCGCTGAGACTGAGTCCGAAAGCACACACAGCACACAGCCGGGCGCACATGCATACAAACACGAAGCGACTAGAGCGGCAGCAACAGCAGCTTGGATCGCTGCCAACCACCATTGCGATCGCAGCCAACCAGCAATCACCTATGGCGTTTGAGGAATGCCTTCATGGTGCATTGATTAAATGCCACTTACTCCACATAGGCAGTCACTATCTGGGCACAATCATCGGCCGCAGACATAGACTGAGTCTCTCTCTCGCCCCGCAGAAGGAGTAGAGCGCGGCAGACGGACCGATGCGATGCATGCACTTGCGCATGCCGTGCGACAGTCGCTAGCTGTATTCCCGACATGCCCTAAGTGTCAGCTCTAATACAGATTTATGTCTAATGCGTTACGAATCTATGATCAGCTCAATTATTCAGTTCGATCGAATGCAGTTGCACTTATGCGCATTCGTTGGATACGTTTTCATATTTCACTCCTTTCCCGACGGCTGACTGCCCCTTGGGGGAGGCAGGTGACACGGTGGGGGTCTTTGCCACCTGCACCGGGCGAAGAGCCGACCGGGGACTCTCTCTCTAATTAGACTCTGGGACATTTTGTGAGGCTCAGCCTCATTAAGTGGACGAGATAATTCTTGAGCCTCTTGACCGGACGGACGGACGGAGTGGACACCAGACAGTGGGGCCACCAGTCTGACGGGATGTCTGGCGGTGTGCTTTGTCCGCGGTGAATGTGTGCTCGCCCAAGACAACGCAGCGCTCTGGACACATAATTGATGATGAATTTTGAGCGTGGAAAATGCCAGCTGAACGTGTTGCAACTGAATCATAATTGAGTTATGAAACATTAATTTGTTGCCGTGTTGCTGGTGGACTGGCAGAGGGGGCTGCCAACTTCAATGGGTTCAATTGGAATTCAGTGCTTCTGTTGTGGCTAATTAGTGGAATAAATTGAACGGTGGGAAAAAACGTGAGCAGATCGAACGGGAGAGATACAAAACTTGTCCAATTTAGGAGAAGTGATTTTTTTCGTTGTTGTTGTGTCCGTGGAGGGATTTGCTGTGGGTTTTTTGTTTCATGGGCAGTCGGAGGAACTTGTTGCGACAAGAAGTGGAAGACTGAGTATCAGACGAGCAACGACGTCAACTTTCGCTCTCTTTCGATGAACGACGCTTCTTCTGGTGGTCGGAGAGTCCGATCTGTCTCCCTCTTCATCGTCGGCACGGCAACCGGAATTCGGTCTTGGCCTCCACATAACTTCTCCAATCGCCAGCCGACCCCATCCAGCAACACACCCCATGGCTTCGAGCGGTCTGCTCCATCTCTTCAGCATAACCATGGTCTAACAGGCTGTCGTCTACCATAAAAAGGGTTACAAATGCCTTTCCGAGCCGGTTTCTCGAGCTCTCCTACCGGAGTCCACAGAGCTTAGTTTTTGTCAAACTATTAGCTTCGAGGTCGATCTCAAGCAATTCGAGGTGCCTTTCACTAAGCACGCATGTTTCCGATTCTGGTAGACCATATTCCTATACAGGCGAGTAAATGCTCAACGTGACAGCCCACCATACGGCTTATATCACTAAGACTGCTTCTCTTTGGACGATTTTTCGACGCTGAACCAGACGCCTTCAGTAGGAAATAAGCTTATGGACCTATCTCCCTAGTTGATAGAGTGGTGAAATCCATCTGCTACCCTTTGGGCCGTAGCGCCCGGTTATTTCATTTGCCGCTCTACACAGACTTTGTTCAATGCCTTCAATGTCTCAGGGTCACGCGGAACCATGGACTGATACAGTAGCAGCTTAGAGGTTATGGTTAGATCTCTGGATTGTAAAAGTCTTGACAGACTATAGTAGGCTGTGTTGAATTTCAGCAGATGAACGCGGATTTCTTCTCTGTCCATCGCCTACTTCTATTGACCCAAGACACTTGTTCAAGGCCAAGCTGTCTTATATCCGCAATGACTTCGGTCTTCCTCTCCTTCTCGAACCAGGAGGCTCGGATTCGAAGACCCTCTTTGCTGGAGCAAATTTAATTTGTCTTTGCTTCACTAATGCGCAGACCCAGATTTTGTGATGTCCGCTCGATCTGGGTGAAGGACCCGTGTACGGCTTGTTCATTTCTTCCGATATGTCGATGTGGTCACCTGTACCAATATTTGCCTGCACCTCGTCACGATGGTCCTTATGTCCTATCCAAAAAAAGCGTATTGTATGCGTTCACATCACACCGTGTTGAAAGGTTTGCAATTATGATGCTCAATGCCAACCCGTGTCAACCGAGCTGTGTGTTAGGACCGCTTCGACTGGTTCGTAAATTTTATGTCCATTCATTCGTTTCGTTTTAGTTTCAGCAGCTCTTCTTTTTCTTTGTGTGGCGTTACAGTCCGGGGTGGATCTGGGCCTCAATCAGCAAGCCTCTCCAACTGGCGCGATCTCTGGCAAGCTGTCTCCAATTTCGCACAGCATTTTGGTTGAGGTCGTTTGCCACTTGTGTGCGCCATCTCGTGAGAGGACGTCCTCTGTTGCGCTCTCCCAATGGCTCGGTATCGAAGACTCCTCGGGCCGGAGATGTGGTGTCCATACGCTCTACATGACCTAGCCATCATAGGCGTTGGATCCGAAGACGCCTTACTAGGCTCATGTCGCTGTACAGCTTGTACAGTTTGTGATTGAATCTTCTCCTCCAGAACCCGTCGACACAAACAGGACCAAAGATCGTACGCAGAACTTTTCTCTCAAAGATACCAAGTACTTCTTCATCCGCTTTCGAGATTGTCCATGCCTCCGCGTCGTATAGCAAGACTGGGATGAGCAGTGTCTTATATAGAGTCGACTTTGTTCCTGGAGAAAGGGCTCTGTTACTCAATTGCCTCTCGGCCCCAATGAAACATCGGTTGGCAAAGGTTATCCTACGCTTGATCTCGGTACTGATGTTATTTGCACAATTTACTCCCGAGCCGAGGTAGGTGAAGTACCTGACTACCTCGAAGCTATAGCAGATCATTGTGAGACTCTGTCCAAGACGTCGATGTCGTATGTTCTTTTATGAGGACAGCCTATACTTCGTTTTGGTGGTGGCGCGTGGCATTGTGGGTATGTGCTCCGACCCCAACCTCGACGTTGTAGATACGATTCCTGCTCTGGGTGACGAAAACAATTTTCACGGCCCCATCTCTTCTCTCACTGACACGCCCAAAGAGTTTGTCCTCTCTAAAAAAAACTTCTCAAACAAAGCCCTTCGGATTCGGCATTAAACTGTAGGTCCTTTCCACTCGTGAGAGAACAATAGCACGCACAACACGAGTGGTTGCTGAGAAGCTAGGCCCTGGCCCCCTACGGGCTGTAGCGCCACCCATATTATATATTATAATATACTTCGTTCTGCCTTCAGCAACTCGGTTCAACATACATTTAACTCGGTTCAACTCGGCTTCGACGTAACTCCGGTTGACTCGATTTTCAACTCGAGCTCACTCATCTCTATTATGTGTCCACCTATTGCTCCTGACTACGATTGTTGATTGTCTTCGCCTAAAGTTACACTGGCATGGAATGACCAGGTTGTGGACTGCTGACCTAAGGCTTTCACGCAACAATGCAGGTGATGTCTTGCAGCCGATGTTCAAAAGACTAATGCCTCTATACTTGATGCAATGCAGAGGGTCTCCTTTTTTGAGGACCAGGCCATCAAAGTCGAGGTTCCATTGATCGGGCTTGATTTCCTCCGACCATACTTTACAAACGAGTTGGTGCACGCCTCTTAACTAAATTATAGGCTGTTGCTTTGAAGAGCTCGCCCGTTAGCTCCAGAAGCCTTGCTGGACTTCAGTTTCGATATGACCATCTTCACTTCATCCGGGTCGGGTGGACGGAATTCTTGATCTCGTGTGTACTCTCTTGTTGAATGGTTCATTCTGTCTATCAGCAGAATTTGGTTCTTCATCGTCGGTATACAGTCTACCTCCATATCCTCCGCATTCACTGTGACTCTGCTACGATGTTCCCTTGATCATCAACTTTTTTGGGTGGGTCAACTCGAGTTGAGAACCAAGTCAACACGAGTTACGTCCAAACCAAGTTTTGAATTCTAGACTTTTGCCCATCATCTGTCCAAGAGTGATGAGTTGTTGAGTGGCTTGCCATGGGGCCACACTGGTAATTTTTAATGATGGCTTAAGCGTATGAGGCAGGATGGGGAGAATATTTCAACCTCAATAATTGTGACACCTCCCACTACCTTCTCACCACTTCGTCATACTCCCACATGCTCGATGTGAAGCCCCAAGTCTCTTGGCGCTGATTAAATTATGAGAGCCCACAGAACGCCTTCAATGGGCCACCCGCTCGATGCGAATTGCAACCCAAACACCGCATACATTCATGAGCATAATGAGAGACCATCAACAGGCAATTGTCACCGCCCTGCTAATCAACTCCAGCGCTCGATAATTGCCTGAGCCAATTTCGCAACTCTTGTGCCCGTAATTAGCATCAACACATTGAGAATCAGAAGAAAAAATATGATCCCACCTCAAGAAGAACCTCTTCAACGCAACTGTGTCTCACCCTCACCCATGCCACCCATCGTCAGCCCCCGGACCGTTAGAGAAAAAAAACTGGACAAAGAATGAAAGAACGAACGAAAAAAAAGAAAGAAAAAAACCTAGAAATGTACGCGCATTTATACAATTACCAAAGCAGTGGCGAACATTCATCTATCCATATTCAAATGGCTTCAGCACACAGCGCACAGCACACACAGCAACGGGCCATCGGACAAACACTCTTCCCAGATAAATACGTACTTCAGCGGAGGACGTGAGTAAAATAACACATACGTGTCCCGCATCGTCAAACGAATTTAATGTGAATTAGTGAGAATAAAAAACAAAAATGAGAAGAGGAGAGGAGGAAAAAAATTAAATAATACCGTAAAACGCTTTAGCACGCAATCGATTGAAAGATGAATTGATTTGTTCTAGAGTCGAAGTTACAAGCGTGGAAATTTTCCACAATTAGCCAGCTGAGCGGGCCGAGATCGAACAGCCGTGCGTACGCGTTAAGGAATGCACGGGCCCCGTTCGCTGTTGGTCTAGTATTGGCTCAACTGGGCTCAAGTGCTCCGTTGACCGAATTCAAATCAGTCACGTCTTGGATGGTGGCAAATGGCCGCAGCCCTCCATTCAAAGGCAAATTTTGCTTCGCTTTCCAAGTGCGAGACAAAAGAGTTGACGTGAAAACTTCGAATCTTCGTTGTTGTCTTTTTTCTCTCTGCCCATTCAACCGCCGTTCTCTGTGAAGTAACAGGTGCTGGAGCACTAAACTACCGGGCTGTGACCTTTTGTGACGCCTGCGGCACTCTGAAGGAGCCGCCAACATTGTACGGCGACCACGACGGACAGAAGACAGGGAAAAAACGTCAGCGTGCCTCGTTTTACGTGACATTGTTCGCGGTGTTGCACAATTCCGTCAGCCCGAATGGATTGGCCGGCGCGAAGGCCCATCCACCAGCACACACTATCGCCTATCGCCGCTGACCAGCAGAATTCAAGGAATCGGCAAATCTACAGAAGTGAATAACAAGGAGCCGGCCGCGCGAAATGTTACAAATTTCATTCGTTCGGGGGAGACGCGTAACATCTCGCATACAACACACAGGCTAGCCGCTGCACGTCCCCGTCCCCGTCCCCGGCCCCTGGACGTACACAAATGACTTCGTTTCTGTCCGTG
The DNA here is from genome assembly GCA_916610145.1 of Eristalis arbustorum. NCBI lineage: Eukaryota > Metazoa > Arthropoda > Insecta > Diptera > Syrphidae > Eristalis > Eristalis arbustorum. The sequence goes on along the minus strand of OU744318.1, from coordinate 20,433,610 downwards.
AAAAGAACACTTACTGTCGTTGAACACACTCATTTATTCTGCAGGGCCGCGCGCAGGTCTTCCGTGTGTGTGCTTTGGTTTGCTTTCTTTGCACACATTTTTGTGTGGAAAAGAGGAGATTTCCGCGTACGTTCCAGGCGAGCGCAGCTATTTGGGCAAGGAGGCGCACTCTTTTATTGGGTACTCTGCGGTGACGGCGACGGTGGCGACCGGGTGTGCGTGTGTGCCGCACTGAGCTACGCTTTGTACTGTCACCTGTTCGGTAGGTGACGCTCGGTGCATTATATTTTGCGGTGATTGCGCTGTCCGCAGAGTGATAGCGAATTGCGGTGGAATTTATGTCGGAACACAGCGTGAGGTGTTCGTGTGAACTTGTGGTTTTGCAAACTTGCTTTTATTTTTTTCTTCCAAAAGGTGTTGGCATGTGAAAATGTTGCTGCTGGGAGCGGGTGAGGCGAGTATTTAAATTTTTCCAAAGTCGGCGAATGATGGGGGAGCTAGTGTAACCAGTTGTCTGAGCGGCTCAATTCCGACGATTCACTTCGTCATCTAGATGGGTAGGAGACACAGGCAGGATGTCGTAATCATGCTGCACGAAGACCTTGGGTGCAGGTACACTGAGCTGGCAGTTTTGAGCTGTACGCCTCGTCTCCTTGATAAGCTGTCTGTCACATAAGACGCCTGCATTTGATTCCATTTTTGTATGCTCCCCATCCCTGCCGCTTATGCAGAAGTCGATGTTGGGAGCTCCAAGACTGACTTGATTGTCTATCAGACTGTCCTCTGTTATTACCCCGGCTACTTCGCTAAAAGGCTTCCCGTCTGATTTTAGGAGAGTTTTGGTTCTGTTTTGATCCTGCCTAGTCCACAACGCTCTCCGATGCCTTGCAGCTGCAGGTACCTGTCCTCGTCCCTGCTCTATGCGGCTTCTTTCAATGCTAGACCGTGTGTCTTGTGATTTTGTGCCGATGGGAGCCCAGCAAGCGATTGCCTATAACCCACTCGCCAACACTAGAGTCGCGACCTTCCAGAAGTCGGCACATCTCTTAGCATACTCTTACAAAATTGACGTGACTGGCAGAACAGCGATAAGGAGTTGGCTGGCAGTGAGTTGAAAGCAGCTGCAATGAGTCCGTCGGTGTATGAGCAAAACGTCGACACGAATGGACACAAAACATTGATGTCTTCCACAGACACACTGAACACACTGGACAGCTCGCCCTTGTTAAGGACTTCATCTACCTTGCCGCCGCTACAAACGATTACGACCAACTTCAGAATAACTCTTGCCTACTGCTGCTCCCTCGAGTTCAAGCAGCAATTGAGTAACAGAGCCGTATCTCGAAGGACCAAGCTGACTTTATATAAAACAGTGAACCAGGAGCCAGACCCATGGACAACCTCAAAAAAGGAGTACTCTTTCTTATCGAGAGGAATGATCTGGGTGCGATCTTTGGACTTGTTCAATGTTCTTGCATCGAGATCAGAAGATTCAACCACGAACACGAGCTTGTAAAGGCGTCTACAGATCCAACGCACAAAGTGGCTGAGTCCTGTGAAGTTTGATAAATCATCTCTGGCCTGAAGATTCTTAATCCTTTCTTGGGCTCCTAAGGAGGTGCACATAAGTGGATAGGCACCAACTTTTCGTGCGTAACTTTGGGCAGATAGTCAGAGATCGCCCTTGCAGAGCCTAGTTGGTTGAACCCCAAGTCTGCTCCGAAGAAGAAGGCAGGCCTGCCCCTTCCATGCTGTTTCGTTGCTTGGATTACTCTTGTGCAAGAGGACCAAACATAGGGCTAGTTTCTATTCGAACGCTATATTCTCAAGAGATTGGCGGCAAAGGTGTAGCATCATTTAGATCCTTCATGACCCTCAGACCATCGATGTATACATCACTAGATCTTCCGTCAGACTGGTCTGCCCTCGCCTTGAATTTACTGCAGCGGTTTCGTTTGGCAAAGGCTGGAGACCTAGCATCTGAACATGTGCCTTCCCTCCAGTCGGGTTGGTTTTCATGGCATTCGGCTGGCTAACGTTAACTTCGCCACATTCCTCTCTAGTGGGGGACCATTGTTTTGTTTGCTTAGAAATCTTCAAGATACATCAGTCCGTCAGTGCTTTGGAATCCTTGGAGTTAGCCCTTTGCTGTGAGTCTAAATTCAGCGGTTGCATTCTCCTTTCTAGTGCCTAGTCAATAGCATGGATCACCGGGGACAGGGTTGAGTGAGGTAAACAAGAATAACCTTGACAATATTACACACCACACTGCGTACAAGGAGCTACTCCTCCGAGTGGACAAGGTAATCTCAAAAACCAGAGACTAATTCGAGAAGGAAAAGTGTGACCAAGCTACAGCCTATCCGAGGCGTTGATAAATGAAGAACCCGCATGTAAGCGACTTTATTCCCAGGCTCTTCTCACCTTGTACGAATATAGCAGCTCAGCACAGAGAAATTTTTAGATTTTGTCCCCATTATCCATTCCTGTACTCTGTCATAACAGAATATAGTGATTACATGTACTTTGAAGACAGTGAATGCTCAAAACTAAAAAGCAAGTTATACCGACTAAGTGCTGGAAAAGCCCCTGGAATTGGTGTTTCAGGATAGGTTAGGTTATTGGGCTACCAGCGAAATTGCCAGTACACTTGTTGTTCCATTGTGATACCCAGTGTCATTAACTTGATACCAACGACAAATAGTGATCGGAGCAGATTTGAAAACGTTTGCTTTCACTTTGACTCGAACCTGGGACAACCAACTGCGCCCTCTAGTGGTACAATAACTATAGATTTAAGATCAGCCTGAGCCATTTACAGTCTCTTCGATGCATACGATTTCTCGTTCGCCGAAACAAACACACATTCGACGACGTTTATTTTTCAGTTACGTTCTCTGTGTCCTCCTGTTTGTAAAAGCAAATTATGTTTTTTGGCATGGGTGCTGAGTTGACTCAGGATAATGCGTCCGTGACTTCGCATATACCTCTCAGTCCATTTTGAAATGCTCTATTATCATTCTATTGTAAAGCTTATATCAATGGCTTGTAGTCGGTCTTAATTCAAGTGCAGTGTCGAGTTTGAGTCTCTGTAAACTTACTTGAGCACAATCAAATCGGTTGGAGAACTTTGTCCTTTCGCTGTTCTAGTTTGTCGCCAGCTACTCTCTCGTATCTGTTGTTCTTATTACTGGTGGATCAGTTTTAATGTGACTTAGTATTGTTACTGCAGCTAGTTAAGCGTCTTCGGATCCAACACTTAAGATGACTGGGTCATGTAGAGCGGATGGACACCACAGCACCTGCCCGAAGAGTCTTCCGTACCGAGTCATTGGGACAGCGCAACAGAGGACGCCCTCGCATGAGATGGCGCACACAAGTGGAAAAGGACCTCAACTAACTTGGTGTGCGGAGCTGGGGAAAATTCGTGCTGGCGGGAGAGGCATGTTGGTTGAGGCCCAGGTCCACCCCGGACTGTAACGCCAATCAAAGAAGAAGAAGTATTGTTACTTTTCCCGAAACTGTGCTTACATTGAGTGGAAGCATCCTCTGCGCTGGACGTCCATGGCATCTGTCTATAATTGTTCATTTTTTAGTTCCTCAGAAAGGCACTAAACCATCCCTCGCTCATCGACAAATACACAAGGGATATAGGATATATCGTCCAATCGCGATATTAACTACCATCACGCATGCTATGGATCAAAGACCGCATCCGGGATTTCACTGGGGAACATCCTAAGAGGTAGCAGGTCTCCTTAGAGATTTTGCAAATTTGGGCAACATTAGTTCACCTCGTGTCCTAATTTTGTGTATAGACATATAGCAAAGCACTTGACGCACTGAACCATAAAAGGCTTGAAGCTGTCCAAAAACCGGAATGAGGGGATAATTTTCTTACTATTCAACTGATTACTATTACTGCACTTGTATTGTAGTACGGGGTCCCACAAGGCTTCCAACTTGGTCCAGTACTTTTCATTCTCTGTACAAATGATGTGCAAATAATGAGAGGGATTGTATATTGCCTTGAGTTCCGTCTGGGAAGGGCTGGGATCATCCACTACGTCTCTGATGTGTGTCTTATGTTCCCCGCGATGACTACTGCGATATGAACCACATACGGTATGGGCTTGAGGCCCCAATCTTGCTCAACCCTTCACACTACGAAGAGGTCACCGGAGTCCTCCTTATGGAGGATCATTCCCCAAACTCTTAACTAAACCAATCTCACAGCAACTCAACTAATAACCCATCTCTTATTTTGTCTCATTCCAGGTTGTACAAAAGTTTATACCAAAAGTTCACACCTGAAAGCCCATCAAAGGATCCACACAGGTAAGTGCCACTCTCTCTGTCTCTTAGAAAAATGATCGCATGAATAAATTAATTTCGAAATTAATAACTACCCCGAGAGCCGGCACCACACTGTGCCCACTGATCGTTGCTTTCATCTAAATCCGAATCTGTCGCCCCACTCGGCGTGCAGATTCATTGTTCTTGTCTTAATGGGGACAGCGGCGGCAGCGCCTGTCGTGGTCGTCGCGTATAACTATATCCGCATGGACCCACTGCACATGGTGCGAAAAATTATGTTAATTTTCGCTTCGAGGCTGGCTCCGCCGCTGGTCCAGGCGGATTCGATTTGAAATTACTTACGCGTCATTTTGTCTCGGGCTGTGGCGCAATGAGCTCCGAGGGGATCGAGATCGATGCGATACGCCACCCCACGGGGGACCGGGGGGTGGTTGAAAACTAATCAGTGACTGCGTTAATGGTCTCGATTGGTTCGACTAATGAGTGAATTGTTCGCAGATAAATCAGGAGGTGCTGTGCAAACAGCCAAATTTTGGATCTCAATTGGCGATCGTTTAAGTAATCGCCCAGTTGTTGGGAGTCAGTCCATCATCAGCATCAAGGCGCTCATTAGACTGACCCAGCCCGCCTCGAGTGGGGCGTTCGTTCTTGCGATTAAGTAAACGTGATGGGGGCCGTGAAGGAGCCCGTGATGGGGCCCGTGATGGAACCCTCGGGGTGGGAGAAGAGATCACCTGGCAATTTTAACCCAATTCGACCGCTGATGCTGATTACTCTGGCTCCGAAGCGGAGGCATAATGACCCACAATCTGTCCAACTGTGAGCAGCCAGACACGGTGCCGGGTGAGGAGCACGGCACGGCACCACTCCGGAGTACGGTTACATGGATTTCGTAATAACGAGCGAGCACCAGAGCAGACTTAAATATTCAATTCATTTTCGATTCCGCTGCATTTGCCACTGCGCACCGTACTGATTCGCCGTTTTGGATCTCTCTCCTCGTGGCACGACACGGAATGAGGAGAGCGCCAGCAGACAGACACAGCCAGCACTCGTTGCGGGCCTTAATTAATCGGACATGCCCCCATGATTTATGATTGTAGAATTATTTCGCTAAATTATTGTGATTATTAAATGAAATTGCAGCGAGCACCCGGTCACGGGCGGTGTGGGACTGCGGCGTCGGACCAATTATGCGCCAACAAGCGCCCACCAGCTTGTGCTGAAAACTCAATTCACGAGCCTGCTGGTGTGCCAGTGAGTGGCACAAGTTTTGTCAGGCCAGTGTCCTAACGAGCTGTGAGTTGACACATTGTGTGTAACCTGTTGCCTGGCCGCGCCGGTGATCGTGTAAACGGGATAGGCGTTCGTTTCTGACTGAGATGCGACAGCACGCCACGTTCGACCATCGGAACAGGTTAGCCGATGTCCCGTCAAACAATGTAATCAACAGCGGCATCGAATACATAATTAAATTCATCACCATTCCCGTCATCTTAATGGCAAACGGTTGAGTGTCCAACAAGTGGAATAAGAACTCGAATTTATGACAATGCGCTCTGCGCGAGAAAGATAAGTGTACTTCTTTGAAGAGCATCCGGCGGAGAGAGCGTGTGCCCCGCGCACGCAGACTCGCCCCATTTAATGGTATTCCCATTCAAATGCGTTAGCTCACACCATTTGTCTGAACTTTATGACGCGCCCGCCACACCGGTGGTCCATGTACGCGTGCACAGCACGCCAGAGGACCAGACGTATGGTTGCACCCGCAATGAGGTGACACCAAGTCGGACACGCGTACCGGATCCGGACCGTATGGCACTGATGCGAGGCACATAAAATCAACGAACTCATTGTTTCGCCGGCGATTCGGTGCCGCGTTTTATTTGGCAGATGCTGTGCATAAACTGCCCGGGGCCGAATTAACATATGGGGTTTATCTCGGCCGAAGTTTATGGGCGAACTGTCGCCGATCGGAGACAGAATGACGGTATATTTGGCGTTCGTGTTCGTGGGGATAAATTAAGTGCTAATTTGGCGAAGAATGTGTTTCCGCCTAATTTCTGTGGGAACTCAATTCTCCGCTTGATGGTCGGATAAATACTGTATCTTATAGAGCGTCGCGAGTGTGTGAAATTTGACACTGATTGCGGCGATATTGCGCGGACATAGAAGACCATTCGAATGTGTATCTGATGGGGGCTCGCCGCGTGAATGAATCTGCCCGGACGCGGAGCGATCAGTGGGTGAGATAAGCGCGCCGCGCAAAACCTGCCGGTGAAAGCCGGCCGGCACCGTGTGTGACAAGAGGAAAGCCTCAGCTCTCGAAGAAATGACGAGCACGTCACTTTGTCCCTGTTCCGCGAGAGCATCAGCACAGAAGTTCCCACAGCGACTGGCGACTGCATGAGCGATGGTGTCACACGGCGGGATGTCACGTTGCGCTGCATACCCGCACCGGCGGCGGCTGAAAACACCGGTGTGTCGTAATTGAAACCAACGTCCTGGCGTACCACTCAAGCGGTGGACAGGTAACCGAGATATTCTAGGCGGCAAGCGCTAATGTCGGATACCGCAGTGACCCATTCATCATTGTCCCAGTGCGCATGCGTGCAACTCGTCGATTGTATCTCCGGCGGTCGTCGTTCTCCGCTCTCAGCCGAGAACAACATTGCGCGCACTGTCAGAATGGCAAGATGCATGTGCAGCGTGTATCAGGAGTTGTCGCCTCACATGACCGTGCCACCGAGTGAAACCAGTTTTTCGGGGAACTCAGCCTCGCGGGTCAAGAAGTCATCCGGGATTATGCAAGATCAAATTGAAGTCGCCCAAGTGTGCCGGGATCTGCGCAGCTTTCTCTCGCTGAGAAGGAGCCTCTCGCAGCAGTCGAATGACCACCGAAGACCCACTGGCTGAGCCCCATTTTATGGGGACCGTAAATTTTGGTTAACTGCAGTTTAATGGGCGCACATTATCGCCGCTGGACAGCCGGAGGGGGACCAACGAGACGGGGAATTTAATTGAGATCCAAAGATCTCCCAGATCGCCCCTAATTAATTGGAATGCTTTGATTGAAATGTAAATAAGAGAATTTGATTCAGTTTCGATTGGACGCGGATTGGGGAGCGAAAGAGAAATCTTCGCTTCGTGCTTTCTTTGGGGTCCGTGCAAGTGCATGGCCGTGCCGGGTGCTGCTCGGGTCCTTATCGAAATCTGGAGCGAATTGCCGATGGGAAAGTTAATTAGAAATAACTCGGCGGTGGCTGATTGAGTGATCCATTAGGTAATTGAGTGGTCATTGTGCAGGTGCATGCTGGCGCAAGCCACTGATTAAGTGCGAGCGATGGTTGAAACTGGAAAGGAATTCTGATATGGCGGAGGAATGCTTGGTGTGCTTGACGCAACACGGCATTTGTCCAATCCGTCCCTCAAAAGGGCGAATCTTCGTCACTCAGCTCGTAGCGATCCATAGCATTTACGTCCCTTCTTTCTAAGGTCATGGATTGAATCAATCTTGAATCGCGGAAGCTTCTTAATGACCGACATTATGGTTTCCACAGCAACAAGTCCACTGGTGGCTTGATAGCTTATCTCACCGAAAAGTGGAACCAATCTTCGCAGAGTACAGGCGAAAGCAAGTGCTATGCTCAAGTGAGCTAGCCAACTGCATTTCTTCTTCTTTGATTAGCGCTACAGTCCGGCGTGGACCTGGGCCTCAACCATCATGCCTCCCCAGCCAGCACGATCTCTCGCCAGCTGGGCACACCAAGTTGGTTGAGGTCCTTTTCCACCTGTGTGCGCCATGTCGTGCGACGACGTCCTCTTTTGCGCTTGCCCAATGACTTGGTATCGAAGACTCCTCGGGCCGGAGCTGTGGTGTACATCCGCTCTACATGACCTAGTCATTTTAAGCGTAGGATCCGAAGACACTTAACCTTCTCCTCCAAACGCCATCATCGCAAACAGGACCAAAGATCGTACGCAGAACTTTTCTCTCAAAACAACCAAGAGCTTCCTCATTCGCTTTCAATAGCGTCCATGTCTCTTCGCCATAGAGCAGGACTGGGATGATCAGGGTTTTATACAAAGTCAACAGATGGCTCTGTTACTCAACTGCCTCTTGGGCCCAAAGAAGCGGCTATTGGCAAGAGTAATTCTGCGCTTGATCTCAGTACTGGTGTTGTTGGCCCTATTTACTCCAGAGCCGAGGTAGACGAAGTCCGTGACTACCTCAAAGTTTCTGCTGCCCAATATGACGCTCTGCCCGAGACGTCGATGTTGAGCGTCCATTCGTGATGAGAGCATGTACTTTGCTCAGTAATAACACTCTGAGTAGAAAAAGGTGCCCAGACTGTTGTTGCTGTTTGGAGTCGGCATAAAATTGTAGGTCCCTTCCCCAATAGCACGCACAACAGGAGTGGTTGTTGTAGTAGCTAGGCTCTGGCTCTCTAGGGATCAATTCAAGAACTTCCCTCAAATGTCGACGGACTCTCGATGGGATGGTGAGCATTTAAGCATTGAACTTAGGTGTTTATCGGACTGGAGAGAAAATTGGAAAAAACGATGAGCTCGCCGCCTGTACTTTCTTCTGGTATCCCTCCATAGACACGAGTTAAATCAGGCTGTCGAATTTTAGTTCCTCAGAAGGCACCACGCACTGCATCGCAAAGCAAATTCTTTTCACTCAGTCTAGGTTAGCTCCGTTGGTAGATGCGACAGCCACGCCGCACCTAGGTCCTAATTCACCCATGATGAGGAACTTGATGTCCACTCAGACTAATGCAGAAATACTAAGCTTCCAAGAACCAGCGAGTGGACTTTAGCAGTGACTTAAAAACATTAAGTGGTACCTTTGGCAAATGAGTGGTGTGTTGGAGATTGTTCGGCATGAAACAGCAAAAGACATATGTCCGACTTTACCAAGTTCTTACTAAGTGCGGGATACTAGGCCACCTTGGCACAATGAAGGACCGTCCATAAAACGACATCAGTAGAACTTGTAGTGATGTATAGGAGACGGAGAGCATTCAACCGTCGGGAAAAAAAAACATCTGGGAGCATACTTCGGGAGAGTCCATTTAAACTGATCTTTGTCAGCCCTAGTCAAATGAATCGCCTCCTTAGCAAGCACTAAGAGATTTCAGGGAGTGACGTTTTACATTTTGCTCTACTGTGACTGATCTTCACGCTGAGCCAAGTCAATGTTCTACATGCGAAATCCTTATTGTCTGCTCGTGGTAAAGCAGCCAACTGTTGTGAGGCTTTGTTCTTGGCGACGTAGATGTTTCCAGCTTTTTTTTTAAGTGACGTCGCTTCGCTGATGAACTTGCTTCTCCAACAGAGACTGTGAGGGCAGCAATCTACGACCAAATAATTCTCACACCGATAACCCACTGGAATTGAGTAGGGGACAGCAACGACTGTCGCAGAGCAAAGACATGTGCACCAGCACTCAATAGAAGTAACATCTTCTGTGCCTTCTGATTGCACACTAAGCAACAATATAGTTAGATTATCGCCTCACTAAATATTGTAACACATCCACTCGATCGAACTAATGGTACGGTAGTTCGACACCCAGTGCGACCGACTTTATAACATGATGTCGCCAAGTCTCCCATGTCTCGACTGAGAGGGCCTACGAGTGTTCTTGTCTAGAATATCTTGTTTGGTCAAACTTCGTCGTTCAGTGTAGGGGCCCTCCACCTGTCACGTTGGTGCATGGCTGAGACAATCGGCTTTGGCATCACAATAGGACTGCCATCGTCATCCGCAACCAACTTTAAATTAAACTAACCAAGCATTCGCTGAAAATTAAGCAGACTCCCAATTGTTCAATCAAAATGTGCAACTCTGCTAGCGTTAGCTACGGTTTAAGTGGCGTGTTTGATTGGCAACAAGTTCCATTACATTTCGCCTTTGAATCGTTGGACCACTTGTTGCTTAAGAGTTTTGATTGTTGCTTGGACTTGATTTACAGTCTCTCATCAAGCAGCTCATTCGATGAAGCGACGCATTGACTCTCATCCCGACTCCAAATTGAATTTGACAAAATGCACTCTTGTTGCTTTGGGAGACAGGATGCATTGAGCTCCAATGAATGAAAGGGCCAACCCAACTGAATCCACGTCGCCACCACGAACGACCAAAAAAACAAACCAACACACCAGCCAATAACACCCCCAGTCCCCCGTCATATTTACTCAGTTTCGAAAAACAAGTTTTTTACGATCACGGCCTATTCCAAAGGCCACTTATCGAAACAAAGAACCTCATTGAGCTGATTGCCGGATCATAAAATCCAAAGTCAATATCCACCACTCGGTGCAGTTGCATTCAATGAAAAGAGGTGTAAATTAAGGTATTAACTCCAGGAATATATGCCGCACCGCGCCGCTGCGGCCACGTCGTGTGGCACCCCGGCCCAAGGAATGCCTTCGACTAAACCAATTATTGGCTTTGCGCTCGCATAAAAAGCTGATTTATTTTCTTTCGTTTTTTTGTTGCGCCTGACCGCTCGTGTTAGACTTCATATGACACACGCCACACGAATGCCCGAGTGCACCGTGTAGGCGCTCGCTATCACGGTGGCAACGGGTGCTGTCTGAAAGAAAAATGGAGCACCAATCTGAAGGGGCACGAAACCGAGATTTCTCTCCTCCCAATTACAAGCGTGAATATTATCGCCTGTACGGCGGCCGGATAGCCGCACCGACATGACATTAAAATTATTTATCGGTCAGAATTGCGCTGTTTATGTTGCGGCGACATTAAGTGTTCGACCCGGCGATCGAGGCTTAAGCAGACCAGCTTCCAAGCACACTTAATGATAATAAATTTTGAGTCATTGTGTTGGCCTCCTCCTTGCACACGAACCCACATAAATCGGTCATATTTCGAACACTGGGTACACGTGTAAGTGTTCAACATGTTCTGTAACACAATTTCCCTGCCATCGTGCCCCCACTCCATCGCCGACAACAAACATGATCGGTTAGGTAAATGAGTTCCATTTATTTGTGTGCTGGGAGCCGAGCAGGAGGCATCTCTAGCTGGCTGCGGTACGAAGGAGAAAACTAAATGAATGAGAGACGAATGCCGATTTTCATCGGTTATTCGGTTACCTCCGGCAACTGTGTAGATCCAGTGGGCAGAGCGAATGCGAGTCGAGGCACGTGACTGACTTGAGGTGAAATCACTTTGGGCTCTCCGATGCGGAGGCTAATTGATAAAGTGTGTTTTTTGGTCGCGGGCTTGATGGTTTTTTCGGTAGAAAATCTCTTGGGTTATCTTCGGGCGGCTTTGATTAGGGAACCGATCGTGGGTTGGGAAATGACACTTTGTTGATAAGTCTCTTATCTTGGGACCACTCTTGAGGGAGGAGGTGGGGGTGCTTCTAGAAGCAGTCAAAGATCGATTGTTTTGCATTTAAGAGGTTTTACTGGTGTCCTCGGGGTCGGATGCCGATGATCGGGCAATCAAAAGAGTTGGCTAACGAACCTAGGTGATCGAGACGATTTGTTTTTTTTCTAGTCGCGATAGTGATCGTGATCGGAAGTGTGGGGAGGAATACTGCATCCAGAGTGCATCCATCTGGTTTTCCCAGAGTTAGCTGCCAAGTTCCAGTGAAACACCGTGGAATTCCTCAAACGCCGCCCATCGTCGGGCAATCTCCACACGTCGCGACTTTGTCACATTCCCAGCATCATCCTGCGCCACACACTGAGGTGCGAACCCGCTAAACAGCTCCACAAACAACACACGCCAGCAGAAAGGAGACAGGCAAAAAACGTACAATAACCCAAAAGCGCGTGGTCAAACCATGTTACATCACCGAGCACCATTCAAGCCGGCCGACAAACGACAAGACGCTCATTCATGGCGCACTCGTGCACACACAACGGGCAACGTGACACATTGCACAAGAAGCTGCGAACGCCAAGAATACCATGACCAAAAGTTTAACGATGCCACAAAGCGCGGCAGCAGATGATGCCGTCGACTGCCGTCCTGCAACAAGGCACTCTCTCTCTCGCTGCACTGCACTGGACATGATGGAACAAACGGTGGTTATTCATTCATAAATGCATGCACACCCAGTTGTTCGCTTGGGTCAACAGCGCGTGTGCAACAAGACCAGCAGTTAGACCCGACCGTAAAGCCTCGCATCTGTCTTCCTTGTCGTCATTGTTATTGCCCGCGACAGCGCAGCACGTTGCGATAGAACCGTAAAGTTAGTTCTTATTTATGGCAGGACTGGCGTGGTACTCCCTTGCCCACCACCGCACCAAAAAGCAACCAAACACAGCTTCAACTGGGTTCCCAGATGGATGCTGGCGATACGCTTCAGACGTGGGTACGACTTGCTGGAGGGTAATTAAATTTTGTGATGCGCGCACGTTCCTCACAGAGACGGTTATGACCAGGCCACGAAATCAGAAAAAAAATGGCATACACTCTCTACCCGCAGGCCGGCATCGCCTAGCAGGTGGAATGCGCCGCCAGAAAGCTCGACAGGAGTGATGATATCATCATTCGGATCTCTGGGGGCCAGCGCGCCGCGGCGATACCAATCTATAGGCCCACCATTCGTCCAGTGGGTTCTCTAGAATTTGATCAATTCCCATTCGATCTGATATGTCACACAGCTGGAAGCTTACGAGCATACCACTGTAAGCTGACACGTCACATAACTATCGCCCGGCCAGCGCTGCTCTGCTCTGCTCCAGCAAACATGAAAGGTTAAATTCCGATTCAGTTCGGGTTCACATATCTCAATCAGTTCGTGTTCTGTGACACTGAAATGACACGAAGAAATACAATCCGATGTTGGAAACTCAATATTCGCCTTCGGCTCGGCGGCGGTGCGGCCAGGCGATTGCAGCCATCGATCGGGCGGTGGCGGCATAAATTTATCCGAGTTTGGTCATTCGGACAACAGGTGCCACGCTGCGATCGGGCCGTGGATATCTCTTTTCACCGATTTGGCTTGCAGCTCAGTGGTGCCTTGGTGGTGGTGTGGTTATGCAACAACCGTGCACCGGTGGTGGACTCGCAGCGAGTGCATGGGCATGGGCAGTGGGACGTGATTTTGATTCCATTCAGATGCGCATCCATGTCCGGAGTCATTAACTGGGCTGTGCAGATTTGTGCATGAATAAGGAGTGGGCTCGTGGAGGGCTCAAGTTCTAAGCCGATGGAAAATGCAAATGCCTCCATTTGGGGTCCGGGGGATGATGACTTCGTCAAGGACACTTAATCCGTTCTTTATTGATTGCCACTGAATGGAGGCTATGAGCTGAGATGATGCTTGAGTGACTCTGCTTAAGCTGTGTCCAACTATGCCGAGCAGGTGTCCGCAATCAGCTTCTGAACGTCGACTTTGGTGAGTGTTCATGAAACTGCTAGGGTGACCAGATAAGAATGATAGGAATGGAAACACATGCGAAAAAATTACGGGGTGGGATATGAAATTGAGTCTGGCTTTGTTTTGAAGCTACATTCATGCCATTTTGGCTTTAAAAGAGCTCATAAGTGGATTGGCCGCTTTGGTTTGGCTTCCAGTGCTTCAAGAGGTCGGTGTGATTCTTGATGACTCGGTCCAATTTTTATGACTCGGTCTAGTACGTGCGGCGTTACCGTCTCGAATTTTGCCTCTCGGCTTGACGAGAGTGTATAGCTCACACCTGATGGACACATCGGCCCATTCCAAGTGTCATTAGGTAGGTTTCCCAGCCTTGACTAGGGACTTGAGGGAAATCATCGAGTGGTGGCAAGTCGCAACGATGGATCCAACTTTCTTCTTCACAACGTCGAGCGTTGCGCCGCTTGTGGCTCATGTAGTCCCATCTCTTTGGAACCTCAGCCTTTTTACACCGATGTCGTCGAGCTCTGGTCACGGAAAGTCAACATCGGTCTAAATCTGAGACCAGTGACGGTAAGGGCGTCCGCTTCCGCATTTGGAAAGGAATAGCGTTGATGCAACTAGTTCATGAACAGCGCCTAAGATCGAACCTTTGTGGAGGCATTGATGATTCAATTTTGGTTGCAGTGAAGGCTGGCATGTTCCATGTTTGGTTGGTTAGTTGGTTTAAGTGGCTAGCCGATTAGGCTGAAGTCGGGTGCAAGTTGCATAGTTTCACGCCGTAGATACCACACCCCTTAGAACTGGGTTGTTAGAATTAGTAAATCCGGGGTGTGAAGTTTCAGGCGATGTCGGACAGCTCACTAAAGAAGGGCTTCTCGAACGCGATATATCTTTGTTTGGCTGGTGTGCCGGACATTCACAGAGAGAGTGAGGCAGACTTTCCTTACGTGAGCACTCCTCTGAGTGGGTGTCAAGGCAACTGCCACCGTGTGAGTTGAACTCTAGGATCGCGGAGACATATGGTCCAGTGCCCCGAGCTTACAGCCACGACTCTAGCTGCTTCGGAGCGATTCCTAGTGAGGAGATCATTAGCTCTACTTTTCGACTAGGTGGTCCAGGTATTCTACTTGGATGATCTAGTCTTAGAAGAAGGGGACTGGGTCATCCACCCTCTCAGAGAAAAGTCTGCCTCCCGTCCACATCCTAAGTAGGGGAAGTGTTGGGAAATGTTGTATCTGAGGTGGTTGATTGGGAGGCTTACCAGCTTAGTGGGAGCGTTGCCGTAAGCTCCTCGCTTGGCCCGTTCGTCGGCGATCTCATTTCTCTCTATGTTGCTGAGGCCTGGAGCCCAGAGGAGAGTGATGATGCACCTCCTACTGGCCTGCTTGAGTTCTTCATTGCATTGTGGCTCCAATTTAGAGGAGGTGGTTGCTGAGGTGAAGGCCCTTGTGACTGCTTGGTTGTTGCTGCAAATCGACGCAGGTTTTACATAAGGGCACGTGCTACTAAGAGGCTTAGAAGCTTCCCTGATCGCTAGTACTTCAGCTTGGAAGAGGTAAGACGGTAAGAGCTGGAGACATTGAAATCTTCCGAGGAGACCGCTGCACCTACACCGTGATCAAGTGTAGATCAGAAAATGCATTCTGCGGCGAGTGATTGTGTTTTCCAGTCCTCTTTGGATCGAAATAATAGCTGAAATGATAGCTGAACTGGAGGCTTGATCTTCACTCTACGTGACCTAGCCTTAGACGAAAGACTCGAACTCGTTTGACCAGACAAATGTAAAGTTCGTCGTTCAGTCTCCTCCTCCAAATGCCATCCGCTCATATTGGACCGAAGGTAATTCAAAAGACTTTTCTCTCGAAGCGAATAAGATCCGCTTTAGCTAGTGTCCATGCTTCTTGAGTCGAAGTCTATGGTAATACAGTCCGTGGGAGTTGGGGTGAGGTACTCAGGCAGGAGGTGCAGAGCTCTGCTATGGCCATATTGTCCCGCTGACCATCCTCCTGCTTGTCTGAGTCTAATGGCGCTGCATGTGAGTACGTACTTGGTGTAAGGGTCCAGTGGGGAGAGGTGTTGGAGGTGCAGGAGCACGTTCAGTACTTCGGTGGGCTGTGATCTCATCGTTCCTGAGGTTCCGACTCCTACCAATCTCTGGACGTTCTTTAGTTTGTGTAAGATGTACGTTTGGCTTACTGCGGGCGACATTCTAGAGAGCCATAGGTGAGAAGTACGCGTAGACCTCCATCTGGTCACCTTAGAGTCACACCGCGAAAATTCTCTCTTTCCGACTTTCTCTGCCAATTACTTGGCCAGCTATCTAATGTTGCCCTGCAACTAGTCTAAGGTGGTTGCCATGTCAAAACTCGCTTCACGCATTCCATCGAGGACTGCGTCTCTGTACCGTAGGTTCCGTCTTCGTCTTCTTCTCGAACCAGGAGCTTCAGATTGAAATACCGTGCGTTCTTGTCCATGCGCTCGATGTGGTCGAACCAGTGTAGTCGACGGACTTTTGCCCACGTTTCCCAACAGCTGGAGTGAATTGTAGAAGATACTATATTCTCTCACTATATTCTCCAGTGCCAAATTGAAGAAATCACACTACAGGGAATCTCGTTGCGGTGTAGGTTTCGAACTAGTTGAACCGAACTGCAACCGGATCAATTATCGCGGGATGCCGAATTCGGTCATCGCTTCGAAGAGGTCTTTGCGATGACTGCTGTCACATGCGGCTTTAAAATCGATAAAAAGGTGGAGGGAATCGATTTTCAGCTCGCTAGTCTTTCCTAGGACTTGCCTTCGTGTGAAGATTTGCCGAGACGGCAGCTGCACTGGCACGTGCCAAGTGCAGTGCAACACGTCCTTAAACGTGAGCACTGTGAGCTGGATAGGATCTTGGAGGTGACATTGAGCAGGAATGGATATAACTCTGTATTTTTGCGTCAGGGATTTGAAGTCTAGCACGGTGGGTGGCTATGGGGCAGTGCCCCGAGCTTGAGGCCACGAGTCGAGCTAATTCGGAGCGATTTTTATTAAAAAGATCATCAGTTCTACATTACGACCAGGAGGTGCAGGTTTTCCTAGAAAATTTGTTCTTGGGTGACTTAGTAGAAGCCTGCCTCCCGTGCGATTGTCTTCTTTGTGGATGGTGATGATATTTCAGTCGTCGGTTATGCTTTCGTCTTCCCGAATACGGCATGACGACCAGCTGCATGTCTCAGGCCAGAACATTTGCCACCAGCTTTGAAGAGGTCTTATGCTAAGCCATCGGAGGCTGCGGCTTTGTTGTTCTTCAGTCTTATAATGACTGTGTTGACTTCTCCAATGCTAGGCGGGAGGACTACTTCGTTTACTGGGAACACACTGATTCCCTATCATTTTCTCCTGGTCACATCCTCTAAGCAGCTACTGGGAGTGCTGCCTAAACACATTCACCATTCCCTGCGAGACAGTAACTAGATTAATGTCGAAATTTCGAATTTTATTTCGAATTTTCCTGCCCCCATCTGGTCAGTTCTGGTCTTTCCTCCCGCCTCAGCCCGCACACAATCTTCCATCTGGTCTGTTCTGGCGTTTCTTCCAGCCGCAGTCCCCACATCCAACCCCCACACGATCTCCAAATGTCATTACCATCAATGGTGGGTAATCAAAATTTCATTGCGGCTCAATAAACAATTAAACCCAAAGAAAGATGGGCGATACAACAAAGGCAACAACATCCCGCTCGTTATTAAGTAGCCACTTGATGCTCGCGCAGATTACCAGAATCAACTCCAACCTCACGTCCCGGCCGACAATTAATCAGAATTGAATTTCGTGAAATTATCTCCGTGACTCCTCGCCGCCTCCCTCGCTCTCCACCCCCTCCACCGTCGACGACTCCAATTTTGGCAGACGTGAAAGGAGAGTAAAACAAAAAATTAAATGATTTCACTAATAAGCAGTGATTAATAATGCGCATGCGGTCTTTGTTTCAAAGCGCACACAGCCGTGCCGGCGCGATCTGTCAGACATTCTCAGAATCAACTGGAAAGTGAATTATGAGTGAAGCCATCAATATTCGGCGTTCGTTAAATGCGAGGTCGGTTGTTTTTCTTCTCTCTGTTGTGTGAGGTTTGTTTTTTTTCGAAGATAAATGAAAAGCTGTTGACAAATTGACTGTGATTTGTTTGGACAGTGTCGGTGGTTATAATTGAAGGCGCTCATCCCTCAGTCGTGCGTCTGGAATGTGCGCTGGCTTCCATAGCATGTCTCGGGAAATTGCTTTTACAACAAATTCGATCTGAAGCTCATGTGTGAGCCGCGACCAGACTGGGCGGCGTGTCACTCTTTAATTCGTTCGCGATTAATATCCGTGTGTGAAAAGACTGCAAAAAGCAGCGGCCATGCGCGCACGCTAAACGGCCGAGTGGAGAAATAATTGAGTCCATGTCGCCGCGTTGTTGTGCGCGACAAAAGGCACGAGGGAGTTGAGCAATACTCAACCTCTTAGCGTTTGGTGTTAATTTTCACTTACATCGGCTTGACGGGCGGAGCGGGGCATGGTGGTGGGATCTCGTTAGATCGATTGCAAAGCGTTTCGACGAAATGAAACTAACAAAAGAGTTGGCTAGCAAACTTTATGTGTGTTTTTGCCTCACTGTCCTCCTGCCAGCAGTAGCGGTTGTTTTTCCTCCTGCCTCGCGTGGCCATTAATTTTCCTTACACTCTCGGGTACAAATTGACTCCCCGCGCTCTCTCCCCCCAGCTCCCCTTATGGTTTTTTGCTCGTTTTTGTCTGCATAAGGAGCCAGAGAAGAATGGAGCACTTATGCTGAGCACGCGCCAATAACTTCTACGAGACTGAGTCCTGCCGGCTGCGCTATTGACACGTCGGCGGCTTGATAATTTGTCGCCGAGTGCTACTCACTCTAGTCGCGACCGAACTTCGGTTCTTGTCTTGTGGGAAACGAATATTGGAGCAACTGTCGGTACCTTCGACTTGAGCCCCTTTTTTCTCGTTCATTTCCCGTCCGGAGCGTAGAATTATCCGTCGAACGATCTAATTTGGAGGCAATCATGCCCAAGCACCTGTTATTTCCTAGAGCACCAAATTGGTTGCAATTGCTCCCGCTCCCGTGATTGTGGCGGGAAAACTTTCATTCCCATCATTACCGTCGTTAATCTGTGAGCAATTTATGGAGTGGTTGCCTCCCCCTCTCCCCAGCGTGTGGTAGGCCATTTAAATCAATAAGTCGATCTGTTTGATTTCACCAATTTGAGCTGAGCTTGTGTTACTTTCCATATGGAAGTGCAAACAGAAAAAAAACACAGTTGACTGATCGGGTCAAGGGGGTGCACTCAGTCTCTGTCTGCCTGCCTGCCAGTCTATTTAGCATTTTCATTTTCACTATAGCGTAGCGTAGTTGGATTGACAAACTTTAAGTCAACTTTATTGGCTCCGAACGCTGCATGGCATTGCCTGTCTGTCTGCTTTCTGTGTGGAGTAATTGAAACAATATTTGTCAAAGCTTCCACACATCTTGAGATCGACTTCGTGTGCACTGTCCTCTGGGTGGATTGAGTGTCTCTGTCAACTTGACGAAGGGGGGGGGACGTTACACTAATCTACGCCGAGTGGTGAGTGGTTTTTGTGATCGTTTTTTTTTCTCTTGTGTATATGCTCCTGGGCACTGATGTCCGATGGCATTTGTGGTATGTTGCGGGTAAACAATCACTTGGATGGAGGTCTTCAGTGCTAATGCGTATCACATTCACCAT
The DNA here is from genome assembly GCA_916610145.1 of Eristalis arbustorum. NCBI lineage: Eukaryota > Metazoa > Arthropoda > Insecta > Diptera > Syrphidae > Eristalis > Eristalis arbustorum. Next base: position 20,414,166 of record OU744318.1, on the reverse strand, counting down.
ATCGCGAGTATGGCGAGTGCGTGAACAATTCAGTGCGATGAGCGGTGCCACTCAGCTGTCTGGAGTCTGTTGGGAGAATGAGGACGGTTGGGAAATTGGCTTCAGGTGAGAGTGGGTGCTTCTTGGCATGGCGTCGTCGGATGGTTTCTAGTGGGTTATTTGTGAGATATCAATACAGTCGCAATAATGGAGCGAAATCAAGCAGGAAACAGAAGAACTAGAAGTTTTGCTGTCTCAACAGGGTCTTCTACTTTTGGCCATCGAGCAGAAAGAAGGTCCACGCCATAGCACCGTGGTACAAAAAGGGGAAAAGAGACGGTGCAAAGGTTGGCTTCCAATCTGTAGCCGGGTGGGAATAGAGAAGGTTATGGTTAATTCCAAAAGCAGCTAAAGATATGTGCGCGGCAATGCTTCCAAAAGGCCAATGCACTGAATCGTCCTGGAACCTGATATAAAAAGAGGAGCTTCTTCTTGCCGAAAAAAATACAACGAATTGGCTTAAGCTCTGCACAGAACATAAAAATGGAACTGCGGCACTCTACAAAAGCCTTGACACAACAACAGATTCCATTCGAATTGTATGAACTCGAACTGGACTATGAAACACTCGACTTGAGCAATTTTTCGGCTGGATTACCTTACGTCTCCGAGCCGCATTCAATTGGAGACCAAGCTCATATCGCTTTCAGTCATTGACCGCAACACAGCAGAGCGTGGTTTTGGTCGGCAGGAACATGTTTCTACACCCCCCTTGTTTTTACACGATTACTTCATACCTTCTCCAACCAGGGGCTACGATGCGACGACTCCCTTCGTCCTATGGACTAATAAGGCAAAATTGCTTAAGACGAATTTTTGAAGAGGTCCAGTACTCGATGACTTGATCTGAGTAGGGCCCAAGCCGCTGAGCAAGAAGAGTTCATAAGCAACGATCGACTTCAGTCGCAAGGGAGTTTGAATACTTATAGAAGCCACTGTCCCATAGGAACCCTGCCAAGGGATGGAGTCAGTTCGTAGGAAGGACTTTTTTCGCACAGCAGGAGGAGTCAGTTTAGGTTCGCCTAGAATGACAGTGCAAAAGGCAGAAGTCCCATTGTGTTACCACGCAGGTTGACTGCGTATAGCCAGTAGGTGGTCTTGGCTTAGATAGCTAATGCCGACGCTTTCACACATCCCATCCGATCTGAAAGGCATTTCGTCTCGAAGACAGCTAAGCCGCGATAGTAAGCGATCGGTGTAGTTAGGAGGGAGCCGGAATTCGTTAAGAAAAGTTCGGTGACTGATGGTAAGCTCGGATCACAGTCCGAGAGTTTTTAGTCACGTGGGTCTGGTGTGCTAGCAGTGGGTTTGTTAGAGGACCTAAGCAGTGTAGAACTGGTCAAACTCCTTATAAGACTAAAAGTACGTCTCACGATTGGTTGGACGTTGGTTTAAATGGGTCACAACCATAACCCAGTCCGTCCGTTCATGGTTGTGCATGCACTCGATCTGGATAGTTAACCATTCACCTTCTACATATTTGCTCATTCCATAGGTTTGACAACAGTGCGCCCCCCATTTATCTTCCTCGGCAGCATAATCATATACCAAAGACTTATTTCTTCGAAAGAAGGGTATGTAACCCTAGCAGGACTGGCAAGATTAGGGTTTTCTAGAACGGTCCTTCCAAGATCACATTCGTAGCGGCCACTGATATAGCATCGGTTGCAAGGGCGGTTCTTCACTAAAATGTACCTCGAACGTTTAATCGTTGTCGATCTTAGAAGTCGTTTGTCGGTGGTGGACAAGATGGAAATCGACTTGAAGAGACTGAATATATCTCGACAGCAGTCTGCGGTCTGTCTGCATAAATATCTTCTTCAGCACAATTTTGAAGGACCATCAAGCGACAGAGTGCCCCCTCCGATGTCCAGTGATATTATCGATTGGCTCAGAAGTGCTTGAATTGAACTGCGGATACATATACCCGTCATATAGACTTTGGCCATCAAATTAGTCCTCATCAACGAGTGCAGTCGTATTAGACCTCAAGATTAATCATAACATGACGCATACCAAGCATAAGCTCGTTAGTTTGTTTTTCTGGATTTGCTTTGATCTGAATATTTGCTATCGATTTGCGCACCGAAAGACTCGCCGGTAACTTCACACTGTGTATTGAGCGAAACTGTGCTCCTATACCTTCTGCGAGATGAAAAAATCCATTTTCGCGGGCGCTCCAAGACTCCACTGCGACACGAGTCAAATTACAACAGCCAGACAGAACTTAAAAAAAAAATTGCACACTATTAAAAGCGGATGAAGAAGCTCTTGGTTGTTTTGAGAGAAAAGTTCTGCGTACGATTATTGGTCCTGTTTGCGTTGATAGCGTTTGGACGAGAAGGTTCAAGCACGAACTACGTACGGGGTGTACAGCGGCATGCATCTAGTTAAGCGTCTTCGGATCCAACCCTTAAGATGGCTGGGTCATGTAGTGCGGATGGACACAACAGCTCCGGCCCGAAGAGTCTTCGACACCGAACCATTGGGACAGCGCAACAGAGGACGTCCTCGCATGAGATGGGGCACACAAGTGGAAAAGGACCTCAACCAAAATGGTGTGCGCATCCGGCGAAAGACCGTGCTGGCTGGAGTGGCATGTTGGTCCACCCCGGACTGTAGCGCAAATCAAAGAAGAAGAAGAAGTTATTACTGAGCATTGCCAGTGATCCGAAATGAGTCTCGTACTAGGAAACGACCCTAGACACGGTGGGTTCAAGTCCGAAGGTCGCAGAGCACCACCAAAGGTAACATCGCGCGGCTAATCCTGCCAATTAGAAACTTCTCCTTGTGGGGAATAGAGCCTCAAGTAGGCCTGCGCGTCATCAGGTTCTATTTCTGGCAATGTGACTCACTTCTTCCCAAGTGCAGCACTACTGCAACAGGTTTCCTTCATACCTCCTGGAGTTCTGCCGTTTTGTATTAAAGGGTTCGTGGTTTTTCAGTTTTGCTGTCTGTGCCGGTTGAATACACATTGACCCGTCCTCTTGTAAGGTTGCTCGTTCTCATAAAAATCTCTACATCATGCGATCTCTCTTGATTGATTCTGAGTCAGCTAGAGTACTTCTTGAACCGCCAGGATCTCTGTTTGGAAGACGCTCGCAGAGTCTGGGTGCTGTTGTAAGGTACCTACTTCCTGCTGCGTCTCTGCACTATCCGTGAAGATGGACCGAGGTTGTTTCTCCAACGTCTCCTCTTTCACATTTCCACTCCGATCTGAAGGACTACTAGTTGAGTAGGTCTTCTCAACTTTACTGGCGACCAATTTCGAATGACCATTGCGAGATTCTTGAAACAATGCTGGCTGCAACATGTCTTCCAAAAAATGTCCAATGGATCAACGAAACCTCCTCTTCGGATGAAGAACTTACATTTATTGGCGCCGTCCTCTGCTCTCGAGTAAGGTTCCTTTAACACACGCTACCCAAAACGAACACTCATTACCTGAGGCTAGTGTCAAAAAGTTTGCTTCGCCCTTGCAACCATCTAACGACCAAGTGGCGTCATACCCAGATGTTGTCATTGCCTTCAATGAACCCCTCGATCATACGCCACCACGCTTCACTCAAAATCAATGCCACCACCGCAGAGCCGAGGTGCGAACTTCGTCCACGAAAATCTGCGCACACAAACCCCATCTGTTGCCTAAGCGTGCTTTTCCTTCGGTTCGGAGACTGCAACAAACTTGCCCATGGTCATGCATCATTTTCGCGAATAAACTGGCACTCCATTTATATTCCTCCCCATCCAGCCGGCAGAGTCCCTCCAAGAAGCTCTCCGGTTTCTCTGCCAGGCAATTATTGAGCGACAACCACGATTTTTGTGCAGGATACACTACGTCATCTGCCACACGGTAATCCTCCCGGTTAACATCACACAAAAGTCCCCTCAAACCGAACACCAGCAACGGCAACAGCAAGCAGTCGGTTATAAATGGGAAATTCATAAGAATGCGTAGGTTGGTCACAGGAACACTGCAACACAGCAACACAGCATCGCGAGTCGAAGAGTGAAATCATCGAAAACCGTGTACAAATGGATTTGTGTAGGCCGAGGACATAATCGACACCAGCCTCCTCCAGTCGTCGTCGTCGTCGTCGACGTTGTTCGCATCTGCGACTGCACTGCGTTCGGATCGGAGTCCACTCATCAGGCGCGACAACAACGATGGCGTTGACAACACACGGCACTCGGTGTTTGCGACTATTAGCGCACTTCATCGATTATTATAATTTCCGTCTCCCCGGCGGAGGGGGGCGGTGGCCCCGTCTTCATATGGTGTTTTGTTCGACATTATTTTAATGGATTGCCGAGAGGACTTCGAAGCGTGCTGCATTTGCAGTGCAATTGACGTTAATTGGATAAATTGCACGGAAGACCGGGAGAGTGTGCCATCCGCGATTGCGCTCGTGGCGGTCTCTCATTAGCCGATTGATTCCGGCTCAAGCGGCTGACAAACTGTCCCGAAACCGTGCGTGGTTTCGTGTGAAATCGAAGAATTTTCGCCGTCCGATCGTAAAACTCGCGTAAAACTATGAGCGGCCGCCGTAAACTCCAGCCAATGACATCATAAATTTGAATTCGCGACTGCACCGGACTGCGGGTCGGTCGCAATACCAGCGGCAGCCTGAATATTCATGAAGTGCCAGTCCAGAGGAACTCATAATTCGCCATTCCATCAGCCACGTTCGAGTGCGGCTTTTAATTGCACGCAAGCACGGCACTTGTTCAGTTCCCATGGAACTAGATTTGAATTTATGTGGATGCTCTGTGCGGCGGCACAGAACCGCCACCGTGGGCATTTGTCATGCGTGTATCTGTTGCGCAGATGGTCGAGGCGTTGCTCGTCGCTGTCCGCCGTCGATGCGATGCCATGGGAACGTGACTCTAATGTTATGCGCAACAAGACGCACTAAATGACTTGTTTCGCGGTTTAATTAAAGAAAATACGGCGGTGCGCGTATTTTAATTTTAATTGGTAGCCTTCATTATTTTATTGACAGCTCTACGATATCGCCGCTTGCAATTGAAGACATTTACCACCACTCAGCGGGGCGGTTGAAGCTAATTGGGATTTGCTGTTATGGCCTTTGCAAGTGATTTGGGTAGGGATCGATGGAAATGGGGTCAATCAGTGGCTGAGTTGACGCCGCGATGGGTTACAGTGACTCACACTGGAACACGGTGTGAGAGGCGCTCCCTCGGCAATTCATTGCGGCCTGTTTCTTTTTGAAAATGTTCTTAAATCACATGAAACGCAGTTGAATGGTGGACGAACTATGGTGACCTGAAATGAAGGAGTGTGCATTTGCTTTTATGGGCCACACTGAGGATCCAATTTTGGACCACTTCTTCTTAAGTCGTTAGAGTCTGCCTGGATCTCAGTTAATTTAGCAAAGGTTAGGTAAGAGTCAGTCACACTTAGGCCACATAAGACCCACTGTGATACTACCCGAATTGACTTCTCCTAGCACTAGAACCAACTTGAGCTTGCAATGGAGAGACTGAGCAGGCGTTGCTGGCGTTGGTCAATAGCTCATTGAGACTATTGTGGTTGGCTTGCCAGAGCGCTATACGAGCAGACTAGGTGCTGGCCTCAACTAACAAGCCCCCCCTGTCAACCTGTTTCCAATTTCGCATGCCAAGTTTGTTGAGCTTCGTCTCCACTTGTGTGGTTGCCATCAATTTCGTGAACGTCCTTTATTGCTTTGTCCCACTAGTTCGGTGTCGACAACTCTTCTGGCTGGATCAGTGTTGTTCATGCTCTCCATAGAGCTATCTGTCTTAGGTGCTACACCCGTAAACGCCTGGCTGGACTCATCTCGCTCTATAGCTCCTACAGTTCGAGGTTGAAACGTTTTCTCTTCTCTTTCAGAAGACTAATGACTTCTTCATCTGCATGCTTCCATGCCAGGATGAATCAGACTGGTGTTATGTAATGTTAGCTCCGTGCGAGTGCTCTACGTCTCAATTGCCTCCTGAGCCCAAGAAAACAGCGATTCGAAGAGCTACACTGCGTTTAATTTCGACATAAATGTTGTTCGTAGTGTTTATTGCTAGGCAGACGAGTTAATTGGAGAGCTCAGAAGCATGGAGGCCTCTGGTGACAGAATTACGTCCAAGCTAAGTTGAACGGAGTTAAATTTGTGAGCAATAAAGTCAGGACACGTGCGTGAACGTTGTTTTTGTTCCAACCGAGTTGTGCTGTTCCTCCAGTTTCGCAGTAGACGGTCATAGATGGTCATCACTTGCTTTTCTCGATGTTTCTTGTTATCTGGCCCCTGTCTTAATTTGCACTCTCTTGAAAGCCGACAAGTCTTAAACTGACAAGGTGACACAAGTGTACGTACAATTTATTTCGGCAAATCTTCCTTACGCGCCCCATCACCAGTTTTATATAAACCGGTGGCGCTACAGTCTGTAGAGGACCCGGTCCTAGCTTCTCAGCAACCGATCGTGTTATGCGTGCTATTGTTCTCTCACGAGTGGAAGGGACCTACAGTTTTACGCCGACTCTGAACGGCCAAGTTTGAGAAGCTTTTTGTATAGACAGGAAATAGGCTTTGAGCATTGTCAGTGACTCGAAAGAGGTGGGCCGTGAAACATTATTTTTGAAGCACAGAGCAGGAATCGAATCTACGACGTCGAGGTTGGAGTCGACGCACATGCCCACGACGCCACGGGCCATGTTGATGAGACGCTTTATCGAAAACCATCTACGATACGGGAGATCACGGTGAGTTCGAACTTAATGAAGCAGCGAGAGTACCCCATCGCCATCCTGCTCACACTGAAGAGGTTTTGCAAGAATGTCAAAACTAGACATGAAGCTCGTCTCTACACATGCTGACAGTGAAATCGACAGTACACTTAGATCGTGGTTGGGTAATTGTCATATCCATAGCCAGCTCACTGATCGACAAAATCGGTGATAATTCCTTCATTTTGAGTCCAACAGAAAATGGTGACAAGACCAGATTTGAAAAGTGTCCAGCTGGGATTTGAACCGGGGACTCCCCAAAAATATGTGCCATCTAATTGTGAAATCAACAAATAGATGGTGGATGTTGATCGGCCCCAAAATAGTTTTTTTCTTCCAGAATCTGCCCCAATCGGTGGTAGACTTCTCGTTTTCTTCTTCGAACGGAGCAGACCTTTGGCATAACTTTCAGACGTCATTCCTGCCGTAACACCTTTCCGTTGTCGTGGATATTCTTTATCCTTCTGAAATGCTTGTGGGCTTCCCTCTTCATATGTTCGTAGAGCTCCCAAGCTACTCTCGCCCCCCTAATATACTGCTTTCTTACCATGAATATGCTTTCACTCTCTGACAAATTTAGGATATTTCCTGGTTGGCGTCTTAAAACCAATTTTGCTTTTTACTCTGAGCCCATAGTTGCATTGTCGGCAACGACTGTTATCGTCACATAGCTCTAAAGGTGTGATGGGACATGACATGTAGGTGATCCGAGACGAGAAATTGGCTGTGTACCACTCGACCTGCATGACGATACTTTACCTCTTGGGGCACTTCCGAGGAAGTTCTGCACTACCTTCTCAGACATAATGTTGAAGAAATCACTTCACAACGCGTCGCCTTGTCTGAATTCTGTTTACACAGTCAAGATCTCGGTGATCTGGTTATCGCCCTCGACGGAGAAGCAACAATTCTTCATCACTATCCTTCTCAGATCGACCCATTTGATGGGAACGGTGGTCTGCAGCTCGTCTTAATGCACGCTGTCATATGCTGCCTTAGCTGGGTAGGTACAAGGAGGTAGACGGACTGACAGGGAAATGACTATGGTGGTCCAAGCCCGCCTCATTCAACTCATCACGTGACAGTCGACGCTATCAAACACCAACTCACACTCAAAATCAGAACCAAAATTTCACCAATCTAGAGGCTGGGCTAGATTCAAGCCTCCTCTTAGCACTTCAATGAAATTAACTAAAATAATATTCGTGCAAGTATTGTGGGTAAGGTTCCAATTAATTATCAAATACAGCGTCGTTCAGGTGGTTGTCTCGGCTGGCTTCGCATTCTGTCCCTTCCATTTTCCAAGACCTTGTTGATGGTTTCGATTTCATTGGGATACCCATAGCCAGGCTATTACCAATGATCCACAACTTCAGTGATAGTGCGTTAATTTTATTTCATCGAGAAATGGTGACTGGACCAGGTTTGGAAACCCGATAATGCCTATTAACTTTGCCTTCACTGTGATTCGAACCAGGGACACCTAAACCAACTGCGCCATCTAGCTGTGAAATCAAGGACTAGGTTGGGGATATCGAATATCGACATTCTTTGGCTAAAACCTAAAACCACGCTCGATTGCTTACAAAAAGCTCAGGTGGTCGTACGAAACGGTAGAGAAGGTCTTACAGGCGTTGTTTAGGCGACTCATCGCTCAGTTAAGCCATCTCCTTTTTTTGTTGATCGAGCAAGTAACACTGAGTTCCACTCGTCGGGCATTATTTCTTCCGAACCTGAGTGTACAGAGGAGTTGGCGCATGAGCCCTACAATGTCATCTGCAGCTGTCTCGTCAGTAGCTAGAAGAGGACCTGCATAAGATGAACGTGCGTGGCTGGAAGCAACTAACACAAGACCGGGCTAGATGGAGAGGCATGTTGGCTGAGGCCCAGGTCCACCCCGGACTATAGCCAAGAAAGAAGAAAAAGTCTCGATGTCGCTATGTTGAATTCGTCTAGTTCGGGGCGACGGAAGTCTCGTCTACTATCGTCCACTGTGTGAAGTGGGACATTTTGGAGTTGTCCTTCGTCGATCGCAACATTCCTTTCGTGGAATTAACAATTTCAGACACCATTCTTGACGTACCACTCCTTCGTTTAAGTGTTTAGAAGCTGGTGCACATCTCAACTCTTAAGTTCGTAGAGCTCCTGATCTGTAGTCTATCCTTTTTACAGCGTCGTCTGACATACTGCTTCCTGTGCTCAATGTGCCTGCCAGCCTTCGTTGTCAAACCACGGGGCACTATCTGGGTGCCGACTTAAAATCCATTCCACATCCAGCTAATGTTGGCTTCCATATCTTCCAACCCCTTGTGAAAGGCTTTGACTCCAGAGGTGTGATAGAACACGATCTAGGTGGTCTGAAATGAAAAATTGCCAGTCAACCACTCGAAAAAAACCCTTTCTCACTGGACTCTGATTTCGATAAGGCAGCAGCTCCACCATGAGCTCCACAACGATCGGTCGAATAATACTGACTAAGCATACCCCACGACACGCGGGTGATCTCCCATCAAAGAACCTATTAAAGTCAAAGTGAGTCACTCGCTACAAAGTTGCAATTGAAGTGATCTAAAAATTGATATTCAAACCATGCCGCTCGACATCATCGACAGGATCCCAAGCCCACCAATCGATTTGCATGTCCAGCGGAATCGCGCCGCCATCGCCTGACGCAATCAGCCGATCGCCCAAGAAGAATACGCCTCACGATCGCCTCTTAATTAATCGAGATCTAATTAGCTATCTTTCTCGGCCATCCCTCGGCCGCCTGTCCATCCGAGCTCATCACAGAGACGACATCGCGATGGACATGGACACTTAACCCAGTTGTGCTGCTGAATATTTATAGCCCCCTTCGCAGCTGGGAGCATCTCGCTGCGGCAGGGGACTAGACTCTAAACGTTCCTTTTCGTGTGATTTATCCGATTTGGCGGCTCATTAAAGACACAGCACACTGGACCGTGAGAGGGCATTAAAGAAGTTTTTTTGAACAAAAACAGTGCCCCTCTTGATGAAACGCGTTCACATGTCCTAGAATCTCGAGAGCGAGCGCGTCTAATTGATTCCACTGGCAATTGATCCGATCGGGAACACGTATTTGACAAACGTTTCGGTCTGCCTGCTGAATATTTATGGACGGTCGGGGTTCTCGTTTCATTGGCAGTGCAATTCGCTCTGCCGGCCGTGGCGGGTTTTGTTCCAACACGAGCCTCGTTAGTGTGATGATGCGAGTGATCGCAGCGAGCTTTATTCCAGTAAGTGGCTGTTATCTGCGCTGTTTTATCTGCAATAAGGGAAATTCATATTTCCTTCTTTTATGCGTTTCTGTTTGCTGTCTCTCCGATTGTGTGTTCACAGTGGACGCGTGTGCGGAATGGGAAATGAGCTTGAGTGTTATCTAACAGATACTGGGGTTAATGGAAGCTGTGCGGTGAATTTAAACGAGTGCCTATGGCGTCTCGGCACACCGTCCCGCCGCGTGGAATTGTGCTTGACATTGTACAGTGTAATGAAATTTGACAGTCATGTGCCAATAAATTGAGATGAACTTCGAACAGGAATAAGTGGCATCCCAGCGTGCACAGTGCTTGATGCGTCAAGCCGTTGGGTAATGGCCCCGGCAGTGGTGAGCAAGTTGATGTGAGATCGTCTGTTGTGCTGGCAGCGTGATGTGTGTTTATGGAAGTGGAAATTGATTCGCGTTTTCTCAAGGACACCTCATCCGTTCGAATTGTTGATGAAATCGAGTATAAATTCTGATCAGTCAATACGTCATGTGATCGTCGTGCAGTTGGGAGCATCTCTACGATACGCCGGCAGCGGTGGAGTCTACAGTCATTTTGGATCGACATGAGGAGCAATAGTTTAGGGACTTCGGGACTTGCGCCCCAATTGACGGAATCTCCGTCCAGATGGCTTCAGTTTGACACATCAAGTTGGTTAAGATCCTTCGGCACTTGTGTTTGCACAGGACTCTTTGGGACGAAGCTACGTTATCCTGTCGTGTCGTGTTATCCTGTCCCACTTTATTCAGTACTGATCGTAGGTGCTCGGCTAGACTAGTGTAAAACTCGTACAGTTCAGCCCTCCTGACGCCATCAACGTCAAAAAGACCAAGGATCGCACACAGATCATGCCTCTCGACGAGTCAACTGACTTCCGCTTTTGAGGTCCTTGTTGTTATGCTGATCCTTGTTCCCTGCCTGATATTAGGTGAGCCTTCGAGAGACGAGTATATCAAAGCGCTGCCTATTAAGCTCAAAGAAACAACCGTCGGATCGAGTAGTACGATGTGCCACAGGGTTGCATAGCCAGAGCCATTCTCTTTCGCATTTTCATAAATCTTGTGTTCAGTAGAAATGTTTGCTGACGACGTTCAATTACGAAGCCAACTGTATTCTTCTTTCAAAGTCGCTAAGATTAAGCTGATGAATCGCCCCGATTTCTTGTTTTTTCATGAATCCTAGAAATGTCAGCTTCCTTGAAATATTTGTGCTCCTGCCACTCTCACCTTTGATTCGAGCTCTTCTTGTGTTGGTCATGAATCTTCTGTGCCTTCAAACATTCGTCTTGGAAGACTTTCTATCCTGTTTCTCGTTTTATGGACATTTTGTGCTACAGTCCAGGAAGTAGAACCGCACCAACAGCCACAACCTACCAATCAAACAACAACTCGTCCGCCTCCTGCCATCCCCATCGCCTCTTGCTTTTCAAAAGCCATCATGTGACCAATGCTCCATCTACCCAGCCAATGAATCATTTTCCTGGCATCTGAGCGGTTCCCACGTCAATTAGTCCATGCTTACGGTTATCCGATGCCAATAAAACATTTTAATTAGGAACTCAAACAACAGCCACTCAAGGCCCTCATTAAACTCTCCTCCCTGCCTCCGCGCCCCACCCACACCGGATCGATCGTTCAAATTTAATCACATCTCTGCTCCAGCACCCATACACGAGCGCACCCCATTCCACTCGAGCGCTCTAGCCATGACACCAGCACTACACAGACTGCGGGTCAGCCGGCTGCCCACGCGTCGTAAGCCGAGTGCTAGGCAAATCCGAGCCAGAGCCCAAGGATGGCCGACGAGCAGGAGATGACGAATTGCCTCTAATTACACGGCATCGCGTCGGGATGGTTTGCCAATCACCCTTTGACCTTAGAACAGCCAAGGAGAGTCGCAGTGGCCAACCAGTCCGGCTCATTGTTGGCCAAGTGGACAGCGCAGCCTTCGCGTGACCCATTATTCTGGACCGGCCACGCTCTCGCGAAGTGCAATTCGACTCGGTTTGGTGCATAAGTTGACAGAGCTCAGAGCTGTTGCCGTTTTGCATTCCGCGCGCCGTGTGTGAGGTCATTGTGGCGCCTTAACGCTGCTCCAGCCACCGCTGCTGCTGTTACCAGCGCCGGTGCCGGTGCTGTTGCTGTTGCTGCCATTGCCTCTTGGCCATTCGGAACCCGTGCTGGCAACGCTGATGAGGATGATGATGATGATGATGAAGAACAAACAGACACCACAAGTGGCACTTGGACACGGTGTAATCGCCGATACGCATGTTGTGGCGAGCACCATTCTAATGGCTTACTAATGGGCCCCACTTAAGTGCCCCTTGGGCCAGTTCAAGTCAAATGAAAACTTCATTAAACGAAAGTCGCTCCAAGTGCGATGGAAGAGATGTTGATGTGGTGCTGTAGCGATGCCATGGATGCCGTTCGCATTTTTTTCTCCTCCTTCTTCGTCCAGCGCGGCGGTCGTGCTCCTCCACGGGTCTAGTCTGAAAAGCTGGCGTCGCCATTGTGTGTTAAGTGTAAGTGATCGTTTCTAATTTGTGTGACTTGGGGTATGCCGGTGGATGGTGGTGGGGGGCAGAGATGGGGTGGTTGATTGACACATTAAAATGGAAAATACGATATTTGTGTGCTCATCGGCAGCGAGAGAGTCAGAGATCGACAGCAGCGATTTCTGCTGTAACTTGCGATGCGGATGATAAATGACAGCGGCTGGAGGTTGGTGTTTATTTGTGTGTCAGAGATTGTCATTTGCGGTCGCTGGTGGTGGTCTGGCGTGAGAGAGTGCTGCGGGCGATGAGGATGATGCTTGGGTGGATAATTGGGACGTGGTCTTATTAAGGCCTAAATCGGGAATTGTCCGAAATTCGGATTGATATTGTAGCTTAAGAAAAATGCACTTGCATTATTGTCGACGGAATTGTCACATTGCGACATGTTGTATCGTTCTGGTCTCGTCATTGATGATACTGATCCTCCAAGATGATCTCTTCAATCTTACAGTGCGGCTCAGTTTGATGAACTGACGACGTTTGCCAAGACGTTATGTCATTTTAAAGAGTTGGTGCAAGAACGTCGGTAGCAAGGGCACACAATATGACAGCTTCCCATGTTAAGTCCTCACATTCCTGCCAAGCTCGTCCGATTGCTCAGGAGGATAATGACGAATTCTAGCTGCTTCATCCAGTGCTATGACGAAGAGACCACCGTGTTCAATGTCAAAATGGCAAGGCATTGAAGACGGAGGATCTGTCGTGTGCGATCATCCAGATCACTCTTGAAAAGATCGCGCAAAACTGACTGATCGAGCCAAGCACCAGAGGTATGACCTTCGCAAAGCCTGATTGGCTGTTTGGATGGATGGAATGAGAATGAGGGTTATATTGACGTGATTAGATGGAATTATAGTGGCCTCTTGAAAAACCAATCATACGTCGTATCAAACAGATCATCCCAGTCCAGCAGTACGGTGCTACGGATGGATGATATCAAAATCGGATCAAGTAGTCTCTCTTCTCTTCGAGAAAAAGGTTCTGAGTCTGATCAGTCGTCATGTTTCAAACACGGACTTTGTAAACTATACAACCAGATGAGTCGAGCTAGGCGTCTATGGATTGAACGTATACGTTGGCTATGTCTTGTGGTTCATGCACAAGGTGGCCAAGAGGCGTGTGGACATCAATTGTAAGCCTGCGGGCCAACGCAACCATCTAATGCAGTATGTGTTACGGACTGCAGCTCTGAGTCAGAGATGACAATAGCAAGAGAAGCTTGTTGCTTGAAACCAGAGCCATTGCGGACTTTCGTTGCATACGAAGGATATGAAATCAGGCAAGGCGCGAGCCTGATTGGCACTCAAGCCCACCTAAACGACGACCTATCGACATTCGAAAACCAGTCGACAACTTTGTTGTCAGTTCACGACAACAAACGAAGTTGTCCTATAAGCGCAGTTCACCAAATTGTTTCTAGATATCGCGACCAGAATAGCCTCCACTATCAGGATGTCTTATTGGTTCAAGGAGATGAAACATGGCTGAGCGGGCAACTAGTTCTTGAGAACTATTGGTCCGAGGAAAGCAATATATTTTGACAAGTTTTCATCACTCTCGGCAAGACTATCGCATTTTTTTCCGTGGGATCACAATGGTCTTATAAACCGGTAGACAAAGTTGTTTTTATGAGGCGTTCTAAGCTTTTATCAATTTTCGTGGCGTCCTCGCCTTCGGCAGCAACAAAGAAAATCTCCTAACTTGCTAAAGGATGTAGAGTCCTTCGTTAGAAATTAAAGTGTATGGTCCCCAATCTGACTCAAATTTCTTCTTTGATTGGCGCTACAGTCCGGGGTGGACCTGGGCCTCAACCAACATGCCTCTCTTTAGCCAGCACCATCTTTCGCCAGCTGCCTCCAGTTGCGCACACCAAGTTGGTTGAGGTCGTTTTCCACTTGTGTGCGCAATCTAGTGCGAGGACGTCCTCTGTTGCGCTGTCCCAATGGCTCGGTATCGAAGACTCTTCGGGCCGGAGCTGTGGTGTCCATCCGCTCTACATGACCTAGCCATCTTAAGGGTTGGATCCGAAGACGCTTAACTAGGTGCATGCCGCTGTATAGCCCGTACAGTTAGTGGTTGAATCTTCTCCTCCAAACGCCATCAACGCAAACAGGACCAAAGATAGAAAGTTGGTTTTATGAGGCGTTTTTAGCATTTATGAATTTTAGTGGTGATCGTCTTCGGCAGCAATAAGGAAATTCTCCTATCTTGCTAAAGAATGTACAGTCCTTCGTTAGAAATTAAAGTGTATGGTCCCTAATCTGACTCAAATTAGAGCCATTTATACAAGGACCATCGCGAAACCCATTGAAATGAATTGAAGAAATTGGGTGTGTAACAAGGACTCTAGTACTGCAACCATAATGATCTGCCTTTGGTCTAGGTTCGAGTGCTGTCTTCAAGTTGGGATGAGACTTCTTTACACTCATTGCTTGTTATAGGTATTTTATTTATTGTATTGCATCTTTCTCCGACTTGGATAGTCGGTCAGTAAGTGGTCCTTTGCTTGGCCACAGTACCTACAGATTTCAGCTACTGATCTTATGACGATGGTAGTTACACGCTCTATGTCTTGCTTGGCCACCACACAACATTTTTATTTCATCATAAGTGCTAGAGCTTCTCAAGTCTGTTTGGAGGAATATCTATAAACGCCTTTGAGTGTTTTTTACCCTCCGGAACTTGAAGTCCTGTCTGTTGTTTAATCGACGATTTCTCTAAATGAAGGTGTGACTGTGTGATTGCATCCATAAAGGGAAGCTGGCTAAATGAAGGGTATCTCGGTACCTACCTTGCTTTGTATGGCAGCCTTTTCTTTACTCCCATGGAATAAGTTGCGTCATTACTGCGAGATCTACCAGTTGGATGAAAGTTATTCACAGAAGATCTCCATTTAATCGGCAGACGAGATCGACTCCTTCGAAAAAATAAGCTGTGCATAGCCCTCCCTCAACCAATCACTTCGAGGATGGCCAAGAAAAGCAAGTCTTCTCTATAGTTGATCAACAGTCTGTAAAACTTGCATGGGTCACCATGGGATCACGGAAAATGAAATTGCCGATAAGCTTGCCAAAAAATATCAAAGGAGGTTCTCTTAGAACTCGAACGCCACTTTTTAGTATGCATTTCCTTTATTTAGGGCATTTAGGACTACAATCGAAGATTCGGCTTCTCGAGAGCACAAGCGGTGGTGGCATGACTGTCCAGGATGTATACAAACCAAGCGCTTCCTCCCAGACATTTGTAAAAAAAGCCTCGTCATTTTTGTTATCTCTTGACAGAAAAGACTATAGACAGGGCCACTACCTCACAATTGAACCATCTTTGTTGCCAGTGGAGAGGAAGCAGGCTCTGGGGCTTTTTCTCTGTTACTGTCCCGATTTAACTCGGATCAGGTGGCTACCACCTGGTGCTGATGATGTAGGCTCCTTATCACAGTAGCGCTCATTAACGGCTGAATGGCACAGTTGGCTGAATGCCTGCGTTTGCTTGTAGGGGTCCCATTTTCGAATCCCAGTGAAAGCATGTATGTATTTCTCTTGTTTTGAAATCTGGCCTAGACACCATTTTCCGTTGGGAACAAATTAATGGCACTGGGTATCACAATGGACCAACAATGGTCCAAGTGTGCTGGCAATTTCGCTGGGAACACAATAACCTAACCAAAATTATCACAGAAGCCCCTGCTTTCATTCCAGAAGACAAAGACACTTCAGTGAATGTAGGCTGTTATCTGGAAGAACAATGGATCAGATTTTGAGTCTAAGTGCTTCAATGTTGCCCCGTATGTCACGAACGTTGCCTAGGCAAATTGCGCTTATTGACATCCAATGGAACATAAGACAGCCAGTCATGTTGTAGTAGCCATCATTTCGATTGCGTCAGTGTGTCCCGCTGGCCGCTTCGATGGTCAATGTACGCATGAGTCTCCTCGGGGACCTGATTCGAACAGGGATTAGTGGCCTCTACAGCAACAGCACGCATCGCCATTGTCACAGAGACAACACCTCCCAACTCTGACACAATCGAACTCGTTAAAAATAGGTTCACTGGCTTTCATTGGCTTCCGCATTCAAGTCATCCCTCCCCCCCACAAGTCACCCATCATATTTCATCATAAATAGCTGAGTGAGTGGATCTATCGTTTTGGAAAACCCATCACGGGATTATTCAAATCGCATTCCACTCATAGGTGTGAAATATCAGACAATTCCAGCACTTTACGATCAGCCGCACCGCACTTTCGAGCCCCAAAATTCATCACCGATCCGGTGGGCTACACTCCACGCAACCTCTGCGCGTTGCTTGTGATAAATTTGAAAATTTTATATCTCATCGGCTTCGAATGACAAATTACCATTTATTGATAAAGCAAATCCTGTTTTCCGAACAATAAAGCGGCCAATAAAAAGTCACAGAGTCAACCCGTCGGCCCAGCACACATCGGCTATAAATTAAAATAAATTAATAATCGCGCTCGTAAAAGGGTACTTAATCGGCGATCTAATCAGCAACACTTGTCTATACATCAAAACTACAAGCCATAAACTGTTCGTGTACCAATTTGGTCAGTAAGTCGCTGCTCGTAAATAAGCTCTTTCTGGTTTTCATCCGTGTTCTTCGCCTATTTGTGAGATATTCAGTTTTTTTACGGCCCCGGCTCCCATTGGGGACGGCCGTGGTGTTGTTGCCAAAAATTATATAGAATCTCATTTAACTGCATGAAATTATAATTCCATTATGATGCGGTCTTCGACGACGACGCCGCTGCTTACACAATCTTTATGGTCTCACGGTGTCTGTGAGCCGAGCCGAGCGGGCGTTGCTGTTGCCGAAGATGTGATTAGGAGGGTATCACCTGCCAATCGCGTCGCTCCGGAGGTGTGCACCATTAAACGGTTGATAAACAGTGGACAGAGGGATTGACACTTTTATTGAGTGGAAAAGATGTCAATTAACGTCCGAGGGCTGGCCATTGGTAGTCCAGTTGGATGGGCAGCGCAAACAACAGCCGGGGGGAGATGATGGGCTTTTAACTGTCCGCCCCCGGTACGGGGCGTTGTGAGAGAGAGCAATGCGCGATCATTACAACTTTACGGCTGATCCATCAACGCGGTGCGGCTGACGGTGATGGGTTTATGCGACAATCGAAATAAAACCGAGATGAGGCGGCTATAAAGTTAAGACGATTGTTGTTTGGATTATGTCATGATCTGTTCTGCTCATGTGGGGTGTTGCCTTTTGGAAAGTGTTTTCGAAGAGCTCTTTTGTTGGCAGCTTAGGCTGGTCAAGTGGGGAACAAAGGAGATCAACCTCAATGTAACCACCGTGGTTTTTTATGGTCAGTGACTGCGGTTGCTGAGTCTTCAATGTGATCATGCCTAGGACTAGCTTGTCATTGTCCTCAAAAGGGGTGGGGTATCGCTGCTGATCGAGTTCGACCAGGGTTTAGATTCTACAGGATCCACTTGTGCTGTCCAAATTTTGTTCTCTCACTGGAGGATCGGGCCAACTCTTTAAAGCCAGCTTCGAAGGACAGAGCTTAAGGTGCTCTTTCAAGACAAGGACACTCCTTGAACAACGTATGTGACTCGTTCCAGATTTCAATTGAACCCATTACTCGACGAGTGAGGCAAATGTCCAACCAATACAAGCAATTATGAAAATTAAAAAAAAATGTTTCCGGATTTGCACCACTGTACGAGGCCTTTTTTATTTTTTTCGGTTTTTGTCCTTAAATCATTAAAGTTGGACGAATGAGTTGAATGTGGTTACTCATCTAGCAGAAACTGCGGTGACGCAGACGGTTTTTCGTGTAACCTTCCGTACAAGTGTCATTCTTTGGCTCGGCATATCGCTAGTATATCGTTCACACTACTGTACCGGAGGAAGTCCTCGTGGTTGCGGGTGAGCGACTGGAAGCGTCTGTTCCACTGCTTGCCGATCGACGTTGACGATTATAGAAGAACGTTGCTGATTGAGTATTAAGACCAATCGTGTCTAGATAAAGGAAGGCCTCGGATGGAATGTTGGCATTAAGGGGCACCCAAGATTAGACTGTTGGAGAAACTCATTGCCCGTGAATATGCCTTCTCATCTGCGTGACAGTGAAATGATTTGCCCTGTTGAAGTTTGTCTACTCAGACTGAGAGGTACAACTCAATTCGAGCCAAGTCCGACGACACCGTCCATCAAACATCCCCATCTTCTCCGTCTGAGAATAACTCTCCTTTAAGCACAATGGACAACCGTGTGCCATGACTCGTGGGATAAGGGCCATGTAGCAGATTACCTTGACTCTAGCACTAAATTAGCTGCGGTTCTGTAAAGCAATACCTAATTCACTGATCACCGCGGTATCATGGAAAATGTGATCGCCAATGAACCTGCTAGGCAAGGATCAGCGCATCAGGCTCGAACCTTTGTTGAGACCATCTGCCTTCTTGGTTAGGGCTTCCATCGATGGTTGGGCCTCTTGAGGTCACAATCGGCGGTGGGATTTCTCCGCAGAATGCAGACAAGCCATGCATACTCCCTACTTTTTCTTCTTTGTTTGGCGATACTGTCCGGGGGGGAACCTGGGTCTCAACCAATATGCATGCTCCTTACCCTCATGATAGAAAAGTTTACAGGCAAAAAGTATCACAAACTACATGTTCGCCATCCAGTGCACTTAAAGTGCAGAAGACAGCGACACTACAAAGCACTTCCTCTTCCATTGGCCTGCCTATATTCAGTGTTGATGATATGATGAGCCAATGATGTAGACTCCTTCTCATAGAACCGGCTTTTGGCATACTCTTTCCAACATTCTCACGAATAAATGCTTCAATGTTGTCTTCCAATGCGTCAATTGAAGCGGGCGGACATGAGCTTTAACATAGCCCTACAAAAAATAGTCGAAGGGCGTCAAATCGCACGATCTAGGCGCCCAATTGACCGATCCCGAACGTGAAATAGAATGTTCACCGAACTCGCCTCTCAATAAGTCCATTGTTGCGCCTGCTGTGTGGCATGTGGCACCGTCTTGTTGAAACCGTATGTCATGCAAGTCAAGCTCTTGCATTTTGGGCAAACAAAAGTTGGATATCATCTCACGGCAGCGTTCACCATTCACAGTTACGTTATGATTCCCATCATCTTTGAAGAAGCGCAGTCTAATGATGCCACCAGCCCATAAACCGCACCAAACTGTGACTTTTGACTGGATACATCGGTAGCTCTTGCATACCAGATATTCTGATATTCACTCCAAAATCGACAATTCTCTGCCAACGGCTGCTGGTACACAATCCTCCGGAAGTTCAAGAAATTTCCCCGAAATAAAGGTTGATGCCTGATATTACATTTGTCCAGTTTATTGGTTTGAGTGCCCCACTTCAGTGTTAAAAACCGTCAATAAAGGCATCTTTCAGTCAGGGACCAGACCATCGATCAAACTACTCCTTGCTTCAGTTTTTCAAGCCAATGGCCGTCTCGTTAGTGACTCAAACTTGAGCCTGCTTAGGCTCGCATGCCTCAATGCCATGTACAGCGAGGTAACACAAAAGAAAATGTCACATGCCTGGAACCATAGGAACCAACATTTGTAGTGCAGTGTCAACAGAAGCAGAGCGTGGAAGGTGGTCTTCGGTATGTCATCATACTCGTGATCCGCCCTCAAGTGCAGGGATACTGGCGACCTGCATCTATTAGCTACTGCCTAGATCGTCAACGTAGACTATTGAGTGCCTCCTGGAACCCTCTGTTACAGGCCGTTATTGATGTCAAAGATCCTGGTAAAAGATGTGTGACCACGGGAATGGGGAACACAGAAAAGCATCCCCTTCCTCAATCGACGCAAATAGCAACAGGAACTACCTTCTTGAGCGAAAGAGTGGCCAACGATCGTTTGCATCAGAGAGGACAGGCAACTTCCATCTTTGGATCGGGCAAGCCTATATGCGCTTGGTTGAAATTTCGCTTACAACAAACCACCTACCTCCGATCATCACGTTCAGCAATGGTTTGCTTATGACGAGCCTGGTCAGCTGGAAGAAGAGGCCCTCCAACAAAGAGGTCTCTAGTATCTTCTCAAAGTCAATCAGACAGGTACCCGTTCACTAATCTCTGCTTGATTTCCATTGAATGGCGGACACAAGGTTGGGCGCGGCATGCACAATACACATTACCATTCTCCGTCCTGAGTAGACACGTACCCAGTAGACAATGGGGGCTAGTATTGATTCTTTAAGTCCTCCGTCGCTAGAGGGACATAAGGAATGCAGTGCAGACGCCTGACAAGTTTTTATTCCGAAGCCACGTGCCGTCGTCTCGATTTTTGACTCTTGGGTCGTGTATCTGCTCAAATTATCATTTGTAGCCTGATACCATGGAATTCTTTCGTAATGAGACCGAAAAACACCTTGCTTTCCTTTTCGGGCAGAGACTCTATTGTAGGGACATCTCCATTCAACTTTTGTCAATCACTCCCTAGCAAGAATTCCCCCCATCAAGTGACCAGTATCTATTGGCTTAAGTGCGAGTTCATAATCCACTTTCCAATCGCAGCGACCTTGTGATTCTGGAAAAGCAGCAGGTTTGTGATTCTTGGCCCATCTCTACCACATTTCGAAGTGAGTTTAGGTCTTGATTGCTTCATCAGCTGAGGCTGCAGTCCACCATAGTCGTTGAGTCGATAGTCTTCTCCCGGTGACCACCAGTCCAGCGCCGACCAAGACTTCACCTTCATCTGTAACGATGGCCCTACCTTATCTGTCGTATTCTTATTCTTATGGTTGGCGCAACAGCCCATAGAGGGCCAGGGCAACGCTTCTCAGCATCCACTCGTGCTGTGCGTGCTA
The DNA here is from genome assembly GCA_916610145.1 of Eristalis arbustorum. NCBI lineage: Eukaryota > Metazoa > Arthropoda > Insecta > Diptera > Syrphidae > Eristalis > Eristalis arbustorum. The sequence goes on along the minus strand of OU744318.1, from coordinate 20,392,683 downwards.
TTGTTCTCTCACCAAGGAAGGGACCCACAGTTTTATGCCGACTCCGAACGGGAGAAGCTTTTTCTAGAAAGGAAATACTCCTTGAGCATTGTCAGTGACTCGAAAGAGGTAGCACAGAGCAAGAATCGAACCTACGACTTCGAGGCTGGGTCGACGCACATACCCACAACGAAACGCGCCACCACCCTACCTTATCTGTAGCTTACGTTTATTCATCTCGCGTTCATCCCTCATCGCAATATCGACAGATGCTAAGTCTTCATCTTCGGCTACAACCCGAGCGGACTTAGCCTTAGTCTTCATCGTTATTTAAAACCACAGCCTGACGTGGATACAGGTCCAGCTCCTCCAGGAGTCACCTTTGCTGTCGATCGAGTGAATTTAGGACAAGTGTCTACCCAAACGGGCCTCTTCAGTTTGTTACGTCGTTTCCCGACATGGGTTGTATAAGAGGACCGACCAGCATCCGCCACCAATCCTTTCCACTGTGGCGACATTTTTTCTCACCTCCGTCCTCCTCTCACCAACAGCCCGTAAATTCGCAGAAGAACTGAATAAAGTTCAAAGTCAACAACCAGATCAAGTTCTCGTTTTTTCCACTCACCCGGTTGTGGTCAACTAAAAACCACAAGACCCTTAATTAACCCGCACCCGGATGGACATCTGGCGTCGCAACTAGTCCATCACAGCAATCGCTGATGCAATGCACTCTCACCTGTCTCTCCGGACAGACACTTCACATCATCGCACGACGCGAGTGTGTGTCTCTAATTGAGATCTGGGAATCACAGTCCGCGGGGCAAACGATGATGAAGTCCGGTGACTAATTGCCGCCAAGAACTGCGACTGACATTGACGCGGCGCAACGAATCATGCATCGCGTCATGCACCGAATCAATTGCTTCAATTAATTTAATCGTCACTCGCGACGCTGATGAGATGATGCGCTCTCCGCCACCGGCTCTGACTGTGCCGCCAGGAAGGCTGATGAAAAATCACCGTCGTCACCCCGGCGTGCAAAGTAACCACGTAAGCGATCGATTTGAAAGCCTATAATTTTCCCATTATTCACCGAATAATGTCATGATCAAATAGACCTCACCGCTGGATCGGTTGAGACACGATGCGCGGCGGGGGCCGCTGGGCGGAGTATTTGATCGGAAAATTGCACGATCGCGGCTTAATTGGGGGAGGCACCGCGCTCGCTGGGGGAACAGAAAACCAACATATTGGCAACACTCGGTGTCCCACCCCCGCTCGGGAAATATTTCATTTTCAATTTCGTTTTCTTAACGGGATCGCGTCGCAGCCGATCGCGTCGCGTCGTATATGGAGAGAAAATTGCACCTCTTTGTCGGCGGCGCGGCTGTGCTCCACTTAGGATTCTTTCTTCCAAGCGCGGGCAAAGCAGCCCGCGCCGCCTCACATACCGATCTGCTGACAAAGTCATCAAGCTCGCCCTAGATGCACGCGGAGACTCTCGGTACCCGCGGATAGCCCCAATCACACACGGCCGAGTGTTCTATTGCGGCAATGGCACCTGGTGATGCAGCGCCAGGGCTGCCATTAGATGCCGGCGCATTATTCGTGGCCCGCTCGGAGCTCGGAGAGCTGGCAGTCCCTGCCTCATGGAGGCAATTACATTATTTGCCAAATGAGCGAACGCATAATCACAATTGAAGCCGCCTTCCGATGCGGATTTGGATTGCAGTGCTAAGTGTGCGCGAGTGTGTTTGTGAGGCGAAAACGCTGTGAATTACCGTCACCAAAGGAGCACCGGAGCCAGTGTGGCTCGAGGAGGAAAATCAATTTTCGACAGCAAATTACAAGGCGAACAATCGAATAAGTCGTCTTGCTGAAGGCGGCTGGCGATGACGGAGATGGTGGCAATGGACGAAGTTGAAGCGCGTCAGTTTATGCGAAGGCATTATCATATAATTAGGTGGTTGCTGGAATGTTGGCATGCGCTGGGCGGGATTGATGCATGTACGCGCTCAGACTCGGCGGGGCTTGAGCATGGAGACTGTGGAGGCCCTTGTGAGAGATTGACGGAATGTCAGTGCTCGGGAGATGATTGCTGGCAATGCGCAATAAAAGAGCTGCAGACTTAAGCGGCGTACCACTAGATCTCCTTGAGGCTGGCTTCCTGGTAGGCGACTACGATGCAGAATTTTGGGAAGCCTTAAGCATGACGACGAAACAGTGGACATGTCCACAAAAGAGGCGAACTTACCTTTTGTTAGAGCTATCAACTGAATATATTTCCCTGCTCATCGTCATCCACACGATCTCGTCCAGCCCACTGTGTGAGAAGCGTGAGCCCCTTTGCTCGGCACTACTGACCAAGTACCAGTGTGACTTCTGTCCCGGCAAATCGACATAATTTGGAGAAGACATGTGAGTTTTGGTTGATTTCGCACGCACCGATCTTACAAGCATCAAGCTTCACGGGACAGCATTCATTGGGAGGAAGTACTCGATGCAATGGATGTCGAGGTCGATCCAGGAAAATTGATCAGGTTTAATATAAATGAAGCCACGACAGAGGTATGACCCCGCTTCGATCCATTGTGCGACTGCCCCTCAAAACCTAGCCTTTGTCGCAAGCTTAAGACTGCTCAGCTATCCTATCACTAAACTGCTCCTCGAGATCGGAACTGACTCACTCGCTGACGACATGTCTGTGTTCAGCCTCATGTGTGGAGTGTCCTTCTCCAACTTGGTTACCTATAAACGGTCTACTACACAGGGGCTCTAGCTTCCTTGGCTCAACTGACGGTAGCAGAAGGCTCGTGTCTATAAGCTAAAAATCCCTTGTCAGAAGTGACGTTGATTACCTTAGCGTTCGTTCCCCATTTTCTGTCGCTGCTGAATGGTCCTCGGTGTTGGGACTTCTCTCAAATTATCTGACAGCCGCTTACCGAGTATTTCATATCATTTACAAAAATGGCTTGATCCGCGAAATACTCATCGACGCAAAGAGAAGTGTTAACTCGAGCTTGCGGTGTTATGCGCATTAAATGGCTCCATTGGACTGGAGGTGAATTTTCCCAGTCATGTTCCCTTTCCCCCAGAGTGCAGGCGTTTAAGAACCGAAAGGGTAGTCCTACATCTTCCTGACCTTTCGGTCCGTCTGTCCCGAGAGTACAGGGTCTGTGATCTTCATGTGTTGCACATCGTCTCTACTCGCAAAATAGATCAAAAACTTGACGGCTCCTAGATCTGTTGCTACCCCTAAAGGCAAAGAGACAATATCGCACCATTCTGACACATATGCGCTGCAACATGCAATTCGGCTCAAGGGCTTCCAAGTTATTTCAAAACTGCACCATAAGCATCCTCGTGGGATTTCATCAATCTGGAGAGACGGCTTTCGAGTTTCTATAATTTAGTCCAAATGATGGGGTACCACCGCTCACATTGACATCCTCATGCTACCTACCTGCCGTGATGACAGTTGTCACGACATACGAAACGTGCTGGACTAGAATTAGCTGCTCATCCCCTTGAACTGAACTTTATAGCTGACAGCTGCACTTTTGAGAAGTAGTTGAGGACATTCTCTACGTCGCTATCGTTAATTCCGCATTGATGTCCTAGTGGAGATTCAGTGTTGGAATGGCTTTTGAAGAGCGGTGCACATCTGCCGAAACAAGTTGTGGTCTCTAGTGACTTCAAAGACCAAAGTCGTGCTCATCCAACAGTCGGTGACCAAATTTTGACCACAAGCATGAAGGCGGAGCTGATACTTTTTACTTGGTGACTTGAGGAGTCGGTGTGTGGGTCTGTCTGTGAATAAGATGAGGACACTGGCACGAGTCATATGTACAAGGACGTGGACGTAGTTCGAAAGACAAATGCTGGCTTGCCCATCTCGAGCCGTTGAAGAGGGTCCTAATATCCGAACCTCCAGGCTCGAGAAGATAGAAAAGACTGGAATGAAGACTAAACTGTCGCCGTCGCAAGACAACCCACGTTTCCTTGAGGAAGTGTATCAATTCTCGGATAAGAGAAAGTGGCTCGTTGGCTAAGACACTGTCCTGGCTACAGAGGAATAGCCGCAGTCGACTCTCAGCTGTATCGAAGTCGAACATTCCACAGTCACTAGCACAGAAAGCAGCATTTGTTGAAGCGCTGATCATCCATGGATTGCGAGGCTGTGCTAAGTCAGTATAAGTAACCACTTGATGTTAGCACTTGCCGTGAGTCAGAGAAAGAACGGCCAGATCTCATTGTTAGAAGCTTTCTCTGTCTGACCATGCAGAGCCGAGTAGCATTCGGTACCCCGTCGGTGTCATAGCAAGGAATGGTGGAGTGGGCTCACAAGCCTATTGGTGTACCTACAATGATGTCTCCAGAAGCTGCATGCATGAGGACAAGGAGGAAACGACACATCAGCTCGTCTGGTTGTGCAGCGCTCTGGCTCATCGGGGACACTTAGACTTAGAAGCCATGTCAAACCTCCAACGGTCTTCGAAAATAACATGCGAGGCGAAGAGAGCGCATTTGAGCTTCGGTCGGGGACACTTAGACCTAGCGATCCACTCTTTTATTAGTTTTAGCTTTGTGACAAACGCCAATTGGTTCAAGGTGCAGGAGTAGGTCTGCACCTGTGCTATAACAAATGGCCGTACTCGACTAAGTGTGTCTGTTATCTGCATCTTCTGCCTTCTTCCTTTTCTTCGTATGGCGCTGCTGTCCGGGGTGGACCTGTGCTGTGGTGTCCATCCACTCTACATGACCTGAAGCAATGGACCCGCTTAACCACTCTGTACCCAGGCACCTTAAGCGTTATTTCCGCCACTGACCATAACCACAGCACTCTTGCACTGCTTCCAGTTCGCTGTCGAGTTCAGTCACATCCAGAGATAGCCCAGCGAGCCCTCAAGCACCCAAACATCGAGCTTCCGACGCAAGTTCGCAAGCAAATTTCCATATACCCACCCGACAATCATCATTATACGCTTATCATCCGTTTAAATCTTCAATATTTCACAGCCAGACTTACTGCCCACACGCACGTGCAAGCACACACACTCACAGAGCACAGAGCACACTCGACCGATCACAGAAACAAATGGCAAGCAACTAATTTCAATCAAAAAAAAAAAATATTCTCAAATTAAGAAATAAATCTCAGTTATCTGCGGCCGAAGATCCGCCGCGTTTGCTCACATCACCCCCGGCCCGTGAGACGGGCGAATAGCAAACACCGCACAAACGAGAAGAAAAAACGTAACTAATTGGATATATCGCTGTAATAACAATAATTTCCAACAACCTGTCATATCATTGAATAAACATCTCTCCGTCTTATGCAAAAGCATCCGGAGGTGGGGCGGCGGTGGGGACAGAGGGCGACACAGACAAAGACGAAGAAGAAGAAGATAGAAATAAATTCATAAAATATTTAACGATCGCATTATCCTAATTTATATGCATCTAGCATGTCCCCGCGCTATTGGGAATCTCTAATAAAGGGAATAACTCTTATCGGACCGGCGATCGATTGGGCCCAAGACCATTAAACTGCTTCTTCACTTTATTCGTTATTTTTTTTGGTTTTGTTTTTGTTTAACAAACATAAAGCGCTTATCGCAGGCAGCCCAAACAAAAGAGCTGGTGAACGAACTTAAATTGTTAAATCTCCGAGCGGCGTAATAACTTAATCCAGTCTCTCGGCTCTCGATCTATTGACTGGGCGGCGAGGCTGGCCCGTTCGCAGAGCATGAGTCGTGTCCTCGATCAAATGGCCATTCAGCTGGAAGGCAGTCGGGCGGGGCACGGCGCGATCCGTCGAGCAGTGTAAAACACGAATTTAGCGCCTATGGCCGGTGAGTAATAGTAAATTGATCCTTAATGACAGAATTAGTATCCCATGAGCTGTTTACGCACTTGCGTCCGCGGTGATTAATGCGGCTCCGAAGGATACGGCTCGCCCGAGGGGGCGCACCTCGTTTCGCATCGCGATCCAATTAAGCGCAGCACCCAATGGCTCAACATTAATTGGTCATCAGCTAAATCGGCGAAGATACACGGCTCTGGCCAACCAGCCAGTCAGCCGGTGTGGCCGTCGTTGCGTGCGCGGTGCGGTCTTATCGATCAACATGGACATGGATTACTGTCTAGTCGCTGTTTACTAAGCGCGCACCGCGCACCGATACCCAATCGCGCTGACCGCACGCGTAAAAATTGCGGAGGAGTTGATTGCCGGCCCAAGTGGGCTTTGTCCCTTTTCCCCTCCGATTGCGTCGATTTTTCCGATTCCGTCCGGCGATAGGGTGCCGAGGGGTTGTCCATCAAGATTTGAGACAATTTTTCCGTCTGCTTTTCGTTGCCGGAGCGGCGTATCAACTCGCGCAGCATTAATCATTTGTGGCGATGTTTTGTGATTATCCCGGCTATGGGGGCAACCTTGGCGCGCGGCTGTGTGCTGTGCCATTGTCGAACGTTAATTACTGGTTTCGACTCCGTTGGCTGGCTGGCTGTCATCGTTTAGCCGATTTATGAAGCCGACTTGGCAGACAGATCAGGGCACGATGATGAAAGGAGGGACTGTTGTGTGTTGTGGGAGTTAGTCGTCTAATTGTGATTCTGTCAAAAGTGTCTCAATGATAGACTGCGATTGCGAATGCGAATGTTCGGCGCGCCGCGAAATGAAATGATTCATATTGTTGTGGAAGCTGTGCGCTGGTGCTCTGGGTGTCATTCAAACGGACTTTTGATTGACTGTTGTATGAGGTCTCCCGCGGGTAACTTTCCGGTTTGTTTTTTTTTTTTTGGTTCGAAGTCGATGAAGGATTGTGTGGTTTTGGCTGTTATTCATTTGAGGTTGTTGTTCAGAGGCGGTGAAGTGGGACTTCGATTGAATTGGAACATTTGGTGTCTCGAGGCGATGAGGAGTGCTGGACGGAAAGCGGTCTTATCTACCGTTTGCGTGCCTTCCGGACAGGGAAGTCTACAAGAGCAGCCTATGGAGACCGAGGCCAAGAAGTGCAAGTCGACAATCACCGCATTTTTGCCGATTTCAAGGCCACATGTGGCAGAGTGCAAGGAGAGAGGCGACCAATACATCGTCAGGTCTTATCTTGGTAATCTTGCCAAACTCGTCCGGTTGTGTTGTGGGACGACGCAAGACTCTTGCTGATCCATCAAGATCGGTAATGAGCTCTCCGAGACCTTCAATGTGAAAAAAGGCAACGCGCTGTCATGTGAGCTCACACAGGAATCCGTTCAACTGTCCATTTTCAAGATTTCGACGGTTCATCTGTTTGGATTGTAGTCGGACCTTAACTGTAACCGCGGAGTCGGAAGGTACAAGGTATGAAGCTAGACACGTTCAGAATCTGGCTTGGAGCCCCTAGGAGCGGTAGGCGCATCTGTCTTTAATTTTCGTTCAGTAAGTCAGGCTGATCAGCCTGAATGGTCTGGGATATCACTTCGCATTCCGGCACATCGGCTCGATATGTGTGAAACCTTGTCGACCACAACTAAGGGTCGACGTGGTTAGAACATAGTTTCTTTTCTGAATTCTGGTCCAATTGTTTGGCTCTTCTAAAAAGTGAGTCTCCACACACAAACTGTAGCTGCTGTGTTGGGATCAACGAAGCTAAAATAACCCTTTAACCGTGGGCATTGGACTTCCCCAAGAGTGCATCTTGTTACCTATAATTTTATATAGGTTGGATGTTGCAGTGCAGACGAGACAAGAAATGTTTCACATTGAGAGAGAGTCATGATATGTCATCTTCTCTTCGCAGATGACTTATCCTCACATTGTCTTTGTCGGAGCGCTTGATGTGCTTTTCTTGGGATCTTGATTGACGTGGAACACCTGTTCAATGCACTCCACATGTTTTATGAAGGTAGTGCAGTGCGGTTGGAAGAACAATGCCAACCGAAAGAACAAAGTCGGGCATACAAGCTGTCGGGATGGGATTTCTTCGTGCTTTGGGACGAGCTAATAACCGTCATAAGGTGGGTAACACGTCAGCACACGAGAAACTCGATATACAATGTTGAGCAGTTGCTTCTTAAAATGGAAAGGACTATGATTCGATGGTTCGAAGTTTCGAGGTCCGCCTTGGTTGGAACTCCATCACCTCTTGGCGGACTAAGCTGGTCGTGGTGGTTGAACCTAGTGTTAAACTTAGTTTCTACTTCAAAACCGATAATGGATATTGTTTGCATTCACTGTTCCCTTCTGTTGTTCTTATCTACGATCAACGCGAGGATAGTGAAAACCTTCCCCTTGCGGCATCCGTTCCTGCCTGAGCAAATAAACTACTGAAGGGTAGCCAAATAATGTGGTGGATTGGCGTTTGATATCTTTCACGATTGGACTGTTCATGTTTACAGTCATAGCACCGGGTTATTAAAACTTCATTATTGAAACATTTTTGGTTTCTGTAAAATGAGTTTGAAGAAGTCCTTAGTCTCTTTGAGAGAAAAGTTCTACGCACGACCTTTGGTCCTGTTTGTGTTGACGGGTTCTGGAGGAGAAGATTCAATCACGAACTGTACGGGCTGTACAGCGACATGAGCCTAGTTAGGCGTCCACGGATCCAACGCCTTCGGTGGCTAGGTCATGTAGAGCGTATGGACACCACAGCTCCGGCCCGAAGAATCTTCGAATTCGAACCTGTCGGGCAACGCAACAGAGGACGCCCGCGTTTAAGGTGGCGCACCCAAGTGGAGAAGGACCTCAACCAACTTGGTGTCTAACCTCCTGGTGAGTTAGAGAAGATGAGGAAGTTTCGGATGGCCTATAGATCGATATTGCTTGCTTTTGCACATTTAATTTCGACTAAAACTAAAACACCAGCTAGGATTCTAATTTATGCCGTTTCTCAAATGCTCAGGCTAAACCATCGATCTCTAGATTCATCCATGGTTTCGCCTAGCAGTTTTTTTTCCTATAGAGTTGAGCGGCGTCTATGCAGAGGGGTTGCTAGAGATCCACCCACCTCCGATTTCAATTCCACGAGGCAGTCCACTTTTTAGCTTCTTTGGATTCCAGTATACGCCGATAACCTGCATGGGCTTATCGGGTTCACTAAGAATTTCTCATAGATGCTCTGTCTGCACAGCCTAACCAGTTTCGATGTCTATCCCCAAAATGGTGATCGATCTGTAGGCCACATTCTGATGTCTCTCATAGCCATGTATCGCAGTCACTTCGCTTTAAAAGACACAGCTGTACAACTTTCTAGTTTGGTAGCATGACCACAAGCTTAGTCATTACAACCCCCATAGTTTGAGAAACCTTGTTTTAGCGAAGGCACTTTTGTATATAAAGAACGTCAAAAAAGTCTTCTTTAGACAGCCCTCCTTGTTTTCCTTCAACACTCTATTTTCAGTTGGACATATGAACTGACGAATGTTTCACTGTCTCGTAAAGAGCAGCATGATCGGTTAGTTCCGCCTCGCAACATTGTCTGCGATGGCATGAGTCTATCCGTCTAATAATCCATCATCTACGTGAGCTAGACTATGTAGAGCGCATCTGTTGTCAAATGTCACGAGTGTCCGCGTGGTTGCTGCTGAAACTTAACCCATGTCCACCTAGGACTGTAGGGCCTCCCATACCATTCGCACTACAGGATATACACGAATACTCCAACAGCTCTAGCTTAAGAGAGCATTTAGTCGAGGCACAGGTCCGCAATGACCGTTTCCACATGCATTCTGCCACACTGCATACAAATGTCATTGACTACATTGTTGCACAGACCTTGATTTGAATGAAACCCACAAGTCAGGCACACCTCCCATCCCAGTATCGTGCTCCCTGCCGAGTGAGAAAAATCGATCAATGAAATTGAAATTCATCGGAAACTGGAATAGTGCACCTCATTCATAATAAGCATCAGTTCCTGTGAATGAACACGGGAGCTACGCACGTCTCTAGCGCAAGCCACCTTCTCCTGGTGCCCCTTTTTTCGACGAGCAAACATTTGCATGCAAAAATGTCATCTCTGCGGAATAAATGGCAGAAATAGAGGAAGTGCCTCCCTGCCCCGCGTTTATTACTCACTGAAATATGGAAGCAATTGTGCATTCATTGACAAGTGGGTTCTCCCCGTCATCACAAGCTGTCAGCGAGCATACGTCAAGGAAATGTCAGTCATCCGATGCCAACCAGATGGGGGCATATGATTTTCTGACAGATTTGAGTGAGCATCATATTCGTGGCAAGAGGAAACTTGCGCGACAACCTGTGGCAACAGACGTTGACTGACATGTGTTGGTTGTAGAGAGCGATCTGTGACATAATCGTGCAAGGAGAGAGACTACCAATACATCGTTAGGTGTTATCTCGGCAATCTTGCCAAACTCGTCCATTTGTGTAGTGGGACGACGCAAATCACTTGCTGATCCATCGGCTCTCTGAGGCCTTCAAAGTGAAAAAAATTCAACGCGCCTTTATTTGAGCTCAGACAGGAATCCGTTCAACTGTCAACCTTCAAGATTTCGACGGTTCGGCGGTTTGGATTGTAGTCGGACCTTATCTGTGACCGTGGAGTCCGGAGGTACGAGGACGTTAACTGACATGTGACGGACTTCTGACAGTTGGTTGTAGCTCTCTGTGACATAATCGTATTTTTTGTTGATTGTTTCTTTTACTTCCAATTTAACACCCCGTTTTTTTGTTCTCTCTTTCAGGTGAAAAGCCATATACCTGCCAGTGGCCCGAATGTGAATGGCGTTTCGCCCGCTCAGATGAACTAACCCGCCATTATCGCAAGCACACCGGCGCGAAGCCCTTCAAGTGTGTCGTCTGCGAGCGAAGTTTTGCAAGGAGCGATCATCTGGCCTTGCATATGAAGCGTCATCTGCCGAAGAACAAATGATGCCCGGTCACGGTCGCCACAAGTATTGTCACAAATGCATATCCAAACAACTAAGAAATGATACAAATCCAACAGCAAGCAAAACATCCAAAGGACTCTAGTTTATAAGAACTTTTAAACAACACCAACAACAACAAAACAAAAAACAAGCAAAAAAAAAACATTTAAAAAATAATTAAAACTAAAAAACTCTCTTAAATTTAAAAAAATGAAAAAAACAATCATCTTGTACTATAGGCATATGTATATGTATTTTATTTTTAAGTTTCCCCCTCTCACTCTTGATCTGTCCGTCTCTGTCTGTTTTGTCGCTCCTTAGGTTGTCAGATTTGTTTTGTTTAAGGTTAGGTCTTACGTCACACAGTGACGAGGCAATTGAAAGTTTCCCCAGTGTTTCCACAGATTCTCGATGGCACTCGGAAAAATCAGAAAATCACTTACATGTGCTGGCACATTTTGAATAAATAATTTAACTCTCCGTCCCCTCCGTGCTGCGCAAGCGATCACAATTCACGATCGCATTGAACTGAAATGAGGAAACTAATTAATTCCACCGACGCGATGGCGAATTGACACATTCTCGCGCGCACTGTCATTGCACACACGTTGGATTTGTTTATAACCATTTTCATGCACCTTGCCGATGATGGGGGCTTTGCGCTCCCCACCACCGCACCATTCCAGTGGGCTTAACGATAATCTAAGAAATATGTTAAACACTTGTTTGTGATCAAGACAAATGGGATAGATTGTGCGGCTAGAGAGCACCGCATCGCCGACGGATGATGTCGCCACGCGGCCGAGAACGAACGAGACAATGACATTTTAGTGAATTCATTTTCACTTCTCGTACTTTCAGTTAATTAATGATTATTAGTTTCAATAAGTAATTACAAATGACACCCAAGCGCAGATACGGATCGGCGAGTATGGCTGAGATAAATTGGAATTATGAACGAACACACGAATGAATGTGTCCGCAAGTGGTGTTCGTAATTAATTTGAATGCAAGCGTCGGGCTAAAAGCTTTTTATGGTTACATCGTCGTCGGTTGTCGTCAAATATAAATGATGCGCGACTCCGAAACGATGTTATGTGCTGGAGTGCAAAAAAACGAAAAAACAAGCGAACGAGAGAGCTTCTTATTTACTCCGATGCTGGGCGGTGGTCCCGCGTTGGAATAATTTAAATGTTTTGACATAATTGCATCATTTGACATTTGCTGAGTGTGTATGACATTAGGGGGGATTATTACTACCAAGTTTGAGGAATGTGCACATGTTCGGTCGTGTGGTTCTGGACACGGGTAGATGCCCCGTGAGGTGACAGCTTGTCTGACATTTTTGCTCAGACATGTCGAACAGATGGGAATCTCTTGGCGAATTCCTGAGATGCTTGTCCCAGGGTTGGATTTGATTTAAAAGACATGACGCAGCGTGAGTGTAAAATATCACATCTCTTTTGTTCATCAAATAGTCTTAGCTGCCAGTCAAGACTTGAAGCAAAAAATACCCTCTACCTGATCTGTTTCAAATCGCAGTGAATTATGATGATCTGTCACACTTAAACGCACCTCGATGAATATCAAATTTCCGTCCGTATCCGAGGCTTTGATTTTCGTTTCGGAGCCAATATTGTTTTACGATTAAGGCTCGCTGGGCCCCAGACCAATCGACCTGTTTTTTTGAACAGGAAGCTCGCTCGTCCTCTCCCGTTGGCAATTCTAGGATAAGTTCCCAGACGGCACCACGAGGAGGTGGGAGTAGGGCTTGCTAACAGAGCTGTTGGGTTTTCGGCTGCAGTGGCTCTATCTCGTTATTTAGCGGACCAGCACCTATCGGGAGATGCAGCCCCTACGAGGCCTTTATTAGTCGTTTACCGTCCAAGTTTAGGAATGAGTTTGACGGAGCTCAAACGCGTTGCAGAAATTCGAACGAGATGGCGCGCAGGCGTGGTTGACGCTCTATGCCCCCCGAGGGATTAAAGGATGAATATCTGCTTGTTTTGAAAAGTATTCCAAAAAGCCTCGAAACTTGGGGAAAGTAAAGAAATGTTCATCCGTGTAGTTATTGGACATGGCTTATCTCCGCCGTATCACCCTGAGAGTGCAAGTGGATTCACAAAATACCAACTCAACTGACAGCGCTGTAACTGAGTGTTAAACACGCCTTTCGGGGTCGGCTTTAAACGGTGGTTTTCATCCACTCATCAGAGAATCAGACGTCATGAGCAGTGTTCTTTGATTCCATTTATAAATTTTATGCTTTATTGTGCCATAATTTCTTAACTTGAAATAATGTGTCAAAAATGTTCATGGTCACGGTCACGGTTAATAATCCAAAATATACTGAATTCAGGATAACCCTTCGCTTTCGAGCCTGTTGGACAACAACCGTCCCAGATGCCATGCACTTGAAAGGTTCAGCACACAGGCTCAACATGTATGGTTCAGCTTCTAGTGAGCAGAAGTCACACCTAGACCGATATACCCCGTTGGGTTTTACGCGAAATTGCAAATTCAACCCAAAATCTTTAACTTTACACACATTTGTACATCTTTTAACTTTCAAGAAGACGGCTGGATGGCGCAGTTGATTGATTGGCTGCCCCTGGTTATAGGGGTCCCAGGTTCAAATCCCAGTGGAAGCAAAACTTAATTTGCTGTAATCTAGTTTCCAAACCTGGTCCAGTCATCATTTGCCTTTGGGCTTAAATTAAATGCACTATTACTGAAGTTGTCGATTAGTGGCAGTAGTCTGACTCTGGGTATCACAATGGACCAACATTGGTCTAAGAGTGCTGGCAATTTCGCTGGCAGCCTACAGGTTATTGGGCAACCTTCAAGAAAACTTAGCTTACCCTCGGCCTGACAACAAGCCTATATTCACACTTCGAATCGTCTGCAAATTATTTCAAGACCAAATTGAGATGATTCCACAAATTCAAGACTTGATCAGTATCAAATAGAGACGCTGCATATTAGGTGACGCAATGGAGATTGAATTTGCGACGGTCTTTGACTTGATTCCGGAACAAGGGCAGCGCCACCTCTGATGTAAAACTTTTCAAACAGCAGTCCGTATGGTAACTCCGTCTTCTCCAGCTTCAGACTGAGGACAATAGTAGTTTAATTACAGACTATGTTGTCGACTCCATTTTAATTAGGCTCTGTGGGTCTGGGTAAAGTGGCTTTCGGTGAAAACATGAAGCCTCCATCTTCTTCAGCTTAATCGATCACCTTTCTACTGAAACTGTATGATCTCAAGATTCTATGTCGAAGTCGCTGTAAAAATGGCCTTCTTCACCACAGTGTTGTTTGTACGAATCATCGACTTCATTCCTTCAAAGTCTCCTCACTGTGGCATTGTGCCCCTCAAGAAAATTACGAAAGTGGCTAGAAACTGTACTAGTTCTCCCTACGATCATTCAGATATGCCACCCAATCCCATCGCTACACCAGAACAGCTTCTAAGGATTGGCAGTGTTAATCATGACACCAACCGTTTGAGGTTCGTTGCCATTGAGTGCCTCACATAGAAACAATTATGGTCTACCCTTAATCCCAGACGATGCCAAATCCTCATCAGAGTGAGCAAGCCGACCCTAAGGACTCCTCAACACGTCACCAAGGGGCACCGCCCTATTGCAACTCACGACTATAATTGTGTTTCTGCCCTATGACGTCTGCTGAAGGTACAGAGAAGAACAAGAAGAGCTATTGTACACCTTCAATGGAACTGTAGCCTTCATTCCCCCTAGAGGAGCTTAACTCTTGCGATAACTTCACTGATCTCTGTTGCTGGTTGTCAGCCATTGAGCCTAACTTATCCTCCATCCATTTGCCTGGCAGTCGACGGTACTTTGTCTTATATTCACAAGTGTCCATATGGTTCCCAACAGTGAAATACGAGGGTTTGGCAGTTCTTTTAAATACTTTACTTTCATGCTCAGGAATTGATCCACTCTGCTAAGAGGAAACATGATCGATGTGGATTTGACTTGTTCAGAGGAAATGGACTGACAGAAAGAAAACTTGCTAGTTCTTTGTAAGGAATGTCACATTTTATCAGAGACTCCTAAGCGACCACCCAATATAGCATATCTTGCACAGAGACCACACGAATCACATTCACGTGAGGTCTGTGACTTGTTTTCTCACAGCAGTACATTAGATTTAGCGAGCTCAACAATGTCAACGACTCTGACGATCGGGCCGACACTGAACTACTTTTGATCACTGCTCGCCACTTTAGCTTATCGATCATTTCATGCACGATCTCTCATTAATTTCTCAATAATCCCTTATTAAAGGGTGTACATTCCAAGCAGTAGTTCTCGAAAATATTGCATGGCAAGCCTCAGGGGTGGCCTATGCCTTCTATACTTTTTCAGTTGCACTTTTTTTTCAACAACGAGCTTCCATTTCTTCATGAGAGTGGTTGCAAATAACAGTCCGGCTGATGGTTGAAATTGACTTTTGTCACTTCCTGTTCTTTTCATACTCAATCTAGCCAGATGTGCACAGTTTGCAGAAATGACGGCGTAACTTTTCAAAAATGGTAACATTTGTCTTTGGGCCAGATCGGATATGAAAGATGACGCTCCTCGTCTTCTCGATGTGCACCACGATGTCAAGTCTTTCGAAACTTAAGATTAAGCTTTCTTCTAAAGGCTGACTTCACACTCAGACTATTCTTACATTCGACTTAGGCAGGACAACTTTTACTCGAGTGACTCACTTCCTGCCTCGTGCCACCAACTCCGCCCGTGAGTGACATTCCTGCTGTCCAGTCAGTGGATTTGTCACAATAATCGATAATCCCATCGATCCTCAACCGGATCTCTCGCTTTCATTTCATTTCCAGACAATCGCAGAAATTTCTCGCCTGTCACGCTGTCCCACCGTTGACCCTGCCCACAGACTAATTGCTCCCTAATGTCAAGACCCCGCCCATAAAGTGTCACACAGCGAGGTCCCCCACGACCTCGAGTGGCGTTCCGCTCGCCTCACTGAACGCATAATTCAGCGCCAGCCACATCTCAATTTGAATAATCCACCGCGTCGAAGGGACACAGCCCCTCCGCTGCGGGCCGCTTTCAGTGATTAATACGCCGCCGCATCTTATCACTAACCGATCAATTAGCCGCCAACTCACGGCTTCGAACTTATATTCAAATCGATCACAAATGCTAAGGAGACCCACTCGCGCCTTCCCTGTGAACCGACGGAGATGCAATTTCTCAAGCTCCCCTACTTGCAATTCATTAGGCAAATTAGCATAGCGCTAGTCATATGTGCGCAGCCCCGGCTGTAGCGCCAATAAATCAACTCACGCTGTCCGATCGGATCAGAATCAGTGCAGCGCCCCAGCATCAGAGCTCCGAGCCGCAACAGCCCTAACATTTGTTCGCCTTCACTTCATTATCAATCAAACGCCGGTGCACAATTATTGCTCTTGATATTGACCTCACATTCAAGCAGAGCTTAGCTCACAAATGCCAGCGTGGGGAGTGGGGGCGGCGGCCAGTGCAGTTATCTGCAAGATATTAATATGAAAATTCACTCTATTATCTCTTGCTCAGTGACAAATGACTTCAGACTCGGCGGCACTCACCCGTGCACCGTCCGGCGGCGGGTGCACTATGCAGCGCAAGAAATCCCAAGCGAGACCCCCCAAACGTGCGCCGCTGAGCCGCGGTATCTGGCGCGCATGGTGACTGCCTACTGTCCCGGCTGCCAGTGCAGTGGTCGTCAGTCAGGCAAGCCGGCCAGCAATTTCCTCCTCTAATTGAAATCTGTAAGATTCAATTAATTAAACATTCTCACCGAAGGCGGTGGGGCGTCCAAGACGCCGAGCCGCCAGGGGGTGGCCAACCACTCGCGCACTCACACTCCGCACGCAGATAGCCGGCTAATTGCATGTCAAACAGGTAATCATTTATCATATTCATTGCGGTGCTAGGATAAGGAGAAAAATTAATCGGGGGAAATTTACCCAGAGACATACTGAATTATGCATAAATTAGCCTCTCTGCGCTGCGCTTATCCTCGCGAAAGCCGAGGGTCTCGCCGCATTTTTGTGCTTAACTCTTTGTCTCAAGGCGAGATCGAATTCGCCAATAAAACACTGTTTACGAGTGCTTGATACCATTTATTGAAGGCGGCTCGAGATTAGAATTAGAACCTTACGTCAACCTTATCCGCTTCGAGAGAGAAAAAAAAAACAGCCAAGCAACAGCAAAACAGAGATAAATTCAATGCAATGAAAATATTAGCCCCTTTCTTTTTTCTCGAAATAAATATCGTAGTGTCCGGCGCATGGGAAATTGTCTCACAGCTGCTGTCACCCCGTATGACTTCACATTTTATTTATTCGCGTAAGCAAAAGAAATGAAGAAAAAAAAACGTAAAAATATTTTGTAAATAAATTAGAGGTTAATTTTAATTTAATGGAAACACAAATGGTTTCCGAATCCGAATCCGAATATGGGGAGGAGGAGAATGAAGCAAATTATCGTGTCGTGTTCTTTGATGCCATTACCTTGTAATTACGATAAATACCGTAGCAAACCATTTTTATTTTTTTGTTTAATTTGTATAGTTTTTTTTTGTTTTGTTCTCTTTCATTGTATTTTAATTTGTGTGACGTTCTGTTGAAGAGGTTCTTTTGTCTCCGAGAAGCGCACACTTAAGTTATGTTTTGTTACATCATGTAGTTTTATTTGTTTGTTTAGCGATTTAATTTTTTTTTTATTTTTTTCGTGTAACTATATAAGGATAAGTTTATGTTTAATTTTATTTGTATATTGTGTTAGTTTGTAATGGAATGAATTTTTAAATAATTAAAGCGAAAAGTTTTCCTTTTTTGTGCAACAAATTTAAGATGGTGGTGTTTTTATTTTGGTTTCTAGGGAAAGGGTGTGTTTTCACTTATTCTGCATGGGCTCACCTTGGGACAACATTGGCTTTAACGAGTGAACTGAATTTATGATAAATGATTGAGCTGAACCAAGAATATGGTATACAAGGTTACGCTTTTAGATAATGTGCCATGTTTTTGGGGAACAAGTTGACGAAGAGGTCAAGTATGGGGTTACAAAAGCTACGACGCCGTGGAAAAATGTCTTCGCTACTTCTTGAAGAAGATCTTCCGGCTACCAAAAAATACCCCTAATGCTACATCTTGAAACGTGAACTCCTCCTTTCTTCTTGTACACGCTCAAAATGCACTTTAACTATATCCTAAAAATACTAGAGCTGAACGAATGCAGATTACCTTACGTAGTCTTGGGAATTATAATTAGAACAAACGGAGGCCCTTGCGAAGAATGGAAGAAAACAGCTTCTGAATGCGGATTAAATCTGTCTATTCAGGTGAACGAGCATCCTCATCTTCTGAGGGACAAGCTTAACTCGGTTGTGGAGAATGTTGGTAGACATGTCGAAGAAGCTGAATCGTCACTGTTCAGAAACTATCACAGCAAACTAAACCATTTTCTAAATGAAACAACATATGGTACTTCCTTGAAAGTCACGCAGTTGACATAAGCACCATTTTCAAACTGAGAGGGGAACTCGTTCAGTTAAACTTTATACCCCATAGACCAGATTCACCAATTCTCTGTGACCTATGCAACATGATGAAGAAAGAAGACATCTTACACTTTCATGGTGTTGGACCGATTCTAAAAGAATTTCGAATACAAATTTTCGGAAAACATGATTTAGGCGAAGAGGATGTAATTAGCATTTTAAATAGAGAAAAAGATCGAAGGCTTTATATGACTACTCATTTGCAGCACTTTGTTATAGAAAGCGTATCATAGATGGACATTTTTAATGTAAAACTTTTGTCAACCCGGTAAACGGCCATAGACCAAGCCATAAATGACTTACGTTAAACCTTACATTGTAAAACATTTATTGAAAATAAAAGTCAAACTAACTAACTAACTAACTAGAACGAGTTGATCGGCATACAAGTTCAAGCAAATTAGGACTATTTGCAAGAAAACTTTGCTAGCTTTACAAAAAAGTATGAGGCATGGTCGTCTTTAGACTAATCTTCTTCTTTGTGTGGGGCTACAGTCCGGGTGGACCTGGGCCTCAACCAACATGCCTATCCAACTAGCGCGATCTCTGGCTAGCTGTCTCCAGTTTCGCACACCAAGTTCGTTGAGGTCCTTCTCCATTTGGGTGCGCAGCCTTAAACGCGGGCGTACTCTGTTGCGTTGCCCGACAGGTTCGGATTCGAAGATTCTTCGGGCCGGAGCTGTGGTGTCCATCCGCTATCCACCGTAAGCGTTGGATCAGTAGACGCCTAACTAGGCTCATGCCGCTGTACAGCCCGTACAGTTCGTGGTTGGATCTTCTCCTCCAGAACCCGTCAACACAAACAGGACTAAAGATCGCACGCAGAACTTTTCTCTCAAAGAGACCAAGGACTTCTTCATCCGCTCTCGAGATTGTCCATGCCTCCGCGCCGTATAGCAGGACTGGGATGATCAGTGTCTTGTTAGTGTCAACTTGGTTCTTCGAGAGAGGGCTCTATTATTCAATCGCCTCTTGAGCCCAAAGAAACAGCGGTTGGCAAGAGTTATCCTACGCTTGATCTCGGTACTGATGTCATTAGTACAGTTTACTCCGAAGCCGAGGTAAGTGAAATCCTTTAGACTAAAATGAAAGAATCTTCTTTTCCGCAAATTCTTTCCGCTCTCATCTCGATCTGCGTCACATATGGCAGTAAAGGCCTAATCTTGTACACATCATTCTAGGAGCTGTGTTCTTACCATCAGCTGATAATTCAAATCACCATCAGTGAAAGCAGTGAAAGATGGAAGCCTTTGGCCTTTGACATCATAGATTGCCGGACATCAGGCAATATGACACACGACTTGGACTTAATTCGATTTTGCGGCATGAACGTCCTTCGCTCGATTCACAAGAATGTGAACCACCTATTCCCCAATCGATCCAATTATCAAGGTATATGTAAGTCTACCTAACATCGTCTACAAGAATTTGTCTGATTTTACTCCGTTTCTGCCCCAATTGGACCAACCATGTGCCTCCGACATTGGGCCACATCATACACAGCTCTTACTAGAATGCAAATGTACAAGAGTGTGCATATTACACTCAACCATTTATATTTATAAAAGGTTTGAGTTTGAGTGAGGGTGGCGCTACAGCCCGTAGTGGGCCAGGGCCTAGCTTCTCAGCAACCACTCGTGTTGTGCGTGCTATTATTCTCTAACGAGTGGAAGGGACCTACAGTTTTATGCCGACTCAGAACGGCCAGGTTTGAGAAGCTTTTTGTAGACAGGAAATCCACTTTGAGCATTGCCAGTGAATCGATTGAGGTGGGGCCATGAAAAATTATTTTTCCTGCACAGAGCAGGAATCGAACCTGTGACGTCGAGGTTGGGGTCGACGCACATAACCATAAAGTCACGGCCACCACCGTATATGGAAATTAAGACTCTATTACTACCATCATATGCAATGTGCCAAAAATCCACCAAGAATTGGATACTCATTACTTTCCGAGAAGGTAAACAATTAAAATTCGTACCCAAAGCCGGCCGCAGAAGACCGAGTGACCAGCTCGACATATGAGGGATGTAAGGGACGGACCTCGGAGAAGATTACCCCTTCACAGGAACTAATAGTCCGACCAGCCAGCTAAATCAACCATACGCACGCTCCAGAAGCTATCAACTCGTATCAACAAGTCAATCATCAACAAAGGGATGACACTTGGTTGCTTCCTTGACATTGAAGGTGTTGTGGATAGCACCGATTTCAAGGAAATACATCGTCGCATTCTCACCACAGGAGTAGGCAATACTTCATTACTTTCTTCCATCTCTTTACCAAAAGTTGGCCTTCATTTTCTTCGATCGAATCCTCTTCTATTTGTCAGCAAAAATATTCAACTTCTCAAAATTCCCACGGTAGCTTCACGAAATTCGCAGAATCTCAGTCCAAAAATATTCACCGTCAACTGCTTAATGCGTTCACGATCCGCAGACGAGTGTAACGATCATATCGCCTCCAAAATCGTAACACAGTCAGACTTGCGGTCAATGATGTTTATCCGGATTGCTGGAATCAAAGAAAGCTGAAGATGACGCATTGCAACCGAGCGACCGGTGACCTGACCTGACCAACACCTGACGCAACATAAATGAATTCCGTAGAAGCACATTACCTCTGCAACGCCTTATCCATCAATCAGTCACTTGCTTCAGCACAATAAATGTCAAGCGGCAAAAAAATATGATTCGCCAGAAGGTTGACTAACTGTCGCGCGATTAGATTTTTTCAAATGAAATGCTCGATTTGACGACGATGAGAATTTAATGCGGTTTCAGAAGAATCAGCTTGGAGGCATTGAACGGAGGCATCGGTTGGGATTAGACATCGGAGCGTATGCGTAACAAAATTGGGGTTAAGGGGGTGTGTGTGGATTGGAGGTGGCAGATGGTCCTCGACTTGGACTCCCGGAAGGTGACTGGAGCTTGTCCACATCACAGATTGCAACATCTTGTCCATCAAGAGTTTATGTCATGGTCAACGTCATGAGGCAGACATGAATTCCACACGACACTGGTTTGTGTCACGATTGTGTTCAAAAACGCGTCCAATGATGTGTGACACATCAGCAAATGCAACCCCAATCAAATCGATCGTAAAAAGCTATAAAATACTGCCTAGTCGGCCGTGTCCTTGAACACGATTCACTTAAGCGCACACGGCAGTCAATTAAACCGCCCGCAGTGTAGTCACAAATGTCTCACGGCTTATCTGAAACGACTCAGAAGTCAAGGACATCAAATCAACTCAACAGCGAGACGAGCCGAGCCTACTTTGTGTGGGAGAAGAATTTGTCAAACAACTTGATGCTCGTCCACTTAGCCTTTAGCCCCCCCAAACATAAGCGCTTGCCCGGCATACAGTCGACGAAAGCCCGCATAGCACCAACCAATGTAGTTCGCACAACAACTCTTTTGTTCGCCACGGTACCCACGGCAAATATGTCACTCAACGGCTCGACGGTTGCATCCAATCGCCGACATTGTGCCTCAATTACTCAGCACGGCTTAAGTGAAGAAAAAACGACCAACAACAATCAATCGACTCAATCTTAATTAATCTCCGGAGACATAGTGTTTTCCATCTCGTGGCGCACATAAATCAATCAGCTGCGATCTGCCGTGCTGACCGGCCGACCGGGTACATACCGAAAAACACACGCGGTTGCACAGCGCGCCAGCGGTTGGGAACAGCATAAATTACAACACGTCTCAGATTATTATTTATCGATTAGAATTAATTTAAACAATCAAACTCGATCAGATAGCGGCACCGAAATGCAATGAACTTTGCCGATTTGACTTTGAACCTCTCCCCTCGCCCGCACCCTCTGCATGGGGAACAGGGAAATCCAACGGTGGTCAGCTGCATGGCTCCGCTCTCCATTTGAGGCTACCGCCACTGTGCCGTGCCGCCATCGACCGCCGTCACTGTCGCCACTGTGCAACGGTTGCAGTATTGTTGTGTATTGAGCTGCTTGAGCTGTCATTGAACAGATATTAGAACAATAGCGCCACTCGTCGAGCGAGCCCAGCTCCGCGGCCAGATGGCTGTCCAACCGTTGTTGCCACTATGCCAATCCACGCGAGCAGACCGCACCGCCGCCTCCTAGCCACCCGCCGCACATAATGACGCTCGGCGTGGCAACGCTCGAGGTGGCACTGATGCCGATGGTGGTGGTGGCCGATGGACGTTGGGAAAAAATACGAATTTCCTCCGGGGGCACATTCAATCACAGCCGGGTAATCGTCGCACAGCCACAGCTCCACAAGTAATTATATTTTGTGATTGTTTTTTATTAAAGATCGCTTCGACTCGCACAAGGGCTGGCTGACTGGCTGACTGGCTGGTGTGAGCAAACAAGCGTGTTCCCGTGGTCACAGCGGGTTTCTTGTGTTCAGCGCCACCACAAGCCGCCACCAGCACCACCACCCGCCCACCAGCATGCATTTGCTCCGTCGAGCATTTATTTACTTTTAATTCGCAGTTGTCAGTAAGCCACTTGATTATTGTTCTCCAGCTG
Organism: Eristalis arbustorum; assembly: GCA_916610145.1. NCBI lineage: Eukaryota > Metazoa > Arthropoda > Insecta > Diptera > Syrphidae > Eristalis > Eristalis arbustorum. The sequence goes on along the minus strand of OU744318.1, from coordinate 20,369,708 downwards.
CAGTTAAACGATATCCGGGGCCATGTTTTCTTTTTCGCTGCGAATTGATGGCGTAATTATGAATCGTGGCTGTTGTGCTGTTCCTTTGCGAAATTCGCCCCCACTCCAAGTGCTAGAGGCACTCGAACTCAGAAAATATCAATAAGACACGAAGTTTCGGACAAATTGATTTAAATTTACTAAAAGTGGGCGTGGGAATAGTGACGGCTCCGAGATAAGACTGGCATTTGCGTGCGGCTTTAAATAATTCATTTGTAATTGTGCCCTGCCTGAGGAGGTGAGGTGGGGCGGGGGGTCGTCCATGTAACGAGGCCGAAAGTTATGAAGTCTCGCGAAGTGCATAAAGCGTTGCAGGCGATAGGCATGTGGACACGGGTGCTTGGCTTCGGCTGGCACCAGCGATCGGTGTGACCCTATTGCCAATAAACCATGATGCATATAGCTCTCAGCAAAGTGATTGGATAAGGAGCGCTTGCGTTTGTGGCGTGAATTTTTGCTTGCAAAAGTAAGTGACTTTATCTGAGACAAGATAAGGCTGGTGTCTGACAAGGAATGAGCACGTAAATTTGGCGGCGGAATGTGTGTCTCTCTCTCGGAGGCGGCCGGGTCAATGCCAAGCACGGCGGGTAGAATATTTTGTTGCTAAGACGTTTTGATTAATGGCGGTTGAACGGCGGGGATTGAATGCGTGCCTGCGGCGAATTGGACCAGAATGAAGCGGTGGGGCATGTATGACGACACTTGCTTGCTTATGTCCTCTATCCCCTTGTGGGTCCTAGAGCCTCTATAATGCCTACTCGCAGTCGAGTGCTGTTCCTGTAGATGTGCCTCGGCTCTCCCCAACTTTTTTCCCACTTGCCGTGCTTCCTTCTTAACTGCGCGCTATGTACTCCTAGCACCGCCGCGCATCCTGCCATATTGAGTAAGCATGAATTGATAAGCCTTTCAGTGAGACTGAGCAATCCACTGCTACTTTCTTCGCCATATGGTTGTACCGCAGGAATCAATCGCGACCGATTAATTCATCTATAGGCGATCTATATTTCTTCCGAAAGGTAAACAGTGAGCGAAGCGAAATCTCCGACTCCGAACCAGTGGGACAACGCAATAGAGGACGACCACGAAGCCGATGGGGCACTCAAGCGGAGAAGGAGCTCAACCAACTTGGAGTGCGAAATTGGAGGCAGCAGGCTAAGGATCGATCCAGCTGGGGAGGATTGTCGACTGAGGCTCAGGTTCACCCCAGACTGTAGCGCCACATGAAGAAGAAGAAGAAGGTAAATAGAGAGACACCCCAAGGAGTCCTCTCAGCTCTCCCATGGATCCGAGTGTTTACAAGGACGATGTGCCCATTCTGATATCAGGGAAATTTCCTTCAACGCTTAGCGAAAGTCTCAGCCATGGACTATAATAATAATAATATGGGGGTGCTAGAGCTCGTAGAGGGCCAGGGCCAAGGCCAAGGCCTAGCTTCTCAGCAAGCACTCGTGTTGTACGTGCTATTATTCTCTCACGAGTGGAAGGGACCAACAGTTTTATGCCGACTCCGAACGGTCAAGTTTGAGAAACTTTTTCTAGACAAAAGTACCCTTTGAGGAGTGTCACTGACTCGAAATGTGTCTGTCGCTCAGAGCAGAGATCGAACCAATGACACCATGGTTCAAGTGTACAACGCCACGGACCACCAGGATAAATGCTAATTAACAACTAGCGGTAAGTATGAGGACTGAACGTCAAACTGGACTCAAGCGACCTCAAGCGACGAGTGTTATACTCGGTAGATAGTCACGGTTGTAAGACCTATCCTGACCTACGGTCCTCTGGTGGCAGGCGCTGGAGAAGAAATATCTCCCACGTCAGATCACAGAAATAATCTTGTATTCTTCTTCTTCGATTGGCGCTACAGTCCGGGGTGGACCTGGGCCTCAACCAACATGCCTCTCCAGCCAGCACGATCTTTCGCCAGCTGCCTCCAGTTGCGCACACCAAGTTGGTTGAGGTCCTTTTCCACTTGTGTGCGCCATCTAGTGCGAGGACGTCCTCTGTTGCGCTGTCCCAATGGCTCGGTGTCGAAGACTCTTCGGGCCGGAGCTGTGGTGTCCATCCGCTCTACATGACCTAGCCATCTTAAGCGTTGGATCCGAAGACGCTTAACTAGGTGCATGCCGCTGTACAGCCCGTATCGTTCGTGGTTGAACCTTCTCCTCCAAACGCCATCAACGCAAACAGGACCAAAGATCGTACGCAGAACTTTTCTCTCAAAACAACCAAGAGCTTCTTCATCCGCTTTCAATAGCGTCCATTTCTCTGCGCCATAGAGCAGGACTGGGATGATCAGGGTTTTATACAAGGTCAATTTGGTGTTTCGAGAGATGGCTCTGTTACTCAATTGCCTCTTGAGCCCAAAGAAACAGCGATTGGCAAGAGTAATTCTGCGCTTGATCTCGGTACTGGTGTTGTTGTCCCTATTTACTCCGGAGCCTAGGTAGACGAAGCCCTTGACTACCTCAAAGTTTCTGCTGCCCAATATGACGCTCTGTCCGAGACGTCGTTGTTGTGCGTCCTTTCGTGATGACAGCATGTACTTTGTTTTGCCCTGGTTTACCGCTAGACCCATTTTAGCCGCTTCCGCTTCAATGCCAGCAAACGCCTCATTGACGGCTCGCTGTGTTCGTCCAATCACGTCAATGTCGTCCGCGTATGCAAGCAGTTGAACGGACTTTTGGAAGATCGTGCCTCGGGTGTTTACGTTAGAGTTTCACACGATCTTCTCAAGTATGATGTTAAAGAAGTCACAGTCAATCTTGTATTCCTAGGAATAAATAAAAAAAAGGTTGTCTCAGAACAACAACGACGGCAGCATTAGAAGCCATCCTATTCCTTCACCCCCTCGACAGTTTCTGCACCAACAGTGCGGCCACATCGGCTCTGCGGCCCAGAGAGGCGGGTCTTTGGAGAGACAAGCCATATGGTCAGGCTTCCATTATTATATGTTGGTTAGCAATACACCACAATAGCCAAACGGAAAACCTGCCTCCACTAGCTTCGAAAAAGACCTTAGTGTCCCGGATCGGAAACAATGGGAAGAGTATATGTTAGCAACAAATGGGAAACTCTCCCTGTATAGGTTAGGTTAGGTTATAGTCGCTGACTGCTAAGGGCAGTCATACCTAGGCCAGGGTAAGCTCATTGTGATACCAAGCGGATTGCTTTTTCCTTACACTGGAACCAGTTGGTGCTTCTAGTGACGCGATTTAGCTCGCCTATGCTGGCAATGTTTAGCTCGTTGCGGCCGCTGAAATAATAGGCTTCTAGGTATAGGAACCTACGACTAGCAAGAGCACAACAGGAGCAGATAGAGAGTGTTTTCTTCCTCCTCTCCATCCTTGCAGCTTCAGCAAAATTCATTATTTGGGGCACCGATTCTGCGAGCATGAGTGCCAATTGCACAGTGTTTGGTTATGGCTCCAATGAGGGTCCTTAATGAGTGATAGCTAAGTCTAGGTGGACAGAGTGATGGCCAGATTTCTTTTGTTTGAAGGCAGGTGGTGCCTTCTAACCATTTGTCATTAGTGGTTTTAATTGTGTGGATCTTAAGAAGATGGTAAGCTGTAGCGATCTTCCATGATCTTCCATGCTATTGATAGCGATGAGGTCGTACTACACCTGGCGAGTTCATCGGCTTTGCAGTTTCCTGGTATGTCACAGTGTCCCGGCACCCACATGAGGTGAATGATAAAATGCTCAGCCATCTCGTTAAGGAACAGCCTGCAATTAAGGGATGTTCTGGAGTAAAACATGACTTTGTCCAGGGATTTTATAGCAGTGTGACTATCGGAACAGATGGTGATATCCTTTTTTGATAACACGTTGTTTTTGAGCCATGACATCGCCTCTTTAATCGCTATAGTGTCTGTCTGATAAACGCTACAGTAATCAGGGAGCTTCACGGAGATAGCAATGTTGAGGTCTTGAGAATAGACAACCGCAGCCTCCCCTTCGTTAGTCTTTTATCCGTCTGTGAAAATACGCTGAGGATCATCCGACGTCTGCCTATCAGACATCCAGTCCGATCTGGAAGGAATGCTGATGAAGAATTTCTTCTGGAAGATGGCCTGGGGTATTAGGCGATCAGTGTCGCTAGGAAAGAAGTTGAATTCCTTGAGAATGGTTGAGTGGCCGATGTTGAGTTCGGACCACAATCGAAGTGTTTTGAGTCGCAAGGCTGTGCTTGCTGCTGTTTATTTCCCGAATATTTCCACTGGTGGAAGATGGAGGAGAATATTCAGTGCGTCTGACGGAGTACTTCTGACAGCACCGATGATGCACAGGCAGGTCAGTCTCTGTACTCGGTTGAGTGCCTTGCAGTTGATAGCCTTGTTTAGTGCTGTATACCGACGACACAAAAATGAGAGGCGCAGGGGTCTTCTGTGACCAATTCGAAAAATCACTGGCACTAAGAGACGACTGCAGCGTCTTCCAAGCTGAATTGGCTGCGATACACGAAGCAGCACTCCAACTACGAGAACGTGACATTCTTCGAGTCAGTCTTGCGATGAAGGGATCCGAGTTTCGAGTGTCCCTGGCAATGCCTTACGTGTTCATGCCGCTCAGCTCTTTAGAAAGAAAACTAAAAGACGAAGTCCTAGATAGTGTATAGCAAGGACCATGTGTTTGAAATAACTGATCAGTTTTCGTCCAAGCACCGGTTTCGAGAATGTATTACTCGACTTTGAAACTCTGGGATGTACAAAATTAGACAATGGTTATGTAGGCATTTTTAAGGTTCCTATAGCTAACCTTCCAACTGGAACGGAAATCTACCTATGACCCCTAGACACCGGTGCTGATGTTTTCGTGCGTGTATTAATCGACGACATACCAAAGGCACGCATGCATCATGGAAGAATGTACCTCACAACGACTTTTGCAGGAGCCACAGAAACGATGAAGAAACATAATCTTTCCAACATTTGCTCTTCGAATGCTCAGCCCTACCAACAATTAAATACTGCTTTGCAGAGCTAGGGAACTTGTGCGGGTAACACTAATATCCTCTAAAGATTTACAAACGTAGATAGATGGAATGGATGGATGGTAGAACTGAAGTAATCATGGTAATAGCACATCAAAAATCACGGGCAAAGTAGACCCAACTGGTTGGTCTAAGCGAGACGCGGCCTCAGATTCACTAGAGCACCCAAACACCTACTTTTTCCACTGCACCTTTCGTAGTCGTATGGTTGTGCCAATAGGTTCCTGGTACGTTCTCTGATAGATCTGTTCGCTACAGATACGGCTTGGCAGGAAGTTTTTTCTCACAACTTTTCTTGACTGTTGTAAACAGACATTTTGTTCGCAGACAGTCCATACGAATCATTCCTTTTTTTTTGTAATTTGTTGCTTACTCTCTCAATTCATTAACTGGCACGTTGACGTGTGTTCACCGCTGGAGGAACGGAAAACACTCATCATGTCCTTGGATCGTTCATCCTTTCTTCGTCACCAACAGCTCATTCAAAGAATGCAAAAATCAGAAAGTGGATTGGGGTAGGCAATTGTAGTCGCTTCGTAGTTGTAATTCACAATTTCCCTGTTGAGCCCTTTTTCAGTAAAAGATTCTAAGAAGACTACGAGGCAGTTCTCTAACTGTAGGAAGTTGTAAGGTATAATTGTATTCCATTACTAGCCAAATAGTTTTGTCGGAGAACTCTGTAGCACTCTTCTAGCATTTGGCATATGCTTTATGGATATTTGTGTTCATATGTGAGAGTCCGAAGAAGCCCTCCATATCCGGTTGACAAGGCCGCATTCAGTGTAGAGACAGTATTCGTGAAAGTATGCAGCCTTTCGGAAACCCACTTTGGTCTATCAAATTCGTCAGACAGGCTTCCTCTGTGTAGGACGTGCCATGTGCACCCATCATACGTTGCTTTGATTGACACTATCAACTGCCTTTTCAAAGTCGATGAACAGCAGATAAAGGGGTGCTCGGCACTGCTCGATGATGATCCGTCAGACGTTAATGTGGGCGACACAAGAGGAAGAAGAGTGGAAACCTGCTTGTTCAGTGCCGAGTGTGTCTTGGAGGTGTTCTCGACTAGCTCCAGGATGATTTTAGCCATAATCGTGACCCGGTCTTGGACAAATCCGAAGTCAGACACAAGCTCAGAGACGGCAAAAATTCCATTCCCACCTCCCATCGCGGATTCTCCCTAGCGCCAGCAGCTTTCCCACAGAGACAACTCAATTAGACATCTCCACCACATCGAACCCACAACCGAAACAACCATCCGCCACACGATCCCCAACCTCTCTCGTGTTCCAACAGCGCACTTATCTGTCCTTCAAGTGTCCGCTTATCCTTGTCTGATCCCAGGTACAAGCGAAAACATTCCCCCCTCCCCCGCCAGTGCGGCATGCCCGACTGCGACACACTTATTCATCGCAACGCAACGCAGCAATATCTCTCTGTCACTTGGGTCATGTGAAATATCTGCTCGCTCGATAGCCCGGCCAGCGCGAGCCCCGAAACCTAAATTCCAAACTCATTTCTCAAGAGCACAGCCATAACGTTCCCGCCATCCCGCCCACACACGCGCCCCGACATAAGTATACCCTCCACATCCGAGTCCGTTTGTAAACTGCATCATTAGAACTGACCAGTTGACAGCTATTACTCATTGTAGATCTACCGGCCGCGATACGGCCAGCCACCACGCCGGACCGGTGAGCTCTGTTTGTCCCGCAATAATAATTACGCTCCCAAATAAGCTGCGCGCAGAGTAGCCTCGCTGCTCGGACACAACAAAAGAAGCCAAACACAGGCTGTGTTCTGCGCGCCGTTTTCCCAAGGCCTACTGCTTCGAACAGCGCGCATACTCCACCGTCCACCGTGCACTGCAGTGCTCACTTCTGTGCGAGAGCGTCGTCGTCTGTGAGTAAGTGCATGCTGCGGCGGCATATGATTTGTTGGCGGGCGCGCAGTTGTGGCTCCAGTTTCTGACTAATGCCGGTCCAAGGATGATCGCGCTGCTGACGAGCGCCCCCCTCCTCCGTGTTTACGTCGCGTGTGTGTCAATAGGGTCAAGATTTCAATAAAAGCGCAGAAAAACCGCTCAGGGAACTGACTAATTAACGGGCGCACCGAGGCAGTGGGTGGGAGTGCAGCGCAAACGAAATGGAAGCGTCGCCTCGTGGGACGTAGCTGTTCAGCGCAGCTTGCTTGCTTCTCATTAAATCGACCGAGATAAGCCGATGGGAGATGCATAAATTCCGTTGAAATAAGACTTCGGCTTGACACCTGCGCAGGCGCGAGCATCGAGCACTGCATCAGTTGACGGCCGCATGCATATGGAACGACGTTAATTGCGATTAAGGGCGGCTAATGCAGATCGGGTCCACTCGCTGATACTTTGTAGAGAGATGCCGGTTAGCGTAACGATTTACGACAGAGCATCAGCGGCGATATGCATACTTGCTCGAGAAAAATGTGAAATTGACAACATGTTTGGTGACTTCTGGCGTGGGACTCGTGAAGCGGTGAGAGTGATTTGCAATCAGTGCAGTAGCGACTGTTTTTACGCAATTGAGGTTGAAATTCAGGAAAACAGCGTTGCTAGCAATGGAATTCAGGGGTTCTGTAAATTTAGCCAAGATGGGGAAACGTTGTTGGGGTCATCAACTAAATTCAGAACACATCTGGTAATAAAAGGAAGGGTAGCACAATTCGACGTGTTTTGCCTAGGTTGCACAGCAACCAATCATATTGTGCGGGCTATTATTCCGTCACGAATGTAAGCGACCTACAGTTTGAAGGCAATTTCGAGCAGCGAAGAAAGATGGGATTTATGAAACATGGAGGATTGGGGGACCACCCTGCACCTACCTGATACTCCACCTTACGGATCCCGAAAAACTAGTCGAATTGGCTCTGTTCCTTAGACATTTCCTGCTATGGTAGGTGTTGCCAGAGAAGTACAGCATCCACGAGGAAACGCATACGCAATGTTAAGCAATCAGGAAGAGAAATGAATAACTGAGTTGCTTCCGATTGATTTTGAACATCAATCTAGAGAGTGTCGCTTAATTAACGCAATTATGGTGTTGATGAATCTCTGCTTCTATGGATTAGAAACTACCTTTCGAACCGTTCAATCCAAGTTGTTTTGGATGGGTTCAAGTCTGATATATCCACAAAATAAATGCTGGTGTCCCCCAAGGCTCTGTTCTGTCTCCGACACTCTTTCTCATTTTTATAAATGATCTCCTGTCTGCCACTTCTAATCCAATCCACTCCTTCGCTGATGACAGCACCCTCAGCTTTTCATATTCGTTCCAAAATTCACGACCCTGCCCTTCGGACGTAATATTGGAACGGCAGCGTATGTCAAGCACATTGAATTCCGATCTGGACAGCATAATTAACTGGGGTAAGAACAACAGAGTGGAATTCAATGCTTCCAAAACTCAATGCTGTCTGCTGTCTCTAAAGCGAAGCCCTGATAATCAGCCATTATCCATGAATGGCGCTTGTATCGATGAAACCGGAAAACTTTCCATCCTCGGTATGTCCATCAACACAACACTTAGTTGGAACGATCACATATTCGAGGTCGCCAAAGATGCTGCGAAATGTTTAGGTTTCCTTAATCGATGCAAGAAATACTTCACCCCCTCTGATTTGGCTTTAATCTATAAGGCGTTTATTCGCCCAAAGCTTGAGTATAACGCTCATATCTGGTCTGGTGCCCCCAGGACCACCTAGCACCTACTAGATAGAATTCAAAAGCGAGCGATAAAACTTATAGGAGACAATGATATCGCGGGTTCATTAGACTCCCTTGAACATCGACGAACCGTGTCTTCTTTGTCCGTGTGTTATCGTTACTTTAACAAACGATGCTCAAGTGAGCTAGCCAACTGCATTCCTCCTCTCCTTCAATTCACCCGCAATACACGTCTCGCCAGGAATGCTCATCAGTTTACCCTTAAGCCTGCTTTCGGACGCACAGTGAAATTTAGAGACTCGTTTTTTAGCCGCACTACACGAATATGGAATGCTCTTCCCAGCTCAATATTTCCAATAGATTACAATCCGCAGATGTTTAAGACCAATGTGCACAGGTACCTCCTCTCTCTCTCTCCCTCTACACCTTCGGCCGGTGCTGTGTCTTGACCCCGGACTATTAAGGGTATTAATAACCCCTTGAGCACGCGCAAATTATAAAAAAAAAAAAAATATTTGATTTCATCGCCATTTAAGCAGTGCAATGCAGTGCTACACTGGCAACATTGAAAAAGCACGGTTTGACAGCTAACGGTTGAGAATTAGTAAGAATTTAGCGTAACAATAGGCACAAACGTGTTTTCAATACTAACTCAAAAATAATGACGGATCAACAGCCATTGTTCGAAATTTCATTCAAAATATGGTCGAAATAGCGTCAGGACGGCTGAATGGGGCAGTTGATTGAGTCCCTGCCCTTGGTTGAAGGGTCCGCGGTTCGAATCCCAGTGAAAATAAAGTTCAAATGAATGCTTTTATCTGGTTTCCAAATCTGGTACAGTGACCATTTGCCGTTGGGATCAAATTAACGCCGCTGGATATCACAATCGACCAACAAGGGTCTAAGTGAGGTTACAACTTCGCTGGCAACTCATTAACCTAACTTTATGAGTTTATGTTTATGTACCTAGTTTCATCAAGAAGTCATTTCGGCGATTGAATTGCTAAGAGTTGGTGTAGATGAACTCCTGCCATAAATTAGTAAAGACAATGGGTAAGGATTGAGTTTTATGGCTCTCTCATGCCACCTTAATGTGTCGTAGGACCGCAATGAGATACCTGCCGGTTGCCACACTGGGGTGATTGTTCTTCTTTTAAAAAAGGGCGATTCAAGAGATTACACCACCCACAGAGCCACATTTATTTTAAGTCTCCCCAGGATAGTCTATGCTAATGTGTTCGAAGCGTGTTCTACACTTATGGTCAAGTTTCTATCTAAAGTTAGGGAAGTTAGGGCTTGGACCATGTCGTGTAATGCGCGATAAATTCAATGTTGAACAGTTGTTCGCGCCTTTCTGCGAAGATTTTGTCACTTGGCACGATTGTGCCCATCGTTACGACTGCCAAGGTGTGCTTTAAACGATATCCATTTAGTGCGATCGATCAATCGGCTGACCCATCAGTACCAGGTGGTTGGATCTAAAAAATATCCAGTTGCGCATGCCAGAGCGGCTGGAGTTCTCTCTTATGTGGATCTTGCGGGTCAGTAAAGGCCATGATAGTGTTACACAATACAAGAGCTGCCAATGCCCGCCGCAAATGCTCTGTTTAGTGCAACTCATAGGTCGGCTCAATAATCCACATCAGTAGGACAGATTACCTATAAGTGGAGTGTGCGACACAGCAACGTCACGACGTTTCGCAGCAGCAATGGCATCCGAATGAATTCCGAGGATTTTTGTTCAATAGCCGTCAAAGTTCCAGTGCATAAATTATTAGCTAGACACCCTGTATATACATAAGTGACCCGCGTAAGACCAACCACTTTCAAAATTATGGTTACCAAGGTGTGACTGCTGAACGGCATCCTCTGTTAAATCTGAAGACACATTCAATCATTAAGAGATTTTAACATCTTCTTCTTCTTTCTTCTTTGAGTGCCGTTACACTCCAGTGTGGACTTGGGCCTTAGTCAGCATTCCTCTCCAACTAACTAGGCACCGCCAGTTTTGTATACCCAGCTGATTAAGGTCTCTTTCCAGCTGGTAAGTACATCGGATGCGAGGTTTTCCTCTACTGCGTTGTCCCTCAAAGTTAGCCTGTAAGACTTTCCTACCCGGAGCGTTAGTGTCCATTTTCTCTACATGCCCTAGCCATCTGAGTCGAGACAATCGCGTTCGTTTGAGTAGGCCAATGTCGTTCGATCAATCTTTTCCTCCAAGCTCTTTCTTCGCAAACGGAACCTAATATGATTTAAAGGTCCTTTCCAAAAGACCAAGCTTCACTTCGTAATAGTGGACTTCGCTGGCCTGAACCCGCAATGATATTGACCATTCCTGCTGTCGAGGTATTGTTTCAGGCGCTTACACAAGACGGCAGAAACAGAGTCTCAATTGAATAATGTGTGCCGTGACAAGCTGATCTTTCGATTCGACCGACGAATTAGCCAGCTTCAGTTATTTCACAACCGTGTGCTTGTTCGGAGGATGCATTTACGTTGATAAGCCAGGCATCAGTTGCCGTTGTAAACGATAGCATTACACATAGTATTAGCAAGGTACCAGCCAATATGCTGTGACTGCTCGTATGTCCCACGAACTCGGGATTCCAAGAAAAGTGATCCGGATATGTCGCACCAGTTCGGTTCAAAAATCTCCGAACCTGATCCAGTCCTGATAAATGAATCCAAAAGCTGGACGCTAAGCACAACTGCAAAGCTGATTCTTGGTGCCTTCGATAGAAAAATTCAGCGTCTCATATATGGTCCCGTCTGCGAGAAGGCTACTGGAGGAGAAGACTCGAACTGCACGAGCTGTACAAGGATGTGGATGAAGTTTGGATGGCTAAAATTGATCAACTACGCTGGATCGCCCACACCGAGCGCATGGAAAACAAAGCTCCGAATCCGAGCCTCCTGGTTCGAGAAGGAGTCGAAGACCGAACCTCCGGTACAAAGACCAAGTCATTGCGGATGTTAGACAACTTGGCCTTGATGACTGGAATCAGCGTGCCCAGGACCGTTGCCGATGGAAGACAGCAATTGCTTAGGCTGGGACCCTCCATGGGTCACCGACCTGATAAGAAAAAAAACAGAGAACTGGGAAGCTGTGTTTTTGTGTGACAAAATCAAACGCTTAAGATGTCACACTTCAATAGTGGCAATCATCATAAAAAGTAGTCAACGTGTATTCGTGGAATTAATAACAATCTTGGGTGGATTTATAGTCCGAGGGGGACCAGGGCCTAGCACGCCTCCGTGCTACTCAATCAATTGGAAGGACAGTAGTTGTCTTCAGGACTGTTTGAATGCCCAAAATACCACATAACTAGAAACCAAAGGATGACCAGAGAATAAGTAAGCTTACGCCTCGGTTGTTCCTCAAAAGCAAACGTGTTGCCAATTAAAACGAAATTCGCTTATCAACCTCGTCACCATGCATTGGCTTACAATCCTAAGTTGAAAGAAGAAGAAACCCTCTTCCAATACCATTTGAAATTTTATTCAGCAAAGTCAGCAGAAACGTGGGTACGAGTACGAGCACAAGTGTAAGTTGCCACGGTAGATGTGGTGGAGGCAGGAGAGAAGAGAGTTCATATGTTCCCCGGACTGAAGAGTCCCTAAACACCCCAACCACTTCATCATCATCCCAAAATCACTTTCCTTCTCTTCCAACCCACTCGAATGCATCCCACCTTCCACCCAGCGACTCCGCGCCAAAGCTGAGCCACTGACGAAGATGAAAATGCTAAGGGGGGGTTGCATAGGAGGCGTGTGTGCACTCAGCCAGGTCAGCCCGTGCGTACATCAACGGGACAACTTCCTCACGTGCACCCATCCGAAACTCATTACAGTTAAGCCATCCTTGAGCTAATGATCTGCGCCGCTCCATACGCGCTCAATATAAATGTCTTGCATGTCCCGTCGCGACCCACCGACATCACCGGTGCGGCACGGCGCGAACGCATGCAGCAACCGGCGCGCACGATCGCCGGAAAAATCTCTTGATTTGGCCAACTGCAGTCACGAAACGCCGCTGATAGCTGCTTGCCACTACGTACGTTGGGCCCGCATGCTCGCGAACCAGCAACGAACAGCATTATGATTCAGGTTACAGCGCACATCACATCGCGCACAAAAGTCCTGACCTCCGAGGAGGAATCGAGCAACGGATGATGGCTGCTGGTGCTGCCACTAACTACCACATTTGATCCCGCAAACTCGTCCCATTAGCGGTGAGCCGACCGGGCTTTATGCTCATTCAGCCATTTTATTGATCACCCAACGAAGTGGATTTACTGGAGCTGGCTGCTCTGCGCAGTGGCCCGCGTGTCATGCGAGCAGCGAGCTGGAGTAGCGCGCGAAGCTAATTAGATGAAAATTCACTCGCATGGGCGGCCGGAGCGGGAGGGATCCCGTGTCAAGGACTTGATTGTAAAATTCACCTTGTGATCCGCCGGCGATCGCAGTGGGTTACTGGAATTTCTTGTCGGGCTGTAGTACGGAGTGGCTTCCTGCCTAGTACCACCGCCAGCTGCGTAGGCCGCGGCAATCATTAGCAACAGATGTTACGGGCCGCTCCGGTCGAATGGGAATTTGTCCGAATCACCCACTGATGGATAATGGATCTGGCTAATTGCAGTCGGGGGTAGTCATTAAGTGGGCACTGGGTGACTCAGAGAGCCGCCCGATCGACGGTTGCAATTGGTTTAGTTGAAGTTAATTGGGGAGCTTTGTGCTGCTGTGGGTTGGGACACGGCCCAATGAGGTGTAGGACCATGCTTGCTCATGCGGCAATTAAGAGCTTTGTTGCGCTTGCCGTTCGCCCCGCCAGTTTGATGCTGATTTCGGTTTATGGTTCGGCTGCTGGTGGACATGCCCGGGCGCTGTTTGCCAATCAACATTCCGGGGCAGCAGTGAAAGGGTCTCAGTCCACTTCCGGTCTGTCCCACTTTCACGCATCCGCACATGCCTCCATAAATCCTGTCACCGCCGAGGTGTCACCTCATCAGTGCCATGCCTCGAGCGGGGAACTCCCCTCCCTGCATGATCAGCCAATGCGTCCGTGTGCCGCCCCAGGACTCTGCGCAACTAATGGCATTTTCAAATCGATTGACACAATTCATATGGAGCCGCTCGCTTACCGTTCCAATCGATCGCGCCCCTGACACGATGCCGATTCCGTGCATCCGTGGCCTGGCGGCTGCGCACAATCGGCTGCACCGTTGCGCGGAAAATATGTCACGCCGCTGCCGCGGAGGAGACGGCCTATCCACGTCGGCGGCGGTGGCTACCACCCGATGGGGCATTCATCGCGAGGTGCAAATAGGTTGCTAGTATTAATTATTGCTACATCGAATTAAATGGCCCGCTCAACGGCTCGCCAGTGTCCCACAGTGGCTGGCTGGCTGACTGGCGGTTGGTTGCTTCCAGTTTGCGATCGATGCAGTGTGTTCCAGGACGACAGCAATTACCGATTAACAGTGAATTATGAGCGCATGCTGTCGTGGCGTGGCGCGGCGCTCTGATTTCGGAGCGCTCCTCGACACACACGGAATTCCAAGCCAGACTCGGTTGTGAAATTGATTTCTGATGACTAAGGCACGGATCGAGAGAGACTACTCGAATGGCAGTGGCAGTGGTGTCCGATTGCTAGATTGCCCAGTCCGGGGGCACACTTGATTAATAATCGCCAATTTGTACCCGGGGTGGAGCGGGCCGAGGGACACTGACGAACTTCATCAGGCGCACTGGCAGGGAGCTGGCCGGGTAATTTATTTGGGGTCGGTTCCTTTTGTGGACCGGGGCCGGCATTTTTCGGGGCATGTAGCGGTGCCCGGCACCGTGGCCAATCAATATTTGTCAAATGAGTTTCAATCAGTGATTTGTCTAGCGCTCGGACCCGGGCGTCCGGCGGCGCCGATCAGGTTTGCCATTAGCCAGCGCCGATGAAAGTGATTAACGTACGGTTCCGATGTGACTGATCGTAATTATTGTGTTGCGCGGTCCTTGCTCGCAGCCGGGCCGGGACGACGACGCTCGGGGGTGTGCCTAATAAAGGGTTCCGCCGGAATAAATCACCACCACCTCTGAAAACAAACAGCGATCCGTGTGACTTGGCACCCAAGTCACAGCGCTGTGGATCGCATCAATTTCGGGCGGGCATCGCGGGCTCTGGGAATACGGCGCGTGTGTGTGTGGGGCTGGAGAGAGTCCATCCTCTTCCTCGGATGGCGCTGCGACGGCGCGGCGGCGGCGTCACCAATAATCGATGGGGATGTGCCATTCGGCATAATGCACTCACATGTTCGCGGACTGGAATTATGTTCGCCGGGATCAAGTTGTTCGCCGAGTGAAGATAACATTGCGAGGAATGTTAATGTGTTCGACACAAATCGACTTGCACTTCTCAACTTTAAGTTATTTCTTTGGCTTGCTGGTGTGCCATCCACTTTTGCATGCGAAGGCTGTTTTACTGGCCTTCTTTTGAGCCTCGGACTGTTGCTCTTTACTTAGACGTCTAGAGAGGTACAGCCAAAAGTAAGCTAGAGCCGGTGTAAAAGATGCCCCAAGACGGACTCATCATTTGCTGCGCAACAAGTTGTCCGCTAAAAGAGCTGACTTTAAGTAGGACCACCAAAAATTACGCGGGGGTTCATTATGTTCGATCAAGGACGACTTAGCAGGTACTAGGAAGTATGATGATTGTGGGCTAGTACTTGATTGGCTAGCTAGTAATGAGCATTCTCCAACGGATTTGACAGAATCTACTTGTTTGCGTTAACATAACGCATCTCATTGCTTGGTAAGGATATTCACCTGAAAACATAACAAATTGGCGAGTCTAGCGGATGGTACTACAACCCGGAGAGGCCCTCTGCCGGCCTTTTATCTCAGCAACCACTCGTGCTGTATGTGGGACTAGTAAACTTCTTCTTCTTTGTGTGGCGCTACAGTCCGGGGTGAACCTTGGCCTCAACCTACATGCCTCCCCAACTAGCGCGATCTCTGGCTAGCTGTCCTAATTTTCGCACACCAAGTTGGTTGAGGTCCTTCTCCACTTGCGTGCGCCACTTTAAACGCGGACGCGGTCCTCTGTTGCGTTGCCCGACAGGTTCGGATTCGAAGACTCTGCGGGCCGGAGCTGTGGTGTCCATCCGCTCTACATGACCTAGCCACCGTAGGCGTTGCATCCGTAGATGCCTATCTAGGCTCATGTCGCTGTACAACCCGTACAGTTCGTGATTGTATCTTCTCCCCCAGAACCCGTCAACACAGCAGGACTAAAGATCGCACGCAGAACTTTTCTCTCAAAGAGACCAAGGACTTCTTCATCCGCTTTCGAGATTGTCCATGCCTCTGCGCCGTATAGCAGGACTGGAATGATTAGTGTCTTGTATAGAGTCAACTTGGTTCTTCGAGAGAGGGCTCTATTACTCAATTGCCTCTTGAGCCCGAAGAAACAGCGGTTGGCAGGAGTTATCCTACGCTTGATCTCGGTACTGATGTTATTAGTACAGTTTACTCCGGAGCCGAGGTAAGTGAAGTCCTTGACTACCTCGAAGTTATAGCTGCCCATTGTGACGCTCTGTCCAAGACGTCGATGTTGTATGTCCTTTTTTGAGGACAGTATATACTTCGTGTAGCCCTCATTCACCGCCAGACCCATTTTAACCGCTTCCAAGCAACTACCTCACTGACGGGTCGATGAGTTCTGCCAATCAGGTCAATGTCATCGGCGTATTCTAACATTTGCTCAGACTTCTGGAAGGCCGTGTCTATAGTGTTGGCGTTTGAGTTTCGCTCGATATTCTCAACTCGATACAGTTTTGAAAAAAATCACATAACAGCGCGTCGCCTTGCCTAAAACCTTTTTTGAATGTCTCGTTGAATTCGTTACCGACCTTGATGGAGCAGCGACAGTTCTCCATCGTAATCCAGCACAACCTGACGAGTTTGGCAGGAATGTCAAAGCTAGACATGGCGCTGTTCACTGGATATGGCTGGTTAAATAAAGTCAAGGAATTAATCCCTTTCAGTCTGTTTGTGGTGGCCCGTGGCGTTGTGGGTATGTGCGTCGACCCCAACCTCGACGTCGTAGGTTCGTTTCCTGCTCTGTGCGACAAAAACAATTTTCACGGCCCCACCTCTTTCGAGTCACTGACAATGCTGAAAGTGGATTTCCTTTCTGCAAAAAGCTTCTCAAACTTGGCCGTTCGGAGTCGGAATAAAACTGTAGGTCCCTTCCATTCATGAGAGAACAATGGCACTCACAACACGAGTGGGTTGCTGAGAAGCTAGGTCCCGGCCCTTTATGGGCCAGTAGCACCACCCATTATTATTATTATAGTCTGTTTCCACATCTTGGTGCGGATCCTATTTCATCTTCGCAGGCTGGAACATTCATCCGACGCAGAATTTTTCATTCCTCTCTCGAGCAACCACAATAACGCTGTGTAAGACCTCAATCGTCCCAGTGATACTATATGGCACATATTTATGGACCTTGTCGAAAGCGGACGAAGCTGCTGTTGGTTGCTTTGAGAGGCAACTTTTTCGTGTGATCTCGTCTTCAAAGGGGGTGGTGCGTGGAGATCTAGTCTTCTCCATCATGACAAACTGTACGAGCTGTTAAGCGACATCGACTTGGCCAGAAGATAGAATATCCAACAATTGAGAGAGATTATGTAGAGACAATGGACGCCAATATTCCGATTCGAAAAGCCTTCGCATCCACGCCCGAGGGACGGCACACACAAGTGGAAAGAGATCTCAAACAACTTTGCGCATGAAACTGGAGGCAGTTAGCTAAAGATCGATCTGACTGGAGACGATTGTTGCTCGTTGCGTTTTATAATGCATCGCTTTCGGTACCACTCGGCTTGTATGCTCCTATGGGAGAATTGCGATTGTGTTATGTTAAAGAGGAGATGCCACTGAAATGGAGGTTTCAACAAGACAATGATCGAACGAAACCTGGCTTGATACCAATAATATCAAGGATACAGGTTGAACTGGATAGTTTCTAGAGCATAAGTCAATAGAGAACTTTTGGAAGGTTACCGGCGAATAAGCCTGAACCAAAGCAACAACTTCGACCAGGAATACGAGACAATGAAAGATGCATGGATGGGCGCACCAATTGATATAGTAGACCAACTAATTCTGTATATACCTGAAGGATGCATGAATGTGTTAAGGCGAAAACATTTTTTACAAAGTTGTAATTACTATGCATGCTTTCTGTTGCAGACTAGTTTGTCTGATGATGTAAACTTATAGCACATAAGCTATAATTCACTGTTGATTGTGAAACTAGCACTTAAACCAGTTCACGGGGTGATTCTCAATTGCGTACGAGAAGTACAGTCGATGACGATCAAGTATTAATTCACATTTTATTTCTTGTAACTTACGTATTTATACACATGTTTTGTCTTATACTACTTACGTAATAATTATACATTTCTCTTAACCTACCTTATACGTACATATGTTTTGCTTACGCTAAGTTGCCCTACTCTACTTATTCTTCTTCTTCCCCAATTCTTTGTACACTTGCAGAGTGCACCTGCATGATTTTCTGCACTATCAGCGTTCTCGTTCATTCATTGGGTGACCGCGATGTCAATGTGTCGCGATAATCAGTTCATGAGTACACATTGTCTTCATTCATAAACATTCTCCCCCCCGTTGAATAGGTTATTCAACCCATTAGTCGATGTTTACCACGAAATCTGATGTTGCTGATGGTTGTACCTTTGGTAGTGATGTCGTATGTCCCTTATACATTGTTCTCCCCTTCCAGCATACGTACAATGCTAAGCTGACCGCTATTCCCAGGGCCATATATCCAATGGTGTAGTGATGATATTTATGTACTGCAATTATATGTGGCAATTCGAGAATGCCTTCTCCAGTGATTTGCTTTTGCAAGTTCATGAGCTCGTTGATTTCCATATGATATTGCGTGGTGTTGACGTCTTGTAGCATTGATTGATAGTGTACCGGTGTTACTATTTTTGTGATATCACCGAAACCCGTGCTGATTTCTCATAGATTTCTTGGTTTACTAATGGCAGCGTGATCCTGAAGATTGCTCGTTTATTTGCTATTCCCCCCGTAACCTTCATCACCTTGTATAGTTGCACCGCGTCTTCTTCACTGAATGGTAGCTCTTTTGCTGTTGGTAGGTGTGCCCTTATGATTTTTAACTCCCTCTTCAACTGCTGCGGGGTTAAAAGGATTGGACTAATTTATCCTTGATGTGTGTCTGTGAGTACATCTATGATTGCTGCTTGCATTCTCTGGACATTTATCATTGAAATGATGAGTTGTGATGCTAAGGATGTGAACAGTTGAAACATCTTGTCTTGATATTTGTCTTCGCATTAGCTTTTTTGAAGAGATTATGCATTGATATGTAGGAGATGTAGCAACATTGACATATGCAGTGTCTGCATTTTGTGATTTTTAGGCACCTTTTTCTAAAACTAAGCTTAGAGTTCCTGCCAACACATTTACCAACCTAATAATATTTGTTTGACAAACTAACGATCCGCTCTATTCCTCAACCGGAGGAGCAACCACAGAGCGAACTGTACAGTTTAGTTAAATCCTACACCAAATTTAAGCGTTGGGATGCAGTATTTTTGATCCAATCTTTTACCTGCATGTCTCCTTATTCGGGTGATGCCATCTGAATTTGTTAATTGTATTTGGATTCACCAGGAAAAAACAACTGACCAGTTCAGGTCTTAAGGTATTTGTGTGCAAACGTTAGTCTCTCTAGTCTTTCCGTTCGTGCTGGACTGAATAAGCATAACAGCTTCTCTATATATCTACTTACTACTGTATCTTCATTTCAAGAAAACAGAAACCTAGCCTAGCGTCTTTCTTTCTAAAACTTCAACATTTCGCAACCACAAAACAGTGAAGTCAAGCAAACTCCTGAACACCCGAATAAATAGCCACGCGCCACCTCTTGATTGTCGCATGTGGAGAGAAGACATCACAAAAAAAATCAACAGAAACCACCGCCAGTCCGCAGAACAAAAAAAAACCCATCCGTCGACCTCGTCCTCGAGACCAAAACATGGCCAATGGTGCGAAGAAACACCGAACACACCGACAGGACAAGAAAAATCAACAAACCACGGCCAACGAAAAAAAGAAAAGAAGAAAATTCCCATAAAGGACCCAAAACCGATAAAGAACAAAGATCCAAAGATCCCCAAGAAGACGGGAAGAAAGGAGGCGGGCAGCGCTGTCTGCTCGCATAATCTGTGATTTACCAACTCCCACAGGTCATACGGGCACATTAATTATATCTGGATGTGTGCGCTGAGATCTCTCATCCGGACGAACTCCGCAGTGACCCGGCCAGAGATAGACACCAGTCACCAAGCGCATCGATGAGCTCGAACGCTTCACTTGGCACCGCCACCAACAGCCGCACAACCGCCACACACCACTGCGCGTCGTTCATTGATCGTTTTATTAATCTCCTCCCCCAGACCCCAGCCGCTGCAGAACTGCAGACCTGCAGATCCCCGATCCCAACTGCTGGCCGTGCGGAGACTTATGATTGTTATCCGCCGTTTCGGGACCAGCCAGCCGCAAAACAAACAACCACTGCGCTATTAAATTACAATCCGCGCATGCATTTAGATGCGAGGATAAGAGGATAAGAGGCTCCCTTTCCGTTTCCTATAATTATAGGTGTTTGTGGACATGTCCACTTCATAAATCTTCATTGCACCGTCCGCGGAGTAATTCACGGTAATGGCCAATTTCAAGGGGGGCTGTCCCGCGATACTTTATGCCTTTTGTTGCAGTGCAGTGCCTTTTTTCTATTGTCGCGTTGACAGGTCTGGCCCAGCGTCCCAGCGAACCTGAGAGTCTGACGTTTGTCGCGCCGGTGTGGAGGCGGTGTAAGGACCCTTTAAAGGGGATTAATTCGTCAATCCATCCATCGCGACGTCCACACATGGGCACGCTACGGTCGATGATGGGCTCGCGTAGGTCGATCGAGAGAGAGACTCGCCGTGTGCCCCGTGAAATTGCCCGACTTCGCGGAGATGCGCACTCCAGATCCTCGCATGCATCCCGGCATGCCGTGCCATGTTATTATGCCACAAGAATTAAGTTATTATTTGTTTAGAGTGCGCCCCGAACGGTAATGGCGGACCACGCAAAAGACATATTTTGCGTGATTTTTGTTCTTTTTTTTTTGCTCCTTCATGCATCGAGACGATAAACCGCGACCGGGACCGGGACGATGGAATGGCCGCGACGCGATGAATGCCTGAACGTCGGATCAATCAAGTGCAATCTGTGCGGGCATGTTGGTTATGTGAGCGCGAGAAAAAAAAAGGGGGAGGACACGGATTCGCCGCGGAAATTACTTGACAAAGTGTCTGTCCTTCGTCGCCGTCTTCCTTACATGATAGTCACTTCCATTTATGGTCGCGAACAAATTTACGAAACAAATTTCTGCGCTGTTCGACGGTAACATTTGGTTTCTCTTGGCCTCTCTTCTTCTTTCTCTTCTTTTGTTCGCGTTGTTGTCGCCGCGTTCCTGGTCGTCCTCCAGTGTGGAGCGTGTGTCTGGGACCGCAGTTCATTGCGGAGTTGTCTTAATTGGCATTTTATGGTAGTAAGTGAGGCGAATTTAAATGCAAGGGGTGATGCAGGCACATGCCAGCCAGCTGGTGGAACTGGCGAAAGTTCAGTGCAGTGGAAACTGCGACGCTGTGTGACATTTACCTCGAAAGGTCGGATCAATCGTAGAGAG
This sequence comes from Eristalis arbustorum, assembly GCA_916610145.1. Taxonomy (NCBI): domain Eukaryota; kingdom Metazoa; phylum Arthropoda; class Insecta; order Diptera; family Syrphidae; genus Eristalis; species Eristalis arbustorum. The sequence continues at coordinate 20,348,186 of OU744318.1, read as the reverse complement.
GCCATTAAATAACATTTTTTAATTCTACACCTCACCCACAATCCCCATCCTCATCCTCCACCTCATCCTCCACCTTATCCTCCACCTCATCCTCCACCTCATCCTCCACCTCATCCTCCACCTCATCCTCCACCTCATCCTCCACCTCATCCTCCACCTCATCCTCCACCTCATCCTCCACCTCATCCTCCACCTCATCCTCCACCTCATCCTCCACCTCATCCTCCACCTCATCCTCCACCTCATCCTCCACCTCATCCTCCACCTCATCCTCCACCTCATCCTCCACCTCATCCTCCACCTCATCCTCCACCTCATCCTCCACCTCATCCTCCACCTCATCCTCCACCTCATCCTCCACCTCATCCTCCACCTCATCCTCCACCTCATCCTCCACCTCATCCTCCACCTCATCCTCCACCTCATCCTCCACCTCATCCTCCACCTCATCCTCCACCTCATCCTCCACCTCATCCTCCACCTCATCCTCCACCTCATCCTCCACCTCATCCTCCACCTCATCCTCCACCTCATCCTCCACCTCATCCTCCACCTCATCCTCCACCTCATCCTCCACCTCATCCTCCACCTCATCCTCCACCTCATCCTCCACCTCATCCTCCACCTCATCCTCCACCTCATCCTCCACCTCATCCTCCACCTCATCCTCCACCTCATCCTCCACCTCATCCTCCACCTCATCCTCCACCTCATCCTCCACCTCATCCTCCACCTCATCCTCCACCTCATCCTCCACCTCATCCTCCACCTCATCCTCCACCTCATCCTCCACCTCATCCTCCACCTCATCCTCCACCTCATCCTCCACCTCATCCTCCACCTCATCCTCCACCTCATCCTCATCCTCATCCTCATCCTCATCCTCATCCTCATCCTCATCCTCATCCTCATCCTCATCCTCATCCTCATCCTCATCCTCATCCTCATCCTCATCCTCATCCTCATCCTCATCCTCATCCTCATCCTCATCCTCATCCTCATCCTCATCCTCATCCTCATCCTCATCCTCATCCTCATCCTCATCCTCATCCTCATTCTGGCTTGAACCTCGTTCGTCTCCCATGGCACCTCATAGACAGACGTACACTTGCCCGGATGTCAATGAACTCCCAAAAAATCAAGATATTTACCAAAAATATACACCCGTAGCCACGCATAAATTCACATAAGCTCGGCCGCCCCTCCCACAGCACGTGGGCGATGTAGCTCTTGTTGTTTTTTTTTTCTGTGTTTTTCTAATTTTCGGGAATGAAAAACCAACAGCGCCGCCAGAGCTAAACAATTCAAAACAAAAATTAATATTCGTACCTTTGCACGGCCCGGGCCGCCCGAACCCGGCCAAGACGAGGATGGCTGACGTCGTCGTCGATCACGATGCCAGTCATTAGCAGCCGTGTCTACGGAAGGTACGAGACTATCCGCGGACCAGCCAAATGAATTATTAATAATCGCCAATGATTCAGCTGAAGTCTATTACGAATTCGTTCGGTTCATTCATAAAAGACACAAAAGAACAGATGTATGCACGGGGAGAATTTCTATCTGTTTTTCTGTCGGATTTTATTTATTTTTTTCAAAAAAGTTGAAAGCAGAGAAACCAGTCGGGCCGAATGACAGCCGGAATGTCTGCGGGGTCACCGAAGACGCGGCTGCGGAGTGCTACTTGCGAGTGAGTTTATTGCATGGAATGTCCCACTTTTTCGGTGATTCGCCATGAGAATCACAGCGCCGCGCGGCGCTAGTCCGTGATGAATGGAGAAGAAATTTCGATGGGGATCTTCTAATCAATAAAAGTAGAAAATTATTTCCCCCGAGATTCACAGATAGATAGATGCGTCGTTAGTTTACTGCTTTTCATGGCTTTTTTTCTCTGAAGGCAAGCGATGTGCGAGAAATTTTATTGGTTTGTGTAAACAGCAACAGAGTCCAATCGGGCCGATTCATCTGATTGTGTGGCAGTGATGGGTCTGTCGCTGGTTAGAGGGCTATGGCCGTTGAGTCGAGGGACTAGCTGAGTCATCTGCTGAGTCGAACCGTAACAGCTGCTGTTGATTCGCAACTTATTGCACAGACTGCAACAAGTGCTTTCGTTTTCAGTTCGAACACACATGACTTATCTGCGGGTTATCACTTCTACGCGAGCTAGTGATTCCCCCACAACCTCGGAGCGTTCTCTTATCGGTGACCACAGTTGACGCAATGTCAATACCGATGTGTTGACAGTGATTCTTGTTTTTTACTAATTACTCAATGTGTTCTTAGTTTCAAGCTTATCTCTTGTAGATTTAAGCAAATGCTAATATGACGTCAGTTCAGTTTTGCGAATTTTAAACCGGAAACAAGTTCACGCAGCCGATGTGCAATGCGATCCAAATCAGTTCTCCCTAAAAACAGGAGTCATGGCTTTGTGCCAGTGATCTTGAAAACGGGCGGAAGAGGACTCAATTCATCTCTAAAAGGGGTTTAGTCACGATGCATCAGTGCACGGTGTATCCTGCAGTACGGGGCAGAGGCATGAGCAATTTCGAAAGCGGGTGAAGAAAGTCTTGGTCTTTCCGCGAGATAAGTTCTGCATTCAATTTTTGATCCATCTTGAGATGATCGTATTTCGAAAAGAATATTCAAGCAATAAGAGCCTAACCAGGAATCTACGGATTCAACGCCGAAGATGACCAGGCCATGCAGAGCACATTAACAAAACTGCTTCAGTGGGGGAGATGACTCAAACGATACCGATGACGAAGAGAAGTCAGCTGCTTGAGAGGCTTCTTGGCTGATGCATCGGTCTGTAGCGAGCAGTAGAAGAAGAAGTATGTAGAGGACCAACTGAGGCCCATCTTTTGAAATCGTCATCCGGGAGGTGACCAGAAAATGTTACGGAATTTACCTGGTCAAGTGATATGAAGGGCATAGGCCTGTGCATCCAGGGCAAGTTGTTGATTGCTCTCAACTTGGCGAGATGTCAATAACAATCCCTGTCAACGCACAGGTCAACTTGACCTCTGTATAACTTCTACTGCAACCGGAGGTGAAGCAATGTATGCAGCGGTCCTTTGTCCAGGGGCTTAAACCAGTCTCCTCAACATCGCGTACGAGATCCTCTCTGCCGTTTTGTGTGAGCCCTTGTCAGTGCCGTTTCAGGCTGACCTGCATAAGCTTGAATTTGGACTGTCTTGTGACGCCTGCTCTGCACCGCGTGTTCTTTGGAACCACAATCTTAGCAGACTTTACTATTTAATCCGTGTCCCCAGTTGGACACACCAAGTGTGCGCAGGTCCTTGCTTTACTATGCCACTTCGGCCACATAACAGGCAGACATCCTCTGTTGCCTTGTACCTGCCTGTCACGGTCAACTCTCACGCTTTGAGAGGCTTAGCCACCTTTGGCGTTGAATCTGCAACCGCCTGGCTAACATCATGTCAGTGTAGAGCACGTTATTGAATCTCCTTCTTCAGATACCCTTCACCCAAGCTGTATAATCCGTAGAGGTTTTCTTCCGAAAAGACAATCTGCCGACACCAGTTTGCACGAGTAATTCTGCATCGTGGACAAGAGCTCGACACAGTCCGGGAGTACATCCAACTTGTCGCTGTCCTGTAAGGCGCTGTAGCCACGAATAGCTGATCGGAGTGCCTTCGGCGTTCATTTTTGCTCTTGCTTTTCACTGGACAATCCACGCAAAAGTCCCCAATTGACAGCTCACCGCGTTCGATTTATCGTGTCAATGTGTCACCATGCACTTGCACGAGAAAGTGAAAGCAAACCACTTCTGTAACTCAACCTACCTCATTCGGATTTCTTAAATTTTTCACAGCTCGTCTACAACCAGATCAGTCGGTCTAAATCAATCCGCTCGTTCTCTAATCTCGCGGCGCTAATTGACGCCATTGTCTCCCGACAAGTTCGCCAAAAGAAGACATCCCGTCTAAGCCCAGCCTCACCCAGTAACCCAGATGCAAAGCCGTGCCACAAAAGCATCGCTCTCCCCAGCTCCGGTACGGCACAATCGATCACACAAAAGATCAGGCGATCTGTTCCGCTGCAGGCTCACGTTCTCAGTCGCATCTCGATCATAATTAAATCGGCTCTACCCTGCCGATCTGCTCAGCCGCAACGGAGCCGACCTAAAGCGCTCAGCTGCGATCGAATAAACTACGAGCCGTACATCATCGACTTCGGGTCTACCCACTCTGCCCACAATCGTTCACTCATTAAGCAAATCCTTAGACAAAGTAATCCCCCTCGTGAGTGGTGCACCGGCACCGGCACTGGCAGCGACAAAATGAGCTGTCCCCCCGAATGCGCGTCTAGGCAGAAATTACCACATCACTCGTCCCCCAGACTGGCCATGACGAATCGAACAAACGACAATCAAAGCGAAAAGCCTTTTAACCGAAACAAATCGTGCCCCAGAAGCGCCTCGCGTTCACTTTCCCCCCCGCGGCCATGCTCACACAAAATGTCACCGGATCCGTGTGCCGCTTCTCGTGAGGGAAAATGCAAAAATCCCTCGACTTAATTTACATCGCTAATGATCCATGTCGAATCCACTGAACCAATAATCGACAAAAAGATACACAAAAGCTCTTGCTCTTGCCCTGGCTCTGGCTCTGGCAATTTCCAGCATTCCGCGGCACCAGCACCGGCAACCGCGGCACTGTATCCACTGCTCTTCGCCCTACTTTTCGAACACGCTCCAGAGAGCCGGGCACATGCATTAGCATACCAGGTGGTGGCTCTGACTAATGATTCATTTCATATGCAAATGGAGCCAGCGACGGATTTATTATGATGGCCCAGGCCACAGACACACACACACGCACGGATCCGGCGGCACCGGCGACAGCCGCTCGGGCACCCATCGGGTCAGAGGGATGCCCTTCACCGGATCATCCCACAGCTGGGACGGTTTGGTCGGAGAATCATCGGCATCGGCCGCGGGCCAAGCGTAGGCTTTCGATTGCAATCGTCACGAGATGCCACTCTGCCAGTGCGGCGGCTGATTGACGCGCTCCGATAGTGATTTATATCGCTCCCTGAAATAGATCGCAACGTCATCGTTGCCGCAGACGCGAACGTCCGCATCGTCGTGCACAGGTACTCTGGCCCCGGCCACCCCTCTTGCGATTTATTTCATTAATTACTCGAGCGACGGCGGTGCGTCGGGTGATCTATGCCGGGATCGCTCTGTTTATGGGACGACGAGCGCACGGCCCCCGCGGTGCGGCAAATCAAATCCACGACAGATCGATAAAGTGGAAGGCATCTTGTTATGATCGAGTGATGGATTTATTGGGACCACCTGAAGCCCCTTGCGAGCGGCCTTTCATCTTCGACTGCCCATTTGCAGCGCGAAGTGGAAGAGGAACGCCATAAGGGCCGACAGTCGCAATTGTTAACGAGTTTTTCTTATCACTCTCCGTGGCGTATGTCTTGACTTTGAAATGAGAACGGTGAGGCCTCTGAGGAGATGTGCGCAAGAAATGGCGATTTTGCCTGCCGGACGTGAGAGTGTCTCGGAAGATCGACTTCACGGGCTCGGAATGATTAAGTTGTTGTAGTGGTCGACGGACTAGGACGCTATAAGGGGTCATATGGAAGCATCTGTTGGAGAGTATGACCGAGTGCACTGAGAAGCCAAGAGCAGGAGCAGGATGTACACTGATACATCATGCATTCCGCACTACCTCCATGAACGGCTCTGGAAAGTGGATCTTAAGGGATGCGCTGAGTTTGCTACAAATTGGTGGTCATGAGTTTTCAAGCCCAACATTAACGCAAACAAGCAAACGCAAAATCAAATGCATCGTCATGCAGGCTGTCTGTGTCGACGTGTTTTCTCCGTCTAAGCAGCGGGAGCGCGTAACTCCTTTTCCTTATGAGCAAACGGGGCCGAATATAATTCGAAGGATTTTTCTCACGAACAGTGGACAGGCGACTCCAATTCGAATGGCATGTCGTTCGCAGTCAGGAGGATCTCCTCCGCTCCGGTTCAGTAGAGCGATCTCTGCTCCAGACAGGAGACAGTCTTCCAAAGAACGGCACCAACCAGACCCTCTTGCCGCGGGCTTTTCAGAATGACCCGGTAGTTGATCATAGTAGTCAACTTACATAGTTTTTAAGTTAGTCAGTAAGAAAAAGAGAAGAAATGGATTTTTGCTCACGAAGCTTGTCCATACGTCTGCGTCACACAGCAGGTCTGGCCCGTCGGACGAGGGCTTTGTTTATTTTTCAATGCCGTGTAATGCCAAAGCCGCAGTGATTGGCCAGGGATATCCACTTGCTTCTGCAGTGGAGTCGTGTCTGTGTCCAAATCTTTTGTGTTGTTTGTGGTATTTTGTCCAAGGCGTCTGCGTTGATTGCTTTTCTAGTGGCCGGCATGCATTTAATCGTATCGTCATAGCAAAACTCATCTTAGCCGCTTTCTTTTCGATGGTCACAAATGCCCGACTGACAGTCCGTTGAGTTCATGATATATGCGAGCAGAAGATTGTACTTCTAATGGACCTCTGACTTACACACGATCTTCTCGAAACGTAGAAAAAAATCTTTTTTGACATCAAGGGGGTTATGCATCGTTATCCTGCCCGCGATCCGTTGAGAGCTTGCACATTCCAACAGGAGCTTCCTAATCATATGCCTGTGCTCTGAATGTGTAGTTCACTAAGTTGAATCTCGATCTAACTAGCACTTTAGACTTCACCGTTGAATCCACTCAGGAAGTTCTTCCACTGCCGCCTATGTAGAAACTAGAAGTACCTTAGTGGACACAAAGCTCTTTTTCTTGTAGACTTGGGGTGTGTGTAAAACCCGACGAAAACCTTCAAATGACAGACCTATGACCGATCTCCAAGCTATACTGGCAAAGACATTTGAAGAACTCACCTACAAGCGGCTATTGAAGATGATTGACTTATAATTGTACACGAAGTTGGTTTCCAAACAAAACACTGGACAACTAGTACATAACTCAAACGATCGTCTCGATCTCTACTCGATGACCCGATCCATTATGTGCAGCGATATTATGGCAGTAGTTTATCAAACGTTTCCATTGATCTTATATATATGGGTGGCGCTACAGCCCGTAGGGGGCCAGGGCCTAGCTTCTCAGCAACCACTCGAGTTGTGCGTGCTATTGTTCTCTCTCGAGTGGAAGGGACCAACAGTTTAATGCCGAATCCGAACGGCTGTTTGAGAAGCTTTTTCAAGACAGGAAATACTCTTTGAGCATTGTCAGTAACTCGAAAGAGGTGGGGCCGTGAAAATTATTTTCGTCGCTCAGAGCTGGATTCGAACCTACGACATCGAGGTTGGGGTCGACGCACATACCCACAAAGCCACGGGCCATTGATCCTTTCCATTGATCTTGCACGAAATAATTGGCTTCCAGTGAAGACTAAATGCTTGACCCAGATCATGGTCGCGGTGGTTATGATATGATCCAGTGGAAAATTTTTCTAATTCGCAAATTTTCTTTGTCTGGTTGGCGACTTAAGATTCAAAGAAGTGCGACGAATTTCCAAATTTCACTGAAACCATGATGACGACCGACGTCACAATGTTTTTGACAGCAAGCTCTGTAACCCTGAAATGAGGCATGATGTAGTAGCAAACTTGATTGAATATTTTGACAGCTGAATGTCCAACAAAACAACCCATGAGACTAACATTGCCATGTGGCCATACTTTCCATAAATAACTAACAGGATTGAAAAGGCACTAGTGGGGCTATATGGGCATCGACAAAGGCTGTCACAAGGCTAAGTCGACTTCTTTCCGATTTTTAGAATCTTACAAATCTCAGTTTTCAGAGTCAAACGCCGTTCAGTAAAACGCGGAGATCTCTGACGGAATTCCTCAAGGTATCATGCTTGGTCCCACATTATTTCATTGTAATAACAGCAACATGACGCTGGCAGCATGAAGATAGCAAAATAATGGCCATCGATTTATGACAGCTGAAGCTTCTGCCTCTTTGTCAGGTTCCTGGTTCCGAGGATGGCGAGCAGTATAAGTAGGGAGTCTTATCTCAACGATTTGCGCATGAAAAAAATGGTCACTCATCGCCTTCTCCTGAAGAATATTTGCAGCTCCTGTAGATTCAGAAAAAGATGATGCTTCTAATTTCTTTTGCTTACGTTGACCCTAGTAAAGACGCGCTCCTAGATGTCCATTTGCCACAACAGCCATCACAAGGAAGAACTCACTTCAACCGAGCCACCTCCACTTCTTCATGAGCTCCTCTAAACCCCTTCACAATTCAAACGGACTCGGTGTTCCCCCCTCACCAATCCTAAGTTCAACGTTCCCCGATCGATTTTATCAATCCACTCCCTCTGCACAGATTCGTTCCCACTGCCACGCCACGATTGGCTATCTTCCGCCATCAAACGCGACCACATCGCAAATGGTCACAACCAAGCAGAAACCCCATCCGGCCAGCCCCGGCCAAGGGACACCCATCATCTCCGATTCCAAAGACAGTCATGTGCACAACTCTAATGAGTAATTAGGGGCCACAAGCGCGGCCATTATCTGCGATGGGACATCTTGTAGCCGCAGCCGAACTCACCTCCTCCGGCCACACTAATCATATTCCAGCCGGGAGGCTAATTGAAGCACTTTGCCAGAGCCACAGAGCAACAAAGCAACGAGGAGCCTACATTGGCCGCTCAATCTGATGCCCTCCCATTGTACCGCGAAAAATCACAAGGAAATCACTTCATCTCCGGCTAACGGTGCATTGTGTGCATTCACATGAGCACGCCTATGAACACGGGCGTCCGTCCACCTGCTGCATCACCAGGCTCATCCAGTAGCCGGCGACTTATCTCCGTGGGATCGGTACTCGTTTTTCATAATCACAGTGGCATCCCGATTCCCTTTGGCCGGCTCTTTGTTTCGCTGCCCCAGCAGCGCCCAGGCCAGCGACAATCAATGGGAACCTTTTCAAAACTGGCCGCAGACACCGAGTGGGAGGGGGATCGAGAGAGAGAGAGAGCTCTCCTTATGGGTTTGGTGTGTCGTCGTCGTCGTGGTCGTCTTTTGTTTGGACGGCACTTTTACGGCCAAACTCATGCGGTCACCGTTAAGATGCCTTTATGACTAGTCGCTGGCTCTTCTCATTACCGGAGGCCCGTGCTTCCATGTTTGGGCCTATCTGCTGGGACACATCAGCGCTGCACCGTGGCAACAGCAACAGCAACAGCACCACCCCCTATCGCTGGCCAGCGCTGCTGTTGCATAAGATGCAACAAATTACAAATTGCACGTCCGGGCCGCGGCCGACCTCGGTCCCTTTCGAAAATTGTCAGTCTGTTCGGCGCAAAACGATTTTATCTCGTAGCCATCAATTGGCCGAGATAAAAGGCAATTTCGCGTGAAACAAATGTGTCCATGTGCACGGGGCGTCGGATACATGCGCCACACTCTCCGGGTGTCGACATCGCGGCGGAATTTCGCGCACACCATCACCGTCCGTCCGTCCGGCAGCAGCGGACTCCGAACTGCGGACTCACAGAGCTCGCACGTATTCGACACAAATTAAGTCATGTGTCGGAGCGCTGTGGTCCGCTGTGGCTAGACTGCGCCGAGTGCCGATCTTTATGGACCCAGCTGCGGAATAAATTTCGTTCTACAAATGCGAGAATTAGTGCATGCCAGCCTCGGCCGCCGTCCGGCTAAGGCTAAGGATGCCTGGATGCTTGCTCTCCATTCGGCCAATTGCTAGGCGAACACCATAAATGGGCTTGATGGCTTAATTCCGGGCTGGCGATGTTAATTTCTTTACATCGCTCGGTGCAGTCGGTTTTCGGGCTGTTCGGCTGATTGAGACATGAAATCCCTTTTCGTTGACTGTGCTGATTGTAGCGGGGGGAGACTGTTGGCTGGTTTGGCAAAGTGCTTCCGGGGGAAATGCTTTGCTGGCTGAGGTGGACTACCACTTTGTTGCGAAACAGCCTAGGCGACATCGGCGTTGTTTGTGTCCTAAGCTGGTGTGGTCCCTCGGTGGATCGTCAAAGACTGCAGTGAGCAGCTCCTCAACTTCGAGACGATTTCCGTAACAACAGTTGATCGCTCAATTTGCCGCAGTAACAAACATCTAGTGGTGCAATGAAAATAAAAACCCCAACCCACCGTCTGTGCAATCGAATTAAAAAACCCCCGACCGAACAAATACTTTGCGACATTCCCCCTTATCTTGCAAGTGCTCATCGCGACGATAAGCCCCCCATGTGTCGGCGATCCTCAGCTATAAATGCCCACCGTGCCTGCGTGTTCCCCTGTCAGTCAGTAGTAATCGCACAGCAGTCGCATCAAAATGAAAGCGATCTCTTTCTGCTTCCTCCTCGTGCTCGGTAAGTAGTTCACTTCTCCCATCGAATCCCGCTCTCATAGACCACTCCCTTTAGCTCTTGCAGCGGCAGTCAGCGCGTGTCCTGGAAGCTGTCCGCCACACACCAGCCCAGTGTGCGGTTTCGACGGCATGTGCCTGTACAACTTCAACAACGGATGCGAAATGATCAGATACAATTGCCAGAGGGGTGGATGTGAGTAGAGCGTGGTGATTTGAATTCTGGGAATTTTTACAAGTGCTATCTTTCTTAATTTCAGTCTTCCGCAACTCGAGTCCGTATCAGTGTCAGCAAGCGAAGGACGGACGAAGTGCCTACATGTACTGTCGCCACATTAATGGATTCTAGATTTTAAATAAATGCTCGTTAAGTGAAAAGTGTTGACGATTGATTTGAAATGAAGTCGGGAAGGTGGTGTATTTGTGGAACGCGTTTGGCGCTTTGTGGATCGTGTTTTCGAGAAGAAATTTAATTTCACAATTGCATTAGCCGCTGCGGTTTGTGGCTTATTCGCATAGATCCACGACTTCTGAAAATTTCACCAGAAAGTGTAATGAGGTCACATCGCAGGATCTCGGGGACCGATCGTTTTATAAATTTGCAAAAATGTGGCGTGAGCTGTGTGGCGCGTTGCGCTGTTCCTTTATATAGCGTTGGTATTCACATCACCTAATTTAGGCCAAAAGAAGTTCGTTACCATCGACCGATGGCGCTCGCCGTTGACGGTGTAGTCCAGCCCAAAGTCGATCCATGTGGATTGGTATTTCTTTTGCGACCTTAACAGACTGAAGCAGTTTGACTTCACTTGCTAAACTACTACTTGAATTAATCCCTGAAACATCAACTTTTATTTTCATGCCATACTTCTCGCGAGTCTCTGCAACGGAAAACAAGAGCAGCGCAAGAGGAGTACCGGGCTAGAAGACGGGAGGAGAAAAAGCTTCTACGCCTGAAGAAAAGGTCTCTCGCAACCTCCCAGCTCAAGGATATCGAAGAGTCTAGGGACAAGCAAAAAATAAGGGCCTTTTACAAAAAAGCCAAAAGCCTGGCCACAGGCTTTAGGAAAGGCACCCAGGCTCTTCGAAATTGCGAGGGTGACCTAGTTACGGACCCCCAGGGAATAGTGGATGTGTTTAAGCAGCACTTCCAACAGCTGCTTAGCGGGCCTGACCAGGAGAGAGTGATAGGGAACCAGGAAATCCCAACTCCAGTCGACGAAGAAGTCCTCCCACCTAGCTTTGAAGAAGTCGGAACAGCCATTAAAAGGCTGAAGAACAACAAAGCCGCAGGCTCAAATGGCTTACCATCGGAGCTTTTCAAAGCTGGGGGCAATGTAATGGTAGGGAGCATGCACCAAATCATTTGCCGAATTTGGGAAGATGAAAGCATGCCCGACGACTGGAATATCAGCTCCATATGCCCCATCCACAAAAAATGCGATCCTAAATCCTGCAAGAACTACAGAGGTATATCCCTGCTCAATGTCGCCTACAAGATCCTATCCAGCGTACTGTGTGAACGTCTAAAGCCGTTTTGCACCGCACTAATCGGCACGTACCAATGCGGCTTTCGGCCCGGCAAATCGACTATAGACCAAATCTTCACACTAAGGCAGATCCTGGAGAAGACCAGCGAGTTTCAAATCGATACTCACCATCTTTTCACCAGCCGCATACGACAGCATTCATCGCAAGGAGCTATTCGAAGCGATGGCCGAATTCGGGATCCCGGAAAAACTGATCCGGTTGTGTCGCACCACGCTAACACATACGCGATGCACCGTGCGTGCAGTTCGGTTCAAAAACCTCTGAACCGTTCGAAACCTGCACCGGATTTCGGCAAGGAGATGCGCTGTCGTGTGATTTCTTCAATCTGGTACTGGAGAAGATAGTGCGGCGGGCAAAAGTCAACACGGAAGGCACTATCTTCTACAAGTCAGTCCAGCTGTTGGGATACGCGGATGACATCGACATTGTCGCGCGGTCCCAACGTGCCATCGTGGAAGCTTTCACGGCAATTGAGGAACAGGCGAAACGAGCTGGTCTTAAGGTCAACGAGGGCAAAACAAAATATATGCTGTCGAGCAAACAACGACAGAAAAAATCTACGTCGGATATATGGTCCCGTCTGCGAGGAAGGCGAATGGAGGAGAAGACACAACCGCGAATTTTACGAGCTGTACACGGATGTGGATGTAGTCCGGAAGGCAAAAATCCGTCGACTACACTGGCTCGGCCACATCGAGCGAATGGACAACAACGCTCCAGCAAAGAGGGTCTTGGAATCCGAGCCTCCTGGTTCGAGAAGGAGAGGAAGACCGAACCTCCGGTACAAAGACCAAGTCATCGCGGATGCAAGACAGCTTCGCCTTGATGACTGGAAACAGCGTGCCCAGGACCGTCACCGATGGAAGGCAGCAATTGCTCAGGCTCAGACCCTTCATGGTTCGTCTGCCTGATAAGTAAGTACTTCTCGCGAGTCACTTAAAATTCCTGCGGAATGTACACCGGGTGTGGTGGCCCGTGGCGTTGTGGGTATGTCCGTAGACCCCAACATCGACGTCGTAGATTCGATTCCTGCCCTGTGCGACAAATAAAATTATCACTGCCCACCTCTTTCATGTCACTGACAATGATCAAAGAGTATCTCCTGTCTAGAAAAATGCTTCTCAAACTTGGCCGTTCGGTGTCGGCCTAAAACTGTAGATCCATCCCACTCGTGAGAGAATAATAGCACGCACAACACGAGTGTTTGCTGAGACGCTAGGTCCTGGCCCTCTACGAACTGTAATGTACACCGGTCAAGAAAAAGCCTTGGAATCAGGATACGACTGTCTACAGACTAGGCCTAGGTCCATCTCTAACTGTAGCCTTATTTGTGTTGTCAACGGCGGATTTGTTTGTTAATCATGCTCAGTTGGCAATGCCATTTCACATCTAGTTCCATAAGACAGCCTTCAAATTTGAGCCAAGAAATGAATTCGGTGAGCAACATTTTAATCTTTCGGGTTGGTGAACCGTGAACTTAACGAAAGAAAGCAATTGCTGTCTTTGAATATCCCAGTACCCATGTTATTGACAAGAAACGAGCATGGTTCACAAATATGTGCTCTTCGTCGATATTTGCACAAATTAATCCTTAACATACAACTGGCAGACATTGGTTTGTCAACCCTGACAAAACGTGTATACAATTATGAACATTGTCTGTGTCTACCTTTGTTCAAATATCAAACCCTTAAAAAAACTTACCATTTATATCATTTTCCTTCTTCTTCTTCCTTTTATGGCATTCCGGAGTGAACCTGGGGTTCAGCCAACAGACCTCACCAGCTGGCCGGATCCTTAGCCAGCTGCCTCCAATTTCGCACACCAAGTTGGTTCAGGTCCTTTTGCACTTGTGCGCGCCATCTCGTGCGAGGACGTCCTCTGTTGCGCTGTTCTAATAACTCGATATCGAAGGCTCTTCAGGCCGCAGCTGTGGTGTCCATCCGCTCTATATGGCCTAGCCATCTTAAGCGTTGGACCCGAAGACGCTTGACAAGGTACCCGCACAGTTCGTGGTTGAATCTTCTAATTCAGACGCCACCAACGCAAACGGGACCAATGATTGCACGCAGAAATTTTCTTTCAAAACGACCAAGAGACTTTTCTGCGCCATAGAGCGGGACAGACCTTAATCATGTCTTGTCTATAAAGTCAGCTTGGTGTCTCGAGATATGGCTCTGTTACCCAATTGCCTCTTGAGTCCAAAGAAACAATATGCTAGCAATTGCACAAATCGTGCCTCTGGTGTTGGCGTGTGAGTTTTGCACGACCTTCTCTTGAGAAGGAATGTTGGAAAAGTCACACAACAGCGCGTCGCCTTGTCTAAAACCTTTTTTGACATTGAAGGTCTCGGTGAGTTAGTTACCAACCTTGATGGAGCAGCGAGAGTTCTTCATCGTCATCCAGCACAACCTGACGAGCTTGGCAGACATGGTAAAACTAGACATGGCGCTGTATAGTTCGTCCCTATGCACGCTGTCAAATGCGGCCTTAAAATCGACGAATAGGTGGTGGATGTCGATCTGCATCTCTTGAGCCTTTTCCAGGATCTGTGGAAGTGTGAATATTTGGTCTATGGTGGACTTCGCAGGCCTGAAACGGCACTGATAAGGACCTGTTAGGTTGTTGACAAATGGTTTCTGATCCCTCTATAGTTGGCACAGTTAAGGGGGTCTCCATTCTTGTGGAGGTTCTGCCTTCAATCGTAATTAAAAATTGGCTGGTTCTAAACAAAACCTCCTTTGTGACTGCTTGAACAGCTGTACTCTCACTAAGATGGTCTTAGAATCTCGACTGTTACGATTAGCAGACAGAAACGAACCACTGACTGCGGATGCGAGCGTGCTTATTCTTGACGAATAATCTTCGCAATTACTAAGTTCAGTCAGTGTCACATGAAAATAATAACGATGTCCCTTGCCGGGGGTAGAGAGCCTCCGACCCAACAAGGACTGTGCCTGAATCTTCTGGGGCAACCACTCGTTGTGTAATTGTTGACACTATGTTGCCAGTGAAGAAGTCTGTAAAGATGGCCTTTGAAAGAGCCGGACTAATTCTAAGTTCCGCATGAAAAAGTTATGAACTCCGGACCTGTGCACTTCCTAAATTGTTTTGGAACTGCCCCAGCGCCCTAGTGCTTGCACCATTTGTCTGTCAATTGTGAAGCTTGGATGATGTGGCGTTCTTCTTTACAACATGAGCTGGTGATCGCGAGTCGGATGCAATAAGTCGAAGGAAGAATCAAGCTATGAATTTGGAAAAATTGGGAGCCCGACAACATACCACGCTTTAAGGGGGCAACCAGCAGCAAGAATAATAATCACCAATTCGGTCACAGATGCCATGTGAGGTCTCATCAAATCACGGCTTAATTCTCAGACTTCCTTCAAAACGTGGCGCTCTGCAACTAAATGCCAGCTCCATCGCCTTACACATGGTCACTCCGCCCGTGCACTCTCACGAGCCAGCACATCATGGGGGTGCAACTGCAAACGAGTTCACCTAACGGCTTCCACTTCATTCTTGCAAATCAATGCGCACCATCCTTAGGCTACCCCAACCCAGCGCCAAGCCCACGCGAAGACAACTCTCCCTTGAGCGCTTGACTTTTGCGACTCTCCAATTGAGTCGCACTTCGGCCAAATAGAGAAATAGTGCTCAGCCGCTCCGGGTCCCACCATCGCCGCCACCGTTAATTTCCTCACAACAAGACAAATTACCCCATCCATCCACATTTACCATTTGAGGCTGGAAAATAAGAAATGCAAAAAATTATTAATGATCCCGTCAGATGGCTGCATGTTGGCATGGAATTGCACAAACTTGGGATCACCTACCAACCGGCAGCGGCAGCGGCAGCCTACTCCGAGATCGCGCTTCCTCTCCGGGCATTGGGCACATCTCCTCGAACGGCTGGTCGTTGGTTTGTGTCGTTTGAAAAAAAAAACCAGACTCTCACCACCCTGCGCTGCGGAGCGAACACATTTCTTGATTCGATTTCGGTGTACGTGCGCCTCCTCCGCCGACAGTGGCGGTGCATAACAAAATTTTTAATTTAATGCCTCGCAGCAAACATTCTGTCAGAGTGACAGTTCATTAATAACTGCGGTCGCAGTCGGGCTCCGCCAGGCCGCACCGGGTGACTTATGACACTGCGCACGGCAGCGGAGTGCTGGGATGAGCGCTAGATTCACTGCGCGCCAGGTTGGCAAATGTCATCAAGGTCTTTTGTGGTCTCTCGTCGGCACAAGGACGTGTACCTACGCCGAGACCTAGATTCCCGGTGGAGGATGAAAAATGACGCTCTCCGTGAGGGACTTGCCCGTCCAGACACCGGATGGTTGCCTCCGGTGGCTTGAGTGAATTTTTGACATTTCCAAATGCCAGCTGACGCAACTTGTCAGAATCCATCATCGCACCGGAACGGGGGCACTGTTTGCCGTCCACCACGATCCATTGCCGGCCGGTATTCTACAAGCGAAAACCTTGTTCGAAACGACTGCGATCCACAGGCAGCAGCAGCAACAGCGGCTTGCCCACACAAGACCAACAATTGAATGTTAACAGCGCCTCCGGTGAACGCCGAACATGCCCGCTCCAATATGGTAACCGACAGCCAAAACAAATCGGCCGCCACCTACACCTCCACCTCCACACACACGTACGTCCCGTGAACCTGTAATCAATTGTCCGGGACTCCCATAAGTCGATGCAGGCCACACTCTAGACATCCAATACGGCCGAGATCTTATCGGCCAACCGGAGATCAGTGCAACATTTCCGGATGCACGTCCTAACACCAAGCACGGTGCGCAGCCGCGGCCGGGCTTACGCCGGTAGTCTCCGGCGGTCTTCAGCCACGTTTCATGTTTCGCCATAGCCCTCGCCAGCCAGGGACTCCGTCGCCATCGCCATCGCCACCACCGGCGCAGCGAGCGCAGCCAACGCGATGATGATGAAATCATAGAGAGGAATTCTGCTTTACGGGATATCTCACTTGCGATCACCTGGGCTTCCAATTGCATCATCTCGGGCATAAGGTGTCGGTGCCCGGTCGACGGTCGACGGTCGCCGGTACGGTTGCCATCGTTCCGCAAATGACCATATCGAATTGCGGCCGCGCATTGTGATGTCGCCCCGCGTCCACTGGCGCAGGGGAACATATGTTAAACATTCAATTGTCGGAGCAGTGCCGGCCCCGAATGGGGGAAGGACCGTTCTCATCCGAAGAAGGTGCAAATCGAAGGCAGATGCGATGCGGCGCGATAGGAAGTGGCGGCCGTTCGCTGTGCAAACAGCGACCCTCGGAGGTCCGCCGATCGATGAGTGGGCAGTTCGGCGTGTGAACGGCTCCGGCGATCGCATCGGCCGATAAGGGTATCTGAATGGGATCACTCTGGCTGCGGCTCGGCCTAATCCTTGGTCCGCTGCGGGCTAATGGAATGATCAGACAACGGCCGGTCGCGGAGCGCAATATTTCGGTGATACGTTGATACTTTCAAATTGAATTGTCTCGCGCTGGAGGTGATGAACAAATTTACGGCTATCTTTCCAGTTCGCTGATTTGGACTGTCGGGTTATGCAAGCAGGCCACGGTGGTCGTGGGTGACATAAGACGGAAAATGCTTTCACTTGGGAGGACGGTTGTGGCCTGGATGCTCGAATGGCGGGACAGGTGGTCGCTCTGTGGGCTGCACGTCGCTGGACGGGTGGGAACTGCGATCCCAATCGAATTTGTGCGCCGATGAAAAGGGCAGGCGACTCTGGTGGCAGACGCGATAAATGTCAACTGGAACCGTCCACCTGGGAGAGTGGATACTCGGTCTGCGACAAATAGGAATTGAATTGCGACCGCATAGAGATTGAATTTATGGTTTGGAGCTGTCATTTTTAGAACTCCTGCGCTTGTAGGTCCTTGAAGGAACTGAGTTAGTAAATACCCATTAGCTAAATGAAGTGCTTCTATGTTCTAAGTTAGTCGGTATTTATTTCACTTCCAGGCGTATGATCAAATTGGTGAGTTCTAAAAAACGTACCATGTTCAGGTGTTACTCAGAAGTCACTGAGCGAAACAGTCTTTCTCCGAGTTCCGTCTTATGACGCTACTAAAAGCAACAGAGTGTAGAAGGCCACGAGCAAAACCACTTGCAACTGTTTCTCTTAGTTCATCTCCTAGTGGCCCTGGAGTCAAAATGGACATGAACTTTAGCCAGCAAACCTCTGTTGTATCCAATTATGCACGGCAATTTTACTGGGCGTTTTCCCACATCGAAAGCTCTTCGAAAATGATGCTCCTTGGACCTTAGGCGTCGAAGCCAGGAGTGCCCGGCGTACGTTACACGATTTGTAATGTTTCACTGATCGTTTAAATTGTCGCATGCTGTTGAAACTTGATGAAGCTGGTTATTTCCGAAGGTTAACGTTGATCAAGCAGAGGTAAAGTAATTACCAGATTACCAGGCATGTTCAAGGCAATAAAGACACATTGAAGCAGGCGGGGAAGTTCACATATATTGCTTGGACGATTGCACAAGTGAAGGGTTGGAGTCTGAGCTCTCCTGTAGAGGATTGACCAAGCTGGATCAATGTTGAAACAGTTTAGGAGATCCGTAGTCAGAAAGCCCAAGCTTTGAGTAAAGGCCTAGTTTTAGTTTTTCAACTTAGTACTTCAAACTCTCACTTATTGTCACGCAATTAGGGTACTGACTAAATGAATAAGATCACTAATACAATCCGTGATGAGACTTCTTCGGGTTGTTAGTTTGGACACGTGACACTTATGTCCTCATCACCGGGACTTCGTAGGCGTGATTCAAATTCGACTCCGAATGAAAGACCACCTTTTGGCAGACTAAGGACGAGTTGGTTGAACTGTCCAACAACCCGTTGTTCTGTCAGGTTATGAGCCCGACGATGGCGCATTATGGAGTGGCTTGCACCGCGAGTAGATCATGCTAACTGTCCTAACAAAAAGTTCTTACCTCTAACCTACTGACCCTATGCGGTGCTCTAAGCCATTTTAACATGGAAATTGTTTTATGTCAGTACAGTGCAGTACTAGTTACTACATATCCTTGAGTTTGCCTTTTCAGACTGGGGTGTATGGTAAAAGAGGATACATGTGCAATAACACTGCGTCTAGAAAAGTGCTCTTTCCGTCTGGGAAACATAAAATGAAATGAATGAAATATCTATGTTTTACGACAGGAAGGAGGTCCGAAAGTGTTACCAAATGTAAAACCTCGGACCGAAGCCCGCAGGAACGAAAATGGACAACTAATAGTAGAATCGCAATGGATGCTGAGAACTTAAAAAAATCTCTTCAATAGACTGTTAAACGGCAATGGCGACACAAATTCCACTGTCAGGCAGAATGTTTCACTCTATTTGAACGAGAATGAACAAAAATTCCGTCCTCTCGACTTAGACGGAGTCAGGATAGCGATATCTAGACTGAAGTCGAACAAGGTTCTGAAGCGGACATGGTACTGTTTAAAGCAGCTGGAGATGATCTAGTTGGGCGCATGCACCAGCTAACTGTAGGATATGGTCGGAGGTAAACATTCCCGGTGAGTGGAATCTCACCGTCGTTTGTCCGGTCCACAGAAAGGAGGCCCCTTTGACTACGCCAACTATCGAGGTATCAGCCTCCTCAACATCGCGTACAAGATTTTCTCTGCGTTTTGTGTGAACGCCGGAAAACCATTTGTCAACAACCTAACAGGTCCTTATCAGTGCCATTTCAGGCCTGGGAAGTCCACCATCGACCAAATATTCACACTTCGGCAGATCCTGGAAAAGACTCAAGAGATGCAGATCGCCAAACACCACCTATTTGTCTAGTTCAACGCCGCATATGAGAACGTGCATAGAGACGAGCTATACAGCGCCATGTCTAGTTTTGCCATATCTGCCAAGCTCGGTTGTCCTGGATGACGATGAAGAACTCTCGCTGCTCCATCAAGGGAGACCTTCAGTTCCACTCTAATGGTCTTAGGCAGGAACACGTGCTGTCATATGACTTCTTCAATATCATACTTGAGAAGATCGTAGGAAACTCAAACGTAAACACCAGTCGCACGATTTTACAAAAGTCCGTTGAACTGCTTGCTTACGCTGACGCCATTGACATGATTAGATGAACGCAGCAGACCAGCGAGTTTTAAATCGATACCCACCATCTTTTCATCTATTTTAAAGCCGCATACGACAGCATTCATCGCAAGGAGCTATTCGAAGCGATAGCCAAATTCGGAATCCCGGGAACATTGATCCGGTTGTGTCGCACCACGCTAACACATACGCGATGCACCGGGCAGTTCGGTTCAAAAACCTCTGAACCGTTCGAAACCTGCACCGGATTCCGGCAAGGAGATGCGCTGTCGTGTGATTTCTTCAATCTGGTACTGGAGAAGATAGTGCGGGGGGCAAAAGTCAACACAGAAGGCACCTTCTTCTGCAAGTCAGTCCAGCTGTTGGGATACGCTGATCACAACGACATTATCGCGCGGTCCCAACGCGCCGTAGTGGAAGCTCTCACGGCAATTGAGGAACAGGCGAAACGAGCTGGTCTTAAGGTCAACGAGGACAAAACAAAATATATGCTGTCGAGCAAACAACGATCCGCCGCACACCACCTAGGCCAAAACGTTACAATCGACAGCTACAATTTCGAGGTAGTAAAGGATTTTGTCTACCTCGGGGCAAATGTAAACTCCACGAATGACATCGTAGTGGAGATCCGACGTAGAATCGCCCTTGGCAACCGATGCTACTTCGGTCTGTCAAAACAACTGCGCTCGAAACTCCTGACTCGAAGGACTAAAGTCATGCTCTACAAAACCCTTATCCTGCCAGTCCTACTTTATGGAGCCGAAAGCTGGACATTAAGTAAGGCTGCAGAGCTGATTCTTGGTGCCTTCGAAGGAAAAATTCTACGTCGGATATATGGTCCCGTCTGCGAGGAAGGCGAATGGAGGAGAAGACACAACCGCGAACTCTACGAGCTGTACAAGGATGTGGATGTAGTCCGGAAGGCAAAAATCCGTCGACTACACTGGCTCGGCCACATCGAGCGAATGGACAACAACGCTCCAGCAAAGAGGGTCTTAGAATCCGAGCCTCCTGGTTCGAGAAGGAGAGGAAGACCGAACCTCCGGTACAAAGACCAAGTCATCGCGGATGTAAGATTGGCCTTGATGACTGGAAGCAGCGTGCCCAGAACCATCACCGATGGAAGGCAGCAATTGCTCAGGCTCAGACCCTTCATGGTTAGTCTGCCTGATAAGTAAGTAAGTAAGGCGAGCACAGCTAGTCGTCAATGAGGCGTTTGCTGGCATTGAAGTAGAAGTGGCTAAAATGGGTCTAGCGGTAAACCAGGGCAAACCAAAGTACAAGCTGCGCATCACGGAAGGATACACAACATCGAAGTCTCGGACAGAGCGTCATAATGGGCAGCAGAACTTAGCATGGAACCGAACATTTTTTATGAAATTTCCCTGACCCTAGCACTTTCTCACGTTTGCACAATTTCACCGCGAAGCCACGAAATGCGCTTGCTTGCCCTCCAGTCGTCTCCAGTCAAGAAGTCTAGATTTCTTTCTGAGTGAGGAGAGGCCATTACACCACCATGGAGGAGATTTTTTGAAAGATGGACCACTAGTTTGCTTCTCGCTACCCCTTTGTAGGCTCTAAAGAAGGCGATGCTGCTGAAGAGTGGCTTCCAATGAGTCCTTCAAGTCCCCTCCAAGCCCAGACATTCCGGATCAATTCAAGGACACACTGCCATTGAATCAGTCCAAAAAGGCGCGTAGTTCCCCTCAGCCAAAGTCAACACATTCACCATGTTTCACGTCAATCAGTCTGACATCCAGCTTTATTCGCTGCAACGCGCAACTGTCATCGTGCCGATGTGTCATTCGAACACTCCGCCGTTCTCACATCCACTGCGGCGATTAATCATTCGAACGCCACTTCTCCTCCAATTAGCCAGGGGCCATGCACGGCCACGCTTCCCCTTGATGGCCGCCGAGGCCGGCAACTAATTAACAACTAATCGCACAAGAATTCATTAGTAATCTGCCGCAAGCACCTCCATTCCGGGTGCGTGCAGGACAATTAACTAATCATCTGTAATTACCACGCGTTTCTGGTGTTTCCAGTGGCATGCTGGCAGCAGCAGCAGCAGCAGTAGCTCTTCGCGGCCATATTCGACGGTTGACAGCTAACAGTCTGGACCAGGAATGGCTACCGTCTTGCGCCGAATACGGTCACGCGATTCCCGCCAGCAGATAGGGGGCGTCTAATTAAAACCGACCGTTTCCCAATGCGGAGTCGTTTCGGCCGTCGCGGCTGCTCGGAGTGTGCTCCACATGCCGTGATATGAGGTTTATCTGATTCGGTATCGGTATCGCTGGATCTGCAGCAGTATTGACGCGTTCGCCATTCACTCGCGGCGAAACCGGAGCAGGTAGTTAATTAATAACAGCAGCACACACATCGGAAGGCGGTCGCAGCCAGTGTCGCTGCCAAGCGCAGACAGACAGGCCGGCAATTGCCAAATGTGGATGCAGTCGAAGGGCAGCGGAGCGGAGCGCAACTATCACCCGCACAACAGATACTCAGATCACATAGTTGTCTCGATCTCTTAATTGTTAACATCGATCACGTTCACGACGGACTGGTGGAGCGGGAGATGCGGGGCAGGGGCTGGCTGCAAATTATGCCACATTGCAGTGCAGTGCGGCAAGGCAAGGAGCTCTGGTTAAGAGGTTTTGCTTTGTTTCCCTTGTTTTTGCTTCTGTCTTGCAGTTCGGATCTAAGATCGATCATTATTCGGTTGCAGCGATGGAAAATTAATGAGATGATGGTGTAGGGCAAGGGCGACCGGAGGGGGGAGGGGCTCAGTTGGACTACATTCGTGGGGAGGGTGACAGTCTGGGACTTTTGGATCTACGAGTGATGGCTTGAGTTTGTGGTTGGAGGTATGCGGCTCGAAGGACCAATTTTATTTTAGTTCATTGTAGTCTCTCATGTTGAAGCATCATTCTTATGAGGGCTAGTGGCTATAAAACTCAAATGTGCACCCTGTGGAAGTGCTTAGAGACTTTGAGAGTTTATCCTTATTCGGTGCGTGAATGCGTACCAAAAGCACACAGCAGTTTGTCTAAGCAGGCAATTGAATATACGGGATGGAGTAAGAAAGGCCTTGAATGCAAGTTGGAATTACATTGTCGCTTGGCGTAAATTGTTCCTGGAGAATCACCGCTACAGAAAGTCCATCAGGCATTCAAAATCAGACCCAATTGTTGCCTAGTCGGACGTTCCACAAGGCAGTCATCTTGGTCATCTAATCTTTGTCAGAAACATCGCTGATGTCGCCTTGTTTCATAAAAGACTCCACTGTCTCTGTAAATGTAGACAATATTAAAATGTACAGGACAACATCAAACCTTACTGGCTCCGAATTGACCTAGATGACCCTAATCGTAGGTCGGTGCCAATCCAATACTTTCTTTCGCAAACGCTTGTCCCAACGCCCAAGAATATATAGTACCTTCACGTGCCAACGTGCCTGTGTGCATAGTCCCTTTATACGGGATTCAGGCATCACTTTCAATAGGGAGCTAAGTTTCCAATCAGCCACTCAATCCGCATTGAAGCTGTTCAACGTAGATTCCTTAGCTTTGCATTTCGGGGTCTCCCATGGTCAGATAGCCTAGATTTACCATCCTACCAAGACAGACTACAGTTGAATGGCTTGCAAACCTTAAGAAACGCCGCGAGGTCTATCAACTTTTTAATATGCGGCCCTTCAGGAAATCAACCGCAACTCGAATCTCACTCAACTCCAATCCATGTCGCCCTAGATCGGTGCCTCTTTTTCGAGCCCCCTGTCCGTCGTATCAACTATAGTCAGTTGAATGCAGAATGTTGGGATTAGTCAATCTATCTCAAAAATCCCTTCGAATTGTACTCATCCATAGCGTCTATTTCAAAATTCTTTACACACGTCTTTATAACTCCATCGTCCCTTTTATGCACTTAAAAAGCTCGTTAGTATTACTTTTGAAGTTATGTAATAAGTTTGCTCTTATTTTGTGCATAGATGTGTAAGGCAAGCCTAAAAATAATGTACGCCATTTCAGTTTTGTGAACAGTATCAAGCGAAGCTGTCAACTACAACTCACTCAACAGGGTGCGGAGACTGGCTAGGATGTGTATCACCGGAACGTCATAACGCCGCCTTAACGTACTCCCCGAGTATCATCCACCACATCCCTGAGACTGAGAACCACTCCGACGGTGGTTCAAACTCACCGTTGGTCTATCTACTGTCCTTAACGACTTCAAGGTCTTTCCCATCAGATGACACCGATCGCCTGCTACCACCGGCTGTCTTCCCCACCAGCATTCCTTCTAGATCGGTTTGGATGTCTGATAACCAGATGCTGGCTAAACTGGTGCGTTTCTTCCCACGGATCGAAGATGGGAGAAGGAGTGGATGCAGGTGTCTACTTCAAGGACCTTAATATTGTTAACCCATTTGGGTTCCCTGACCACAGTAATGTTTGTTGGCAGAATCCACGACGATAACAGAAGCACATTTATGACAAAGGATTGATATCGCCATCTGTTCGGGACCAGAAGGCAGACAACAATTAAGCCCTTTTTTTTCTTTTTTACAGCTTGTGTCTTAACGAGATGAATAAGCATTTCAATATTCACCTCATTTGGTTGCCAGGGCATTGTGGCGTAAGGGGCAATTGCAAAGTCAACGAACTCGCAAGGTGTGGTACAAGCTATGCTGATCGCTACAGCCTACCGTATTGTTGGGATTCAGGCAATTGAAGTAAAGAATCACACGTGGTTGGAAGCACCTGCTTTAACGCAAGGGAAATATGGCTAGTCCTGAATATTTAGCGATATGTCTGCTCAGACTGTCTAGGGTTCAAACGCCTACGTTGGCTGGGCCATTTAGAGCGTATGGAGAACTCAGCTCCGGCCCGAAAAATCGTCGAATTCGGACCTTCGAACCACAGAGGACACCCGCGCTTAAGATGGCGACCTCAACCAACTTGGTGTGCAAACTGGAAACAGCCAGCGAGAGATCGCGCTATTTGGATAGGCTTGTTGGTTGAGGCCCAGGTCCACACTGGACTAGAAGAAAAAGTCTTTGCCGACTTAGAAAACACAGCAATGTGACCAATGCATGAAAAAAGAGGAGGTAGAGAGCATAAATCGCCTCCACTTCCAATCTGGCTACCTGTCAAATTGTAGGTCCTCATTTGGAGGAGCCTACTATTGCAACAAACAACTGAGTGGCGCAATTGGTTTTGTGCATGGCCCTGCTTATTGCGGTCCCCTGTTCGATTCAAACTGAGGGCAGAGTTAGTACGCTGTACGTAAGATCAACGGCACTATCACTGAAGTTTGCGATCAGTGGTAGTAGTTCGACTTCGGGTATCACAATGAACCAACATTGTTAAAAGTGCGCTCGCAACCCACAAGCTTAACCTAACCACTGTGTCATAAGCATCACCTGGTTCCCAGCTTAGGAGTAGACGATCGGTGTGGTATCACAATGGGTTTACTTTGGCCGTTAAGTGGCGGCTTTCTGCATTCAGCCACTCCAACCTTACCAGCCCACCCTAATCTACTTTACCTTCTTTTCAGGATCTGACGCAGTGTGTAGAGGTCGCATATTCAGTTCTTCCATGGCCAGCAACCGCACTGATTCCACTCATCCGGAATGCTTTCCGGTTCATGCGCCCGAAAGGACCATCATAAAGCGGTTCTTTTTAAATTTCAAACAACCAGCAGCGGCGACTGACACGGTGACTGCGGCGATGGCGATGAGCGGTTGCCCATGTTCTCGGACTTCTTCGTCGGTGGAGCTGGGAACGGGCCTGAGAGCTGGGGCTGTTGTTGCCGCCCAAGACGTTCTGCTGGAAGTTTTTCGACGGGCTCGGCTTTGGTGTGTATTTGTAGGTGGGTTGAGGGCGGATGTTGTAGTTCGGGACGTAATGCCGAAGACATTTGATGGCTAGTACATCAGGGTCCGGCAGCCGTGTGGGACTCCGTTCCCTAGCGATTTGGTTGCATTGAAGAGCCCAAAGTTCAAGTAATTCGGCGCAGCGCCCGTCTTGATGTTTGTTGGCATTCGCTACCACAGGCTTGGGTGCAGCTGGCATTGGCGGACCCATCGCGGGCATCTTTGGTCCGT
Source organism: Eristalis arbustorum (assembly GCA_916610145.1). NCBI lineage: Eukaryota > Metazoa > Arthropoda > Insecta > Diptera > Syrphidae > Eristalis > Eristalis arbustorum. The sequence continues at coordinate 20,322,036 of OU744318.1, read as the reverse complement.
AGATCTTTTTCTTGGCTCCATCGGTGGACGAGATCGACTTGATTTCGGTGCCGGCGTCCTTCAGCAGTTCGTTGACATCGGTGGAGATGTTTGCGAATGGATTTGGTCGCCCTCCTTTGGGCAGTTTCGGCTGGAAGCGCTTCGCCACCGGCGTTCGGCTGCCCGGCCCGGCCTTTTGTGGTCCACTCATGGGGTGCGGGATCAGCGAGCCAGGCGGGGAGAACTTTACCGGGAGCTTGTTCGTAGCTGGCTTCTTGACTGGTTCAACGATCGGCTTGTTTAACATGGCTTGCAGCATGCTGTTCTTTGGCGATGGTGGCGAAGGGGGCAATGCACTGGGCCCGGCTGGCGCGGTTGGTAATTTTTGTGGGGGTGAAGCAAGTAGTCCGGGCTGTCACAGAGGGGGCCAGTGACGGCTGTGGCGGCGGAGGCAACGGCGGTGCCGGGAGCACCACCGGCGGTTGTGCTCCTGGAGACGGCGACTTGCTTGGCTTCAGTCGTGACTTAGTCTAGGTCGCAAGCTAATAGTCTGCGGAAATGACATCTTCTCAGTGTCGACTACGACCTTACAACAAATTGTAAATCGTCCTCCCGTCAGAGTTCCCACCTAACTATCCACTTGTTCGTCCTGTCCATCTCTATGATCACCCACTTTGCATGCCGTTTCTTCGACTTCCCGGTATGCAAGGTCCCTCCAATTGTTCCTGTTGAACTCCAGAAAGACCATCTGTGCAGATGGAGTCGAACTTATAAGGAGCTGAGGAACTTGATCGCCATAAATCCTTGTTCCATGTCTCCTTGTCACGACCTGCCAAGCTGGATTTAGTGGAGTCTAAAACTAGCATGATATCGTGGTATTTATGGCAGCACCTCTTCTCCACATCGACCTAGAGTGCATTTATTTAGAATTGACTTTGCAGTGGCTGTAAGCAAGATTCGTTGCACTTGGCATTTCTTAAGGCTGCAGTGGCATAGACAAGTGCATACGTCGTCACAGAATCACAGAAAACTTCATAATTCACTCGTGTCAATGACTGGAGATTCGCACTATTTAGTAAAACATTCTCAAACTTCGCCGATCCCATTCTGTCGTGAGAGAAGAATAGTAAGCACAACGCGAGTGGCTTCTTCAGAAGGTAGTCCCATTGCCCCTGTCGGACACATCTGAAGTATGAAAGGAAAGGAAGTCTGTTTGGTAACCTTGTCCTTCGCATACATCCCGACATCTCAAAGCCTCTCAATTTCAAGTCAAGTCCATCTGCCATCGGATCACGCTTAAGGTCACTGTATATGGTTACGCCGAGAAATATGCAATCACTTCTTCGAATCTCAGTTCGCCACGATCAGTTCAGTGAAATGCAACATGAGACGATGCCTCCACAAGCGACATCTTGTCCCAACTGCGTCCCACTTCCCGACGATCTGTCAAATCCTAGTTTGGGACTAATGTTCCCTTTCTCAGAAGATGCATGCCCCTGACTGACATCAAACCTTGACACGCCTGACATCATGTCGTCGTCTTCGGTTACAGTTAGGCGCCTCTTTCCAAATGCGACCGCGATCATGAGTCATAAGTGAAACCGCCCAAACATCCATCCAACCCCCGGCAGCAGTCATGTCTCACTCAAGTGAAATCCTTTTCACGATTCTCCGCCAAGCAAGAGCCGAAAAGCATAGTTCCAACGGACAAAGCAGCCAGCCGCAGCCGTCGCTCGCAGTCACCATCATCGTCGTCGTCATCGTTGTTGCCGGTCGCAGCCGCCTCGATAACAAAAATCGAAATCAAAGATAAAGCCACCAGCTAACGAGATACTTTAACCATATTTGATTGACTGTTGCTGAGATACAGTAGCTGCAGCGTTTCAATGGGCCAGCCTACAGGCGACAGTTGGGCTGCTGCGGGAAACAGCAGCGCTGCGCCGTCATCGAGCACCACTTCTGTTCTCTCGTTCGTTTCTGATTTTCCTCCATTTTTACCTTTTTCGGGGGCAGGCACAGTTCCACGGCGTGCACCACGCGCCTAGGCACGCCGAAGGGGGCCCGCAGTAATGTCACCTCCGCTCGGGTCTAATCGAAGTGATTATCGCGCGTATTTGGTGAAATGCAGCCATCACCGTCGCAATACATTGTCAACGGCTGTCGGATGCAGACGGATTTGGCATCAGGGGAAGGCGGATCGCCGATCGCAGATCGTCGCTCGTGTGTGCCTGAATGGCGGCCTGGAACCATTTCCGTAATTGGTTCTCATTTATCGCGGGGTCTCGCTTAGTAATTATCGGCTCCCCCGATGGTGGTCCGCGGTGTCGCGGAATCAGATCGAGCGATCGATCTGCGATCTCGGATAATTTATGTGAAAATGGAAAAGGTTTGCAGCTTTTTTCGCGAGGGCAACCGTGCGGAGCGCATGTGGTGCGAGCTTTTCGGCGGGCACCTCAAAGGTGCGGTGGCTTTCGGTTTTGCTTTTGATATTGCTCTTGCGCGAGTGCATATCAGATCTCTTCCGTTTTTGGCTAGAATATCGGATAAGATGCATGCCGCCGATAAGGGCATGGTTTCCATGAAATCGCGGAGATTAATGAGTTCTGTCGGAGCGGCGGACGGCGAGGGCAAAAGTGCTGGATTTCGCTAGAAGTTGACAATTTAATTGGCGGCCGTCCTAGGGAGCATGAGTCACGATGTGACTGCGCGCTGAGCATTTGAGGTTGCGGTTGCTGCAATCGCGACAGAATCGTATTTCTTATGCAGATGTTTCATCGATCTGATGGAATCTAACGGATTTTGTGTCAAGGAGTACTTGGTTTTGATAGGCTTTCTAAGTGGCTGCTGAGCCGCCTTTTGATCTCAGACCTCGAAGGTGGGCTCCGTGTCAAGATGATGAAGGCTGGAAAGTCACGAATGTTGACGAATTGACGAACGATCAGTTCTTGTGGCAGTTCCGATCATCGTGTGACTCTTCTTTGGTGTCAATGATGAGGTGGCTCTTGAGGTAATCGACGGTTGTTCTTAAAGCCTCCACATTTTTCCAGTTTCGGTGTCCGAAAGACAATTTGTTAATTTGGACGCCGGTGGCGCCCGACGAAGAACACAAGAGAAGTGAACTATTTGCCATTATTTAAGGTAAGGTAGCAATTTCGTGAAGAAGTATGATATCATACTTTTACTCCGATGTAAACGGCATGACGGATAAACGCGTATTTAATCTACACGCCGGACGGCTGTTAGCAGTGAAAAGATAGCTTTGGTTAGATCAATATCTGCACAGTGGTCTTACCCGATCCACAAGAAAGGAGACCCCTTTGACTGCGCCAACTATCGGTGGATAAGTCTCCTTAACATCGCCTATAAGATATTATCTGGCGTTCACACAGCCTAAAGCCATTCGTCAACAACTTGGTCAGTCCATACCAGTGTGGCTTTAGGCCAGGAAAATCCACCATCGACCAAATATTCACACTCCGGCAGATTTTGGAGAAAACCCAGGAGCAACAAATCGATACCCACCACCTGTTCATCGATTTTAAGGCCGCGTATGACAGCATTTATAGAGACGAGCTATACAGAGCAATGTCTAGTTTTGGCATCCCTACCAAACTCGTCCGTTTGTGTAGGATGACGATGGAGAATGCAAGCTGCTCCATCAATGTCGGTAAAGACCTAACCGAGACCTTTGATGTCAAAAAAGGATTCAGACAAGGCGACGCGCTGTCATGCGACTTCTTCAACATCGTTCTTGAGAGAATTGTTCAAAACTCAAACGCCAACACCAGAGGAACAATCTTTCAGAAGTCCGTCCAACTACTCGCATATGCCGACGATATTGACATTATCGGAAGAACGCAGCGTGATGTCAAAGGCGCTTTTGTGAGTATTGCACCGGAGGCCGCGAAGATGGGTTTAGCGGTAAACGAGGGTAAGACCAAATATATTCTGTCAACAAGAAAGGACACCCAACACCGACGTCTCGGTCAGAACGTCACGGCAGACAGATATAACTTTGAGGTAGTTAAAAACTTTGTCTACCTAGGAACCGCTATCAACTCAGACAACGACACCAGCGCTGAAATCAAACGAAGAATAACTCTTGCCAATCGGTGCTTCTTTGGGCCAAGAAAGCAATTGGTAAACAAAGCCCTCTCTCGAACAACCAAGGTAACGCTTTGCAAGACCTTAATCGCCCAGTCCTGCTATATGGCGCGGAGGCATGGACTCTGTCAAAAGCGGATGAAGCAGCCCTTGGTTGCTTCGAAAGGAAAATTCTTCGGGTGATTTTCGGTCCCGTCTGCATAGATGGTGAGTGGAGGAGGAGATACAACGACGAGCTATACGGGCTGTTCAGCGACATCGACTTAGCCAGAAGAGTGAAGATCCAACGATTGAGATGGCTAGGTCATGTAGAGCCCCGGCCCGAAAAGTCTTCGAATCCACCCCCGAGGGACGGCGCAGTAGAGGGAGACCGCGACTCAGGTGGCGCACGCAAGTGGAAAGGGACCTCAACCAACTATGCGTGCGAAACTGGAGACAGCTAGCTAAAGATCGAGCTGGCTGGAGACGCTTGTTGGTTGAGGCCCAGGTCCACCCCGGACTGTAGCGCCACCTTAAGTAAGTAAGTAAGGTCTTACCCTAAATCGCATTCTCACGCATTATAAAAATTAGTCAAAGGTAGAGGGAGTTCGACTTTGAGTTTGGAAAATTGATGCATGCAGACTTTTGGCAAACAAAAACTTCAAGTTGCTTTGCAAAACACTACAGTCCGGGGTGGACCTGGGTCTCAAGGCAGCACGATCTTTCGCCATCTGCGCACACCAAGTTGATTGAGGTCCTTTCCACTTTTGTGCGCCATCTCTTGCGAGGACGTCCTCTGTTGCGCTATCCCAATGGCTCGGTATCGAAGACTCTTCGGGGCCGGAGCTGTGGTGTCCATCCGCTCTACATGACCTAGCCATCTTAAGCGTTGGATCCGAAGAAGCTTAACTAGGTGCATGGTTAAATCTTCTCCTTCAGACGCCATCAACGCAAACAGGACCAAAAATCGAACTTTTCTCTAACACGGCCATGAGCAAGACAGGCATGACCAAAGTGTTATATAAAGTCAGAAAGTCAGGTTCTGTTAATCAATTACCTTTTGAGCCTAAAAAGCAGCGATTGGCAAGAGTAATTCTGCGCTTGATCTCGGTACTGGTGTTATTGTCCCTGTTTACTCCAGAGCCTAGGTAGACGAAGTCCTTGACTACCTTAAAGTTTCTGCTGCCTATTATGACGCTCTGTCCGAGACTTCGATGTTGTGGGTCCTTCCGTGATGACAGCATGTAAGTTATTTTGCCCTGGACTACCGCTAGACCCATTTAAGCCACGTCCACTTCAATGCCAGCGAACGCCTCATTGACGGCTCACTGTGGTCGCTGTGACGGCTCGACCTGCAGTCCGCGTAAGCAAGAAGTTTAACGTACTTTTGGAAGATTGTGCCTGTGCCTAAGCAACAGAATATTTGACAACAAATGGCGGTCGAACCTCTAAAACTATACAGTGGTTGTACACAGCGATAGTAATTTCAATCATCATAAACGGCAATGTATTTGAAGGCCACTCCACAGTCCATCAACCAAAAGCTACTACATTAATTAAGGGGTCTTGGTGTTGGTCTATGTGTCGCAGGATCAAATTCCAGTCTAAAACCCAATCTTGACCATTTGGCTGATTGCACCTATGCATAATTGTAATAATAATAATGTGGATGGTACTACAGCCTGTAGAGGGCCAGGGCCTAGCTTCTCAGAATCCACTCGCTATTGTTCTCACTGGAGTGGAAAGGACCTATAGTTTTATGCCGACTCCGAACGGTCAAGTTTGAGAAGCTTTTTCTAGACAGGAAATACTCTTTAAGCATTGCCAGTAAATCGCAAAGAGGTGGGGCCCTGAAAGTAAGTTTGGTTTCGACGCACATACCCACAACGGCATGGACCTTTACATTTTTTCTATTTTATTGATTTAAATGACATTCATCTCTATTTTCACCCGCATTTAATTACCGAATGCTTTATATTTATTTCTAATCGTAACTTAAGAAGGGGAGGAGGAGGCATCTACTTGCGCTTGACAAGGGAATGTGCCGCCATCTTGTGGTTTTGATTGGACTGGTAGTTCGAGTTTGGGAAGGATTCCTTCGGTTGTTTCAGGTATTCTTCGTCAACATTGGGAACTGGATTTCCTTGTCGTCGTCGGATACTTTTCTTAAGCTTTTTTCTACTTTTTGTGGTGTCTGAAATTGAACTGAGGTGACTGAGGGTTTCCCCACTGGATGAGGTCCAGGTCCCGTCAGGTTTTTGTGATCTAGAACCTTCCTTAGCCTGGAAGCTTTGGAGACTTCTTCGATCTTACCACAAAAAGTCTCCATGAGATTCGTTGGGCCTTTCTCAGAGTCCCAGTCTTTAGCATCACGAGATCCCTTCGTCTTGTTAAAGAGCTTCCTGCAACTTTTGCGCAGATGAGTGAGTGAGATGATATCTATGGTATTTCATGGTTCCACTAGGAAGTCTTAGACTTTCCTCTTTGCCTGCTAATGATGATTGCGTTATTGACAGTTCTTCTGAGGTTGTCCACTGAGTGGTCAAGATCAGTGGGTTTGCTCGGGATGAAGATGGTACTCGACATTGTTGCCGCAACAATCTCTCTATATCTGTCCCAGTGGGTCCTTTTAGGATTCCTAAAGACGCTTTGGTATCGGGGGGACTCGTTATGCTGAACATTATATAGCGGTGATCAGAGAAAGAGTGATCAGATGATACCCTCCAATTGCTGATTCGATCCGCTGTATGGTCAGACACAAGTGTTGTGTCTAGGAATTGCTGTCTATTCCTGGTTACGAAGGTGGGTATATTACCTTGGCTACACAAATCCAACTTGCTACTTACAAGTAATCAAAAGGTACTCACCTCTTTGGTTGATGTCCGTGCTTCCCCATATTGTGTGATTAGCGTTTGCATCACATCCCAAGACAAGCGCGGTTATGGTTCTTTCCGCCTCAGCACTCGTTCTTCTCAGCGTCTCTGATGAACCATGGTCATGGGCCATGAAGGAAGAGACTAACCACAATTTTGTTTTGCCCGCCTCCAGACATACGGTGACTGAGTCGCGATCGCTAAAGTGGGAGAGAATATGGGTATTCAGAGAACTCTACTCTACATATGTATTGTAGAAAATGTAAGTGACTTTGAATGACTCTTCTGATGTATTTTACCAACAAGAGAGGAGTGGCATACAACCGAACGTATTTTAACTCTACCAGGTGGTGGAGGTCTGGACGGATGGCTTTTTTCGAGTTCTTAAACTTCTCCAGCAGAATCCCTGATCAGGGCTGTGTTTTTCTAGCAGAAGTCTTGGCAATCAAAAAAGTGGCCAAGATGATACCACTATTGGAGATACCACCCGCTGACATCACCATTCTTTTTGACAGTCAAGCGAAAAGTCTACTTTACATAAACGCAACTTCTGCAAGAAAGCCGCATGCTGTCCCGAAGAACTTAAGCTTCTTAGGACACATCAGTCGGTTACTCTATGCTGGGTCCCAGATGAAAGGGTCATGCTCGCCAAAGGACCGGGACGGGAAATGAGCCTAAATCGACCGAAGCATCCACCCTCCTCGGAGAACTAAGTGGCCATATACATCCGACGTATCATGAAACAAAATGGGTCTAATCCATGACTACATCTTTAGGAGCTGTGGTGATCAAGAAAGCGAGCACAAATATCCTTGCCAGTGTAGCAACCTCAGCCGAATGAGAAATACAAGTCTGGGAGAGTTCTCCTTCCAAGCTTTACATCATCTAAAGGAGAAGCCAGTAAAATCTGCTCGCACCTGACTATCTTGACATCAATCAGTCAGGAGAGGAAGGCTCGCATAGGGCACGAGGAAACCATCCCTCACTTGGTATCAAAATGACCTAACCTAATCTACTCGTCCACACATTCCCGAGGATTCCAGTTCACCCGGGAACCAGCCAAAAGTCGTCAAACTCGTGGCGTCTAGCCATGATTACATTTACTTCACGATCCGCAAGCCAAATACCATAGCCAATCGATTGCTATTCGAAAACCAAAAGGGCTCTCCCCGCAAAACCCAACACCATCGAGTTCATTGAATTTCTAGTCAAAACCCCGCCAAAACAGCAAACAACCAACAGATAACTCGTCAATGTGATGGATTACCCTGGAGTTTCCTTTTCGACGTCAATTGTTAAGCAAATTACATATGAGCCATCAACATCATAATCAAATCGCTTCCAAGAACTATGGTTCGTGGATCCGCAGCGACCCGAAAAAGAGCGAACATCTCTGCGCGAAAACATCCAAGCGCGCACACACACTCGGGCGCGCACCGTGATCGACGTTATGTGACACCCGGCTACGTGTTGAGAAATCCAAAAAGGCCTTACGCGCCGCAGATTCGAAGATTCGAAGATTTCGTAACCAAGAACCCACGACACGCAAAGCGGCCCCGAAAATAAATCGACACCCAGCGACGCGCCGCGGCCCAGTCGGCACTCGGCACTCGGCAGGACCGACATTATGGGCCTTTGCCGCCCACGCACTCTGCAAAGGGATTAGTCATTCCGTTGTCGCGTATTCGTACCTCGCCTCGCCGCAGTCCTGACCACGCACGATGGCGATTAAAATTCTTAATTTGATTAAATCTGGCATTAACGTGGGTACTCGTCGCTTTTGGATTGTATCTCGATGCGCGTGTGGCTATGTTATCTGAGGGTCTCTCTCGCTTTTTTTGCTTCTCTGTTTCTGCTGGTTTGGTGGGCTGGTCGTCTTTTTGTTCTTCCGTCCCACCGTGCCTGTGGTCGGGGGACCCTTGCGTTAAGCTGGACTGCGATTGGGTACCCGCCAGCCATCGATCATAAGGCACGCGGATTGCGGCTGTCCCGTATGAAAATTAATTTAAATTGCTCCATTGTTGTGCATGTGATGGATCTTGTCGTGGCAGGGCGTTCCCGATGCATTGACGGCTCACGGTCGAGAGACAGCATTTGTGTCACAGCGATGTCACAGACGAAGTGGAGCAACGGAAGGTATGTGCACGTCGTGGAGTAAATTTTTATCAACGTCGCGAGTGTCCTTGGGCATTTTTGTATCACGATGGGTTATGTAATGAAGCGGGAGGGAGGGGGAGGGAGGCCTCCCTGAAAACCAAGGAATTAAAGGTAGGAACCAAATGGCAGAGAGAGAGTATGCGTTTCAACTAGTGATACTGAACATGCATACACATGCAGTGACTGCTGCAAAGAACGCCATAAGAATTATCCAATCCAGTGGTTGGCTACCAATTTCTATTGGACATGCAAGTACAGAGTACAGTTCTAACGGACGCCCCTCATAAGCGGACAAATTCCTTGGTACCGTCTGTGTCCGCTTATAAGAGACATCATTGCACACAAATCCTCCGTTCCTTGATTTCGAAATACCCTTACTTTTGGCAGTGGGAGTGGACCACTAACGAAAACGTTCATGCATTCACAGCTGTTAAAATACACAGGAGCCGGAATTCTCTTGCCGTGCTCTGTCAAAATCATAGAATAAGTGAATGTTTTCAAAGCGGGCGCCCTGGGGCAGTCAGGGAAGGGACCAAAATGACAAACTTTGGAAATACCATTCGCTGATATTACCAGTCTCGTTGACAGTCCAAAGGCCAGCAATTTCGACGATAGAAATGGTAGTGGGCTCTGCGAAGCGCTTAATGTTCTAAGCATGCTGAGTCACACGGCATATGGACATCACCGGCATAGAGCCAATGAAGCAGGGTTTAAGCTTGCAAGGACAAGATCCGAAAACGATCAATCCCAGGCAATATGACCGACCAAGCAACCTGATAAAGAAAGCTAATGAAAGGTGGAACTCTTTAACCACTTGTAAGACAGAATCTGTGTCAAGAAGTCGCTAATAATGGTAGTTGTGGCACTTACTTTATTACTTATCTGTACATGCCCATGGAGGATCTGAGCCTGTGTAGTCGCTGCCTTCCGTCGATGATGGGCACGATGCTGTTAAGAAAACCGAGCTTTCTTGCGTCAGGGATTGTAATAATAATATAATTTGGGTGGCGCTACAGCCCATAGAGGGCCATGGCCTAGCTTCTCAGCAAGCACTCGTGTTGTGCGTGCTATTGTGCTCTCACGAGTGGAAGGGACTTACAGTTTTATGCCCACTCCGAACGGCCAAGTTTCTAGATACAATAACTCTTTGAGCACCGTCAGTGACTCGAAAGAAGTGGGGCCCTGAACATTATTTTTGTCCCACGGACCAGGAATCGTACCTACGACGTCGAGGTTGGGGTCGCCGCACATACCCATAACTCCACGGGCACCACACCGCATCCGGGTTTACTCAGTCCATATACTGGAGGTTCTGTCTTCCTCTCCTTCTCGAACCTGGGGGCACGGATTCGAAGGCCCTATGCGTTGGTATTTATGATCTTGATGTAGCCGATTCAGTGCAGTCGATTTTTCGGACTACATCCACAGCCTGGTACAGCTGTTTGAGTTCGCGGATGTCTCGTATCCACTCACATTCGCCGCAGACGGGACCCTGTATCCGACGTAGAATTTTTCTTTCGAATGAACCATGAATCAGCTGTCTTGTTTTGCTTACAGTCCACCTTTCAGCATAATTTTGCTCCATTGAATCAGGGGCTTTGAGCACAGTGTTGGATTTCCACTAAGACACTGTTTGTGAAGTTCACAAATCCTGATCTGGACATGCGAATGACTCCTTGCGATGAATGTTGCCGTATGCGATCTTAAAATCGACAGAAATATGGTGTGTATCGATTTGGTCCTCCTACACTTCCTTAGAAGTTGCCTCAGTGTGAAGATTTGGTCTATGGTCGATTTGCCGGAAAGGAAAGTCGCACTGGTAAGTGTGATGGAAAGCAGCATTTGACGTCCAAACAGTATGCCTGACAGGATCCGACTGAATCTGGTTCAATACATCTACTATTCCTTGGAGGAAATAAATTAGATTCCTCTCAAAAAAGTCAGTGTGCCTTTCTTACAGCTTGAGACCAGGAGGCAATGCTTATGAAGACTTATAAAGACTGCTTTGACTATGAGAAAAGAAGCAGTTTTATTTACAAAAATGTAAAGGCTGGTTAGGTTTGTGGGTAGATGCGGTGGGTAACGTCTCACTTAGGTCCTATTGAACCCATGGGGATGAACTAATGTAACGGTTAGAGGCCCATGCAATTTTGTCGCAATCTGCATCACAGATTGAGGCATAGAATTGAGCATAGAATGAAAACAACACAATTGGCTATCAAGTTCTGGGCGGTATGGCATTTTACTGGCATTAACAATTCCAAACATTTTAGCGAGTCTCAAGAAGCTCACTATGATAGGACTGTCTGCTGAGTGAAGTAAAAATGTGCACACTTTGTTGAATTGAGGTTTTTTTAGTAACTGGCTTGAGGACCAACCAATATAGGCATGTCTTCAATTTCTGAGACAGCTTGATCTTGTAAGGGTGTAAGCCCAGGTCCTTACGCAAAATACACCATAATGTGGTCTGAGTGATGGCCATCTCTTGAGAACGCCGTGGAACTGACCGATTTGGATCTTCGAACTCGATATTTTCGACACTTCGACCAACCCGTCGTCTCACTGACACGGCAACATCACACAACCAATGTGTAGATTCAAATTTTTGCACTAAACTTTTTATAGCCTGTCTACTTAGCTTTTGGTCACCGACTCCGAATTTCGGAAGAAAAGTTGCAGACGTTGCTCGTTTGTGTACTTATCACGATGAAAATGTTATGTTTACTGAATAAATTGACAGCGACAGTTTGATGATTAGTCAAAGAGTGAGTTCACAAATTAAACTCAAAGGTGTCAAGTCCCGTAAACCCTTCGTAAACCTTATGTACATCTGTCAAACACGCATGGATGCGTAGGCGAATTTATAGTCTCGCGACTCTTAAGGCTCTTGAGGCGACTCTGGTTTGCAACTCAAAGTGGCGAACAGAAGAGATACGTCGCATTAGATGCGTTAGCACATGTTATTATTGTTACATATGCTGCTCCATCAAGTTTTTTGTGGACTACGGCTGTGGAGAATCTTGCATTCCTGATCTGTAGAAGACTGTCGAATCGGCATTGACCACAAGCATTCACAAGCCCATGCTTGCTTCTAAAAAAAAACTAAGCTGCATGAATTGCATCCTAGTGCGTGCTTGGTCCCGGCACAAGTATAACCGAGAAGGCGGGGATTATACGAAATCTACCTACAGCTGCTTTGTAGAATTTAAAAATGGGACTTAAAAGTCTCTATTGAGAGTAATTTCTACACGCAAAGTGTTCTGGAGTGAATGGTGCTCAATCAAAATTCTTCTTAGGAGGTTTTGTAGCGAGGCCGACACAATGAATGCTTCTCAATGGAAAACAGATGACTTATTTATCCTCGCTACACGGAAATCCAGTGGGCGCTCGGTCAGTTTGGAACTGTATGTACGTATATGGTGCTGAGATGGAGGTGAACGTGGTATGTCTGTTCACAGCGTTCTGTGCAGTTCGTCCCATTCATCTCATGCTTAAGCATTACGCGACCATAGAAATAAGGCCTGCAATCAGCCGGAGAGATGATAGTTGTTCATACTTCGTGAGAAACAGGGTAGTACGCGATGAATTCCATGTTGAGTGGCTCTGTTTAGCCTTGGATTTTCACCACCTTACCACTAGTGGGGGATAGCAATAGGTCAAAGTAAACAGAAATAAAAATTAGCACTCGTCATAGTCTTTATTGTCTCCGTCTTCTATACAATGCAGCAACTAACTGCTGACACAGCGCCTGGAGGTCATTGACTGGCGTGGAGTCAAATTGCAATTGAACAAATCAATTGACGCATGTTGACAGCGAGAAGTTGCAGAGTAGGTGAAAACGGAAACATGTACAATTCGCACAGGCTCCTTCTTCGAACGGAAGGGACTATGCTTCGATGGTTGGATCACATGACACGTTTCTCCCCATCATCACGACAGCCGAGGTATGCCTTGAATGCGACTCCACCACTGAGGTCCAAAAGTCGATTGCGAGTGAAGACAACAAATGTTGGAAGAAGCGTTTTGTTTTTCAGAGAAAAACTTGAAGAGGGCCCTACATTCAACTCACCGTCAAACAACGTCATCAAGCTTAGGTTCTTCTGCATTCCTCAAAAAAATTCAGCTCAAACCACGAGTCTAGAAAGTCGTCAGTCACCAGAGACCCACTTAGAGTCACCACACACACAATGGAGCCCCCATTCGGTCGTACTCGCCGCATGCAAAGTAGCAGAGTAGCAAAGCACTTAATAATAGATACACACCAAGTGTCTGACAGACGAACGATGAATAAATTACATGTCCGCATGCACGGCTCCCACCGAGCATTAGATCACTCAATCATCCACGCGAGTGCCGGTGTCGGTGCAAAAATTAAGACCTCACTTGGCCCACGATCTAAGCGGCTTTCCTCCCGCTCGCGCTCGCCCTCCCATTCTGGGTCACGCACGATCGCACCGATGGATACACATCGCAGCCCATCTCGTCGTCGGTCGGGTGTAATTAGACCCATCGATGAGTTAAGGGATTACAGCCAGCCCCCGCCGCGTCTCCGGCAACTCCGCGCAAAGGTTAATCTTTTCCCATTCGTTCGCTCCGATGCGATAGAGTCAGCCTTTTGACCCTTAATCTCGATTGGTATTGGCGCGCAGAGACGACGCGCCGGCCGATGCACTCGGCGACTCCCCCCATTCCGAACACAATAAGCAAATTAGTTGCAAATTGCTGTTCCCTGTCGTCGATCCCCAGCCATCGTGGTTGTTCTCAAGCCATCAGCCCCGATGCCGCAATAAAATCATAGCAACAACAAATAAGGAAGCAAAACACACACAAAACCCATCGCGAGCCTCCCCCATCGAACAAAGCACAGCCATAAGGGCAAGACAGCGATCGCGCGCCTCCGCCGCCGCACCGTCGCACCGTCGCAGATATAAATTTGCGAATCGCTGCAGGCGAAGGAAGTCGACTCTCCTCATCGCATCGAGATTACAATAATCAGCCGCAGTGATCTCGCAGCGGCTTAAATGGATATCTCTCTTTCACTCGGGAAGGACCCACCGCAATGATGCAGCGGCTGAAGATCAAATCCGTCAGATACCCGGGATACATGTGTCCGCATGTGGAAAAAGAGAAAGACTCCAAAAAGGAGACCTGCGCCGCGCCGCCGCTCTGCGGGCCGACAAAACTCATAATGAAACGGACGGATGGGGCGTGCACTCGATGAAAATCCATGCGCAGTCGCCGATCGTTGGCCGTCGCTGGCTCTGTGTGTGCGCGTGTGTCCTCGGATTCGCGACCAGAACCCACGAAAGCTCATGCCTCACGCCGGCTCATGGCATTCAAATTGCAAGTTTCGGCGCTACAGGTGGAGGCGATTTCCTGGTTTGCCTCCCACCGAGCCGCCCGCCTAGAGTCCGTTCAGTCCGACCGTAATGACGGTTATAGACTCGGGCCCAGAGATACACTCGCCGGCTAATGACCAATTGAATTGTGCGGCAGCGGTGGCTCATGTGGCGGATGGGGAAATAATGTTCGGCAAATAATAGAGATTTTCGGGTAATGATTGAGTTTTTCCCCCGAAAGGACGCATCGGCTCACGGGTGGTCAATGGACTCGGTCGACTGGTCAGTCAGAGAGGCTGGTTGGCAGGAAACGAAGGAGATAGGAGTCCGCGCCCTGAGGGAGCAGCAGGCACGCTTCTCGTGGCATTGTTAAGCTCTGGATGGTTTCGAACAGGGAGGGAACGGAGGGAGGAAGTCCAACGAGGAAGCTACTGGTGTTTTGGTTGAGCGTCTAAATGGGAAGGAGAATGGTGAATGATCAGTTTCTGCCCAGACAGTGCAGCCGTAAAAAAGAGATTGGTTGCAACGAGGAGAAGGAGCAGAAATGGTAACAAAATTCATTCGAACAGTAAACGTGCGATTTTGATGTGTAACGATGCAGCCCGGGTGGAGAGCGATTGACAATTCATTACACACACATCCTGTCACTCCTTTTCTGACTTTTTTCGATATCTATCTCAATCCTTCGGTCGCTGGCTCGGTGTAGTTTATTCCCTACATTTTTTTCCCAGTTTTCCTTGGAAGCCATCTAGGCATCCCCACCGATGGGCGGAGTGAAAACTGTTTTAATTTAAGTTAATTATTTATTCCCTGAGTGTGATGTGCCTTTGCTAAAGGACTCCACGCGAACGAGGCATTAGGCGCTGTTTGTCGTGACGTATGTGTGCGTTGAATGTGTCGAATTGCGTCTTCAGCGCCTTGAGAGGCTTCAGTGAAAGACATAATGGCCGCCAAGGCACTCGAGTGATGGGTTTGAAGCCTCAAATTCGTTCCGTTGTGCCCACAAATGGTTTCTCGTGGTTCTAGACTGGCTTCTTTGAGAGTTTTCATTGAGATTCAGCAAGAAAAGGCGATAGCTTTGAGCGGGGAACATGTCCAGAGATGTAGAAAAGCCTCATTCAACAGACATAATAATAATAATCATATGGGTGGTGCTACAGCCAGCAGATGGCCAGGACCTAGCTTCTCAGCAACCACTCGTGTTTTTTGTTTGTTCCACATTGTTCTCTCACGAGTGGAAGGGACCTACAGTTTCATGTCGACTCCGAACGGCCAAGTTTGAGAAGCTTTTTCTAGACAGGAAATATTCTTGGAACATTGTCAGTGACTCGAAAGAGGTGAGGTCGTAATTTGTTTTCGTCGCACAGAGCAGGCAACGAACCTATGACGTCAAGGTTGGGGTCGAAGCACATACCCAGAACGCCACGGGCCACAACAGATGTCTGCTCTTATCTGTGCCGAGTGTAAAAATTAGGCCCTGCTCCATGCGGACTTTCCTCTGAACATCTTTGAAAATCGGAGCCGCTTCTAGGAGACAGATCATAGCTTTTGTGCCCTTTCTTGAGCTTCTAGCAAACGTGTCTTTCCTTCGAAGAGATGCTGTGGACTGTCGTCTTCAATAAATGCTCCGAACCACGAGATGGTCGCCTTTTTGAGCCTTCAGCAAGTGGGTCCTTGGATCTCTCTCTCTCTCTCTCTGTGGACTGTCGTCCTGAATGAGTGTCTCAAACGACGATTTTGAGCCTCCAGCAAACAGACCTTGGCTTCAAAGTGACGTCTTGGATTGCTGTCTTCGATGAGTTCCTCGAACGACGAGTTGGAGCTTCCAGTGAGCATACCTTAAAGTGGATTGTCGTCAAGGATGAAAAGAGACAAGACTTTGGTTAGTGTGTTGAGTGTTGAGCGCTGTACGCGACTTTGAAGGGTGACTTTGTTTCTGTCACTTGAAGGAACAGATCTGTCAGGACATGCGACATGCGTGTTCTCCGTCATGCATGTCCGCGGTGATAATCTTACATTTGCGGTCTCGACGTGAAAAAGAAGAAGAAAGTGATAGTAGAAGTGACAAAACGACGTCACAGTCGTCTACTTCAAAAACTCATTCAGCGTTCGTGTTCCTCTTTGCGTAAGAACTAGGAACTATCGGCAAAAAACAGCTCCAAAGCAATTCGGCTTCGATTCGGCGTTACTCAATGCCACCGGAAATACGCTTTTCGCCACGAAATCATCAAGGACTTCCTTAAAACGGAAAGTAACGTAAGCAAAGCCACAGGAGATGATGCTATAGATCGCCTGGAGTATACCATGAATCACGAGAAGCTGGGGAATTGAGGACATTTGTTGTTTCCCGTGCAGTCGAGAGAGATGAAGGATAGTTCTGTCGTCAAGGGTCATGAACTGTTCTCTTGGTCAACGTGAGAGCCAAAATACGCAAACTCTGGGTGAGTTCTAAAAACATACTGAAAGCTGCCGAGTATACTATATTTAAGGAATGGTCCACATCATTTTTGCCATTGACTCTTAAGAGGTTGTGTTGAAGTGGCGACTAGAATAAAGCGATGGATTTCATATTCGTCACATTGATTGAAAAAGTAGGCGTCTACATGTGAGATTCTGCGGTTAGTCAGAGCACTGCACGAGGAAAGGTAGGGATGTGTGGCTTCGTCTTCTCTTTACGCATGTAACTTCTGCCGAAGTACCTATATTTGGAATACCATCCTACAATCTTGCGTTATGTCATGATACCAATGAGAGTCCTAAGTGTGGGCGTATCAAGCCTAAGTAAAGTGACTGCTTGAGCTTGAGTGTTGAGCATACGTGGTGGGTGCGTGCTTTTTTCTGTGTGTTTTTTGATGAGAATCGAAGACATAGAGTACGAGAAGTATTCACACCTATCTCCGAACTCCGAAAAAGGAATCACAGAACTCATTCGTAATGGAATCATAATGAAAAATCTGCTACAAATTTCGTGAAGGTTGCTATCACTGAAAACGAATGAAATCGAAATTCGTATGCTTTTCTACGACAAGCTATTTACGTCGGAGTTTGTGATGTCAATTTTTAGTCTGTTTTGAATTCGGTGATAGAGCTGATTCTCTTGGTAAATTAACCTGGCAGACTCTCTACTGTCTCGAGCAGAGATCGCTCTACTGAAGCAGAGGAGATCCTCGTGACTGCAAGCGACATCCCGTTCGTATTGGAGTCGCCTGTCCACTGAGACTGCAGGGCATCCGTGTGGATTGTGTCGAGATAGAGGAACGCCCCGGAAAGAATTAATCCTTTAACGCGCCTTCTCTAATAGGACATAACGTTGGGGTAGTAAGCCCCAAAGATCTGACTGTTGGTAGAAGTCGTAGCTCGGGCAATATGCCTTCTGATCAGCTTAATAATAAAATTATCTGTCCTGTTCAAGTTTGTCTTGCTGTACAGGACCTCGTTGGGATAGAACTTCTTGTCCTCAGACTTTGGTGTGCGATACAACCGGAGAAACTGTCTCTCGAACAACCTCATCTTTTCCATCAGGGAAGCACTCACGTTGAACCACACGGGGGACAACCGTACTCCCTAAATGGCCGAATAAGGGACATGTAGCAGATTACCTACACCCTGGTATCAAGTTGGCTGCTGTAAGTTGCTGCCGTGCAAAGGCCTTTGTAGCTTCCTCTATATGTTTGTCAAAATACAGATATTGATCCAACCAAATGTCAAGATATCTAACTACACTTTTCACATCTAACAGTTGTCCCTGTGGGTCCACAATGCCGAATTTACGCCAGCTTGTGCGTATCGCGTATCACTTGATGCCATGTACAACGGGGTCCTGAATAGGATAGTTGCACACTTCAGGAAGTGGATAATCAAATTCGAGTCGTCGCAAAATCTCTGAATTTGTTCGAAGGCACGTTGCAACAAGGTATTTATTACTTCGATCTTCGGATCTGATCTGTACGCCACTAAATCGTCGGCGTGTGCATAGTTATGAATAACAATGGTTTACTTAAGTCGAGCCTAACCAGCTTGAGGAAAATGCCATCCAACCATACGGTATCGAGTGCTTTCACCAAGTTATAGAGTTTGCTGTGTGAAAAGTGTACGCGGACGATATTGACGGATTGGCAGGACTTAGCGAGCCGCCAATAAAACGTTTGCGGTATTAAACCGGCGGCGGCAAGAATGGGCTTAGCGGTGAATGTCACCAAGAAAAGACACACAATATTGACGACTCGATCAGATGGCCACCATGGGCAGCTAAAGCTTCGAGGTGGCAAAGGACTTCATCTACCTTAGCTCCCAGGTTAAAAGTGCGAACAACATCAGTAGCGAGGTTAAACGCAGAATAACTCTTCTCAACCGCTGTTTGTTTGGGCTCAAGAGGCAATTGAGTAGTAGAGCCATCTCTCGAAGGACCAAGCTCGCATTATACAAGACCTTGATCATGCCTGCAGGGTTCGTCATCAGTACCGTTTCCGAGGCTTGTTGTTGCTTCGTAACTATAGTTTTTTGTGTGGCTGGCAGTTAACCCGACGGCACAAGCCCCAACCTGGAGGGCCAGTTCCTTTTTTGTAACCCCTGGGACAAGAGGTCCCTTGGCAGGTTGAGCTCGGGTGAACTACAGCCAGTACCCGATGGCTACCACTTGGAGTTAAAATAAGCAGTGGTGTGTAGAAAAAGTTGCAACACTGGGCATCGCCAAGTTGAAACCAGTCAGTGCCTTCCCGATTCCCACAGCACCCAGCCATCATATATAAAGACGAACTGTACGCTTAACCGGGTTGCAGCGGCATGGATCTAGCCGTGAATATCCAACGATTGAGATGGCTAGGTCATGTAGAGCGGATGGAAGCCAATGCTCCGGCCCGAAAAGTCTTCGAATCCCCCCCGAGGGACGACGCAGTAGAGGAAGACCGCAACTCAGGTGCCGCACGCAAGTGAAAAGGGACCTCAACCAACTATGCGTGCGAAACTGGAGGCAGCTAGCTAAAGATCGAGTTGGCTGGAGGCGCTTGTTGGTTGAGGGCCAGGTCCACCCCGGACTGTAGCGCCACCTTAAGTAAGTAAGTAAGATCATCTCTGCCCTGCTCTACAGCGAGGAAGCATGGACTTTGTCAAGAGCGGAGGATGACGCACTTGTTTCTGCGTTCAGTATTCAATCTTCTGCTTGCGTTGAAGGTTCTTGGAGAAGAAGATTCAACCACGAATTGTACGGGCTGTACAGCAACCTGAGTCTAGCGAGGCATCTACTGATTCAACGCCTAAAAAGGCTAGGCCATGTTGAGCGCATGGTCAACACTGCTCCAGCCCCAAGAGTCTTCGGCTTAGAACCAGTGGGACAACGCAATTGAGGACGACAACGAAGACGATGGCGCACTCAAGTGGAGAAGGATCTCAACCAACTTGGAGTGCGAAGCTGGAGGCAGCTGGCTAAGGACCGTGCGTTAACGCTGGCAAGCCAGTCAAGGCCAACATTACAGTCCCTGTTGAGAGAATATCGCAGCACAAAATGCAACGCTGTGACCCGTTGAAGCAGTCCCAGTGAAGCTCGAAGTCAGATTGTCTACAATTGAGTGGTAATGGTATCATTTTTCTAGATAGGAATAAATAATAATAATATGGGTGGCGCTACAGCCCGTAGGAGGCCAGGGCCTAGCTCCTCAGCAACCACTCGTGCTGTGCGTGCTATTTTTCTCTCACGAGTGGAAGGGACCTACAGTTTTATGCCGAATCCGAACGGCTTTGTTTGAGAAGCTTTCTCAAGACAGGAAATACTCTTTGAGCATTGTCAGTAATTTGTTTTCGTCGCACAGAGCAGGAATCGAACCTACGACGTCGAGGTTGGGGTCGACGTACATACCCACAACGCCACGGCCCACCACTAGATAGGTACTGCATCCATAAAGCAGTGGGTAGCATTCCACACACAGCTTTAGCCTTTTCCTTCAGAAAAAATGGTGGTGTCAGTACGCACCCTTGACGAACTCCACTTTGGTCTTCAAAATTCCCACACAACTTACCATCATGAGAGACACTCACCATCTTCTTCTCCACGGTCTCTCCATCTCTTGCAATTAAACCAACTCCCCTTGACAAGATTAAAAAAATATATATTTTTCAAATAAAAACCGTTAAATCTGACTCTACTTTACGTTCGCAACACAATCTACTACTGGCATGAGTTTATCAAGCAAAAGGAAGGGGAGTACAAGTGAAAACAAATAAAAATGGTTAAGTATAGGGGTCCCCTTGCGGGCACCACCTTCGTCGTCGTCGTTGGTCCGTGTCAATGTCCGTGTCCGTGTCAGTAAGTCGCGCCCAGCAATGTCTAGTTGAGTGGGCAGGTATTTGGCCAGATGTCGCCTTGCAGCATGTCCGGCGTGAACCGGATGCGCTTGCCGCCGACACTCACGTTCCTGATGCAGCCCTTGTAGGGCAGCTTGGTCTTGAGGCCTGGCACCACGTGCATATTCGGATGGCCGCCCATGAAGAGCGGACGCTTGGTGCGCGTGTAGCTGGAGCCCTCGTTGCCGATGGCCGGCTTCGAGCTGATCGAGTCCACGGTCAGCGTGATGACGAACTTCGACTTGACCGCGTGCACCGTGCGCCACTTGCCGTCGCAGAAGCTCTCGTTGTCGCTGAGCGTGTAGTTGGCCTGGATGGTGTTCTTGTCGTTGGTCTTCACGCTGAACTTGAGCGTGTCGTTGACCAGCTCGAGGATCATCCACGAGCTGCGTCCGTGCACCGAGAAGAGCAGGCCGTTGATGGTGCGTGGCTTGAAGTCGAAACTGATGCTGGTCTCCTGGCCGACGGAGAAGACCTTGATGAGGGTGGCGTGGCCCGGGTTCTTGCCGAAGAAGAGGCCGTTCTCCACCTGGTCCGTGCATGGGACCAGATCCACCGGCACCGGCGGCGTGCTGAAGCCGCTCTTGTCGAAGAGGATGTCCTTGATGCAGCCGTTGAAGCGCGTTCCGTTCTCGAGGAGCGTCTTGGCGGTCAGGTGGCTCTCGTAGCCGTTGACCACGCCGCCGACGAACATGGGGAACTTGACGGCGAAGCGGCGCACGTTCACCTCCTGCAGCTCCATCACCTGTCTCTCCGTGCCGTCGACAATCAGGCTGACGTTGTGCTGCTGGCGGACGAACTCGACCGTGTGCCACTCGCCGTCGTCGTAGACCTGGTTCGTGGCGAGGTTCGCCACAATCGGGCCGACCTGCAGCTGGTGGTAGATCTTGCCGTCCTGCATGTAGAACGCTATGAAGTCGGTGCGGTTCTCGTCGGTGGCGTAGAGCAGCAGGCCGTCGGACACGTGCGTGCGGAAGGTCAGGCTGATGTCGTAGTGCTTGCGCAGCTTGATGGGCAGCGACGGGATCTCGAGCCGCTGGCGGGGCATGCCGAGGAAGCGGTAGCCGCTCTCCTCGAAGCTGACGTCGAAGTCTGGCTCGACCGGCAGCTTGCACTGGGGTGCGTCCACCACGACGAGGGGCCTCTTTGTCGGCCGCTTGGTCGTTGTCGTCGTGGTGGTGGTGGTCGTTGGTGTGGTGGTCGGCGTGGTGGTTGTGGGCTCCTCCGTGGTCACTGGAGCCTCCGTTGTGGTCGTGGTTGTAGTCGTCGTCGTGGTGGTCGTTGTTGTGGACGTCGTGCTGGTGGTCGTGGTCGTCGTCGGCGCCGGTTCCACCTCGATGGGGATGAAGCCGGTCTCGAAGGTGTCCACAGCCGACTCGGCAACCTTGTCGCCGGGGAAGTACTGCGGCACCGAATCCAGATCGTAGTCTAGGAGGGAGAGAGAGAGAAGACGTTCAGAACGAGGGCGGATGACGCGGAGGCAGCGGACTTACCCATGATGTCGGACGGACAGCCGTTGATGTTGCCGTTCACCTTCTCGGCGCTGTTGGCGAAGTTGATGATCTCGCTGTTCAGGGTCACGTCGCTGATGCAGCCCGTGAAGTAAGCCAGCGTGGAGAGCGCCCCCCGGTTGGGCTGGAAGTCGTCCGGCAGGCCTCCGAAGAAGATGTCCCCGTTGGCGATGTCCAGACTTGGCGGCGCCTTGTGCCATCTGTGGAGGGAGAGGGGGGAGAGAGAGTGAGCAAGTGATCCCTGCCACGTGAATGAGCACACTTACTGATAGTCGAAGGCGTCGTCGACGGACATCCGCAGACGGACGTCGTTGTGCAGCACGGTCACGTAGTGCCACTCGCCGTCGTTGAACTTCCTGTCGCTGGTCAGGTCCTGGCCCATGCTGCGCAGCCGCAGCAGGCCGTCGTCCAGGGTCAGCCCGATGAGGGCGTTCTGCTCGCGGTTGCTGGCGTAGAAGATGACGCCGTCCTTCTGCTTGGTCTTGAACTTCAGGTTGATGTGGAAGCTGTTGTTGGACGTGACGTTCGCCTTCCGCAGGAAGCCGAACTCGTGCGGCCGGTACGACAGCGAGGTGGACAGCTTGGCCGGGCATCCTGGGCGGACGCCGGTCGCATTTTGGTTTGAGCCCAAGTCCACCTTGATGCCGGACACCGTGACGTCGTCGATACAGCCGTCGAAGTTGCCGCGGATGATCTGCGGGTGGATGCGCTTGCCCGGGTGGCCGCCGAAGAACATCTTCTTCAGCGGCGGCAGGTTCTCCTCGGTCTCCCGGGGCGTCTCCTGCTGGAAGATCAGCTTGTCGTCGACCTTCAGGATGCCGCGGCGACCGTCGCGCTCTGCGACGACGCGATGCCACTGGTCGTCGTTGTAGGTGTCCGTGGTGCCGGAGGAGACCATGTGCTCGCCGAGCTTGTAGCGGAAGAAGACGCCGCCGTCCTGCAGCTCCACCGTCATAAAGTGCTGGTTGCGGCCGTAGTAGAACATGAGGCCGTCCTTGGTGTCCTTCGAAGCCTTGAAGCTGAACTGCACGCTCGAGCGGGTCTTGAAGTTGTAGGGCGTCGCCGAGAGGACGACGTAGCCGTTGCCATTGAAGCGGTATCCGGTCGGCGGGGCCTCCGAGCTGACCAGCTTGTCGCGCGGCGGGATGGCCTTGGTGTTGTCCTGGGCGTCGACGAAGTTCCACAAGCCGACGTGCTCGTCGCCGATGCGCAGGTCCTCGATCTGGCCGACGAACGAGGAGATCTTCGACAGGTCCTCGGGCGGGTTGAAGTCCGACGTGGGCGGGTAGCCGCCGACGAACAGCCGGCTGTTGCGGTCCACATTGAAGACGTTGTTCGAGCCGAGCAGCGCCTGCTCGGTCACGTGGTCCTTGATCTCGCCGTTCTCCAGCTCCTCGCGGATGATCAGCTTGGCGTTGCTGCCGACGCGGTCCACGATCACTTGGTACCAGTTGCCGTCGGCCACGTACTTGGGACTGGTCAGCTGTTCGGGTCCGTTGCCGAGGTCGATCCTTAGAATCGGGTGGCCGTTGAGGATCTCCAGCGCCAGGAAGTCGGTGTTCTTCGGTTGCCCGCCGGTCGGTGTGCCCGAGGTGCTCTTGTTCTCGTTGCCGAGGTACATGAGGAAGCCGTACGGGTTCTTGGTGTTGAAGTAGGCGGACACCTTCGACTTGGTGGCCAGCAGGGGCAGGGTCTCGGGGGCCTTCAGCTCGAGAATTGTGCTCGGCTCGAACTGGACGCCGATAGCGATCTCGTTCGCCGCCTGGCGGGCCATCTCAATCTGCTGCTTCAGGTACTCGATCTGCTCGCCCAGGTCCTGGCCGGACGCTTCCGTGTTCAGTTGCCTGCGGCCCACGTCGATGGCGAGCTGCTCGAGGATCGGCACTTGCGCGTCCACGTTGTCGATCTGCGACTTGATCTGCGAGATGTCCTTGGCGGCTGCGTCGATGTCCTTGGATATGTTGCGGGCCTTGGCCAAGTCGCGGGGCGTGGAGTCGACGACAGGGTTCAGCAGTTCCAGGGCTTCCTTGGTGATCTCCAGCGCCTGGGTCGCCTCCTCGTTGGAGTCCTCCCAGGTCTGCCTTTGCGAGGATATCGAGTCCTGTCCCGAGGCTGGGGACGGGCTGTCCAGGTTCGTCAGGATCTGGTTGATGTCGTCGAGTTTCTTGACCGTCTTCATGTTCAGGTTGGCAATGCTCTCCACGGCCATGGCGGAGCGGTTCAAGCGCGGCTCCAGCTCGGTCTGGACCTTCTTCAGCGCGGCACTGGCGCCCTGCAGCAGCTCTCCGGAGTCCTTGTGCGCCTGTCCTGCTCGGTCTCCGATTCCGTCGCTCTGTAAAGGAGAGGAGGGATGTCAGTCAAGTCGTTCAGGAAACCAGTTCGTCTACTTACCAATTCAGTGGCATTGCCAGCGGCGTACTCCGCCTCAGTCGCAGCCACCTTGGCCCCGGCGACCGCGTGGAAGATGTCCGAGTACGCCGTGGACGCCTTGATGGCCTCCACGGAGTCCGCGGTTATGCTCGAGTACTGAGTGGACAGGTCGTTGGCCCGCTGCGTCAGCTCCTCGGCACGCTCCTCAGCCTTCAGCACCTCCATCTTGGCCTCCTTGCTCTTGGCGTCCGTCGCCGGCAGCATTTCGTCCACGATGTTGTTCATCTCCTTCAGCTTGTCGAAGACGTCCTGCAGCTCCACAATGTTCCTGTCGATGGAGCTGAGCGTCGAGTCGCTGTCGCCGATGAACTGCATCGCGTCGTCGATGTTCTTCTCCGCCTCCTTCTGCTGGTCGGCGACCGTGTCGAACTTCGAGTTCTCGATGGCCTCCTTGTTCAGCTTGTTCAGGCGCTCCACCTCGTAGGTCATGTTCACCGACTCCTTGCTCCAGTTGTAGAGGTCCTCCAGCTTGTCGTTGATCTCGCCGATGCCGTGCTTGAGCACCTCCAGCGACTTGTTCTGCTGCTTGATCGGCTCCACGAGCGTGTCGATCTTCTCGAGGAACTCGGTCGTCGTCTCCAGCAGCTTGTTCGACGGGCCGAGGTCGATGGTGATGACCGAGATCATGTCGAGGATCCGCTCGGCCTCCGAGAGGGCGCTCTCCATCTTCGTGCTCGTCGCCATGTCGAAGCTCTGCGCCAACGCCTCCACGCTGAGGATCGCCTCCTGGGCGTCGATGTTCGCCATCTTGGTGAGGTTGTGGACCGCGGTGACGTTCGCCAGCAGCACCTGGGCCGTTTCGCGACTCTCCGCGGCGTTGGCCGCCGTGTAATTCAGACTCTTGCCGAAGGTCTTGACGCCGCCCTCCAGGTCCTCGATCGAGGCCAGCGAGGGGTTCAGGTTGACGCCCATTGGGTCGAGCGCCTCCACCTCGGGCCGGATCTTCTCCGCCTGGTCCTCGTAGTAGATCAGTTTCTGGCTGGTAAAGAAGGCCAGGGCCACCGACTTGAAGTCGTCCAGGACCGGGTCGATACGGTAGCGCATAGCGTCCGTGACGTCCAGCAGCGCGTGGTGGCAGCCGTCGCACTCGGCACAGCCCTCGTCCTTCAGAAGCACCCAGCGGTGCGGGCAGTGGTCGCACTTCTCGCCGATCACTCCGGGCAGACACTCGCACTGGCCGGTCATTGGGTTGCAGCCGAAGCCCTTCGAGTATCCGCGGTTACAGTTGCAAGCTGCGGAGGTGGAGGGGAGTTAGTTAGGGCCACGGGGGGTGGGAGTGATGTCAACTTACGTGTGCACCCCTCGTGGGTGTAGTTCCAGAAGTCCACGCCGCAGTGGTCGCACTGGCGGCCAGTGACGCCCATCTTGCAGGCGCAGCTGCCCGTGTGCGCGTCGCACTGGCTGCTGTTCGAGGCCACGGCGCAGTCGCAGGCGCGGCATCCCATGCCGGAGTCGAAGCCGTAGTGGTCGGGCTTGCAGCGGTCGCACCGCTGGCCGATGACGTTGTCGTGGCACTCGCACTTGCCAACGAACGGATCGCACTGCATGGTGCCCAGCTCGTCGCAGTCGCAGCTCTTGCAGTCCTTCAGCAGCACGGCGTCGCCGTAGTAGCCGGGCGCGCACAGGTTGCACGCCGGTCCAGAGGTGTTGTTCAGGCAGAGCAGGCACTCGCCGGTTATCGTGTCGCACGAGCCCGGCTTCTCGGGGTTGATGTTGCCGGAGCACTCGCACGGCTTGCAGTAGTCGCCCTGCTTCTCCGGTTGGCCGTAGAATCCGGGGGCGCAGCTCTCGCAGCGGGCCCCGATGTAGCCGGGCTTGCAGTCGCAGTGGACGTTCCTGCCGGACGCCGAGATCTCGCAGCCGAAGGCGAAGCTGAAAGGGAAATGGTTAGGAGGTGCTCTAAAAAGGGAGACCTGTGTCGGCACACTCACTTGTTCGAATCGAAGGGCAGCGGGCAGGCGCAGATCATGCAGTCGTGCGGCGTGCCGTACGTGGCGTTGCCGTAGTAGCCCTCAATGCACATCTCGCAGTGGTCGCCGAACGTCGAATGTTGGCAGTCCTACAAGAAGACGGTTGAGTTTGGGGCGCGTGAACCTCTCGCGATTGCTTACCTTGCAGATTCCGGTCGCGCAGTCGCAGACCTCGGAGTGGCCGTTGCAGTCGCACGGGATGCAGTAGCCGCCGAAGGGGCCGTCCGGGTCGCGGTAGTAGCCGGGCGCGCAGTCCTCACAGGACAGGCCCATGTAACCGGGCGGGCAGGCGCACTTCTCCACCGGCAGCAGCTGGTACTGGTCGAAGTTCTCCTCGTCCTCGTCGGCCAGCGTCAGGTACGCGTTCGACAGCTGGCTGAGCACCGTCTGCTCCCAGTAGTTGGCGCGGATGTAGATCGTGTCCAGGTCGCGCAGGACCATCATGAACTCGGCGCGGCTCACCGGCATGCCGTTCAGCTTCTGGAAGTTGCTCTCGACCATCCTGACGCTGTTCTTGAAGAGCACGTCCTGCGTCGGCTGCTCGTAGCTCTGGTGGATGAGCGTGTCCTTCTTGCTGAGCAGCACCACGTCGGGCGCCAGCAGGGCCTTGCCGAACGGGCCTGTCGTGTAGTACAGCGAGTAGACCAACTCGCCGCCGTACGACGTCAGGTGGCTGTTCTGGCCGAGCAGGTACGCCATCACGGCGAAGTAGACCAAGTCGTTGTCGTTGTCCTTCAGCGAGAAGTCGGCCTGCAAGGCGGTCTCGTTGAGGAAGATCTCGTCGTTGGCCAGCACCCAGGGGACGACGGCGCTCTTGTTCAGGAAGTCAACGTTGTTCAGGGAGACCTTCTCGAAGAGGCTGACGTTGTACACGCGCAGGTAGGCGCTCTCGCAGCGCGACGTCTTGCCGAAGCAGAAGCAGGTGGTGCAGCCCTCCGGATTGGACGCCTCCAGGTTGTAGGTGCCGTCGCGGCACTTCTCGCAGCCGTAGCCCTCGACGTTCTTCTTGCAGAAGCAGTTGCCGTCGTTCTTGTCGCACACCTCGAACTCGGTGCCCTCCTTCTTGCAGCTGCACAGGTCGCAGCGCGGGAAGCCGTAGAAGCCGTTCGAGCACTGGTCGCAGGCGCGTCCCTCGATGTTGTGCCGGCAGGCGCAGGTGCCGTTGTTCAGGTCGCACTGCATGTTGCCGTCCTCGACGCCCAGATAGTTGCAGTTGCACTGCTCGCAGCCGATGATCTGATGGAAGCCGTACGTGTACGGCATGCACTGGTCGCACTTGTCGCCGCTCACGTTCGGTGGGCAGATGCACTCGCCGGTCTGGGCCTCGCACATCGCGGTCACCGGGCAGTCGCAGGGCTTGCAGTTCGGGAAGCCGTAGAAGCCGGTGCGGCAGGCCGTGCACTGACGGCCGATCACGTTCGGCTTGCACTGGCACTGGCCGCCGAAGGGGTCGCACTCGAAGCTGGTCGAGCCGTCGTAGTCGCAGCTGCAGGGCAGCGCGCCGCCATTGTAGTGCGCGGTCAGCGAGAAGACGGCCTTCTTGCAGAAGTCGCTGGCGTTGTAGGTGATGTGGAAGTGGTCCTGGCCGCAGTTCTGGATGAACTCCTTGGTCTGATCGAAGGTCTCCTCCACCAGCAGGTCCTCGTTGTACTGGGTCACGGGCACCACGACCAGGTAGTCCAGCCAGAGCCCCTGAGGTCCGTTGTTCTGCGAGAGAGGAGAGAAGGTTGTAGGCCACACCTAAAGTGCGTGCGTTGTACTCACGGTTATGGTGAACTTGAACTCATCGTCGATCTCGAACCAGGGCTGCTCGCCGCTGGGCTGGATGGCCCCGCGGCAGCCGGAGCTGGACGGGCAGTGGTTGATCTCGAACGTGCCGTCGTACATCTGCTTGCCGGCCTCCAGGGCGTACAGCACCTTGTACTTGGGGTTGTACGGCTGGTAGTACTTGACGAGGATCACGTAGCGTCCGGGCTCCGACACCTTCGATCTGAAATTGAAGAGAGTTGAGATTAATGGACGATCGTGCTTCGACCGGCTTCGGCGGTCTTACTCGATGACGATCGTGGAGTTGTG
Source organism: Eristalis arbustorum (assembly GCA_916610145.1). Taxonomy (NCBI): domain Eukaryota; kingdom Metazoa; phylum Arthropoda; class Insecta; order Diptera; family Syrphidae; genus Eristalis; species Eristalis arbustorum. The sequence goes on along the minus strand of OU744318.1, from coordinate 20,293,282 downwards.
CTGGTCCAGGTGGATGAGGCGCACCTTCTCGTCGAGGGCGGCGTAAGGCGGCTTGTTGGTGGCCACTCGGTCCTCGTGGTCGGACTCGAACTCGATCTTCTTCGAGTCGGGCACGGAGCGGAACTTTGGCGTGGAGCACTTGCCGTCGTGGATGACGCACACCGACGTCGGCATGATGTAGTCGTTGGACCACTGCTCGATCGGGATGGCTGTCACCGAGATGATGGCCACGCGGCCCACGTCTTGGTCGTAGGTCTGAAGGCAGAGAGAACACACAAAATCAGTTGTCAACCCCGAAGGTGGTGCCCTCTGGCGGACTTACATAAACGACAACAGGCTTGAGGTCGCTGGTGGACATGTAGAAGGCCTTCTCCTTGGACAGGTCGTCGATGACCGGCTGGCGGCAGGACATCGAGTAGAGGCAGGGGTAGAGCATCGCCGATCCGTAGTCCTCGCGGTCGTCTCCGACGGCGACCTGCACGAAGTAGGCCTCGGGCGACTCGCGCTCGGTGATGTAGTCGATGACGAACACATATCGGCCGCTCTGCGGCACCTCGACGATGTACTTGAGGTCGTACTGGGTCGCCGAGATCACCGGAATGTCGCCAACGTGGTTGACAATGGTCAGGTGCTCGGGGTCGCTGTAGAACTCCGTCGGCTTGGCGGGCTCACCGCCGCTGCTCACGACGAACGGCACGAACGACGGCTTGAAGCTGCAAAAGACTGTGATGGTCAGCGGCTACAAGTGCACTCGAAGGGGGGGTCGACTTACTCTGAGACGGAGGCGTACTTGTAGTGCCTGCACAGCTCCATGTTGCCCAACTCGCAGGGGTTGTCGATCTTGCGCGTCAGGATCGACGCCTCGTAGTAGGCGGCGGGCAGCAGGACGAAGTAGTCCTGCAAGAGAAGAAGCGTTCGATTACCCAGCCCAGGCTCGGCGTGCAGCCCTCAACTCACCAGCATGACGTATTTGTTGGTCTTCGTGGAGATCGTGTACCGGCCAGGGTCGAGCACGATCGGCGACGGTTCCTTGCCCTTCGAGCCGGAGACGGTGACAAACTGCGGCGACGTTGTGGGCCGCAGCAGGACCTTGGGGCTGAAAAAAGAGAAGACGACAGTTCAGTACAGGCAATGTTGGGTGCCACCGGGGTACCTACTCTTGGTCCAGCTCCAGGGGGTTCTCGGACTGGATCAGGATGCTCGCCGTCACGTTCTCCTTGGTCGGGTTGACGTACCGGATGACCATGCGGTAGAAGGACGACTTGAAGATGGTCACGTCGTTGATCACCTCGTTCTGGATGTCGGAGAAGACCGCGTAGCCCTTGCCGCTGAAGTCGGGGAACATCTGGTCGTCGTACTGGTAGCGCACCTGCGCTCCCGCCGGGCTGTAGCCGTCCTCGTATTCGAACTGGAACTGATACAGCGTCGGGAAGTAGTGCGTGGTCAGCGGCTGTGTGCATGTCCTTCCCGTGATTCGCGGGTGACACTTGCACTGGCCCGAGGTCTTGTCGCAGTTGGAGCCCCAGGCGCCACCCACGTCGCAGTTGCAGTCCTTGCAGCCGAACAAACTGGTGCCGTACAGGTCAAAGGCGCCGTCCTTGCACTCGGAGCACTGTCGTCCCTGGACGTGCGGCTTGCACGTGCACTGGCCCGACTTGGAGCTGCACGTGTCCAGGCCGGCGATGGTGCCGTCCATGAAGCAGTCGCACGACTCGCAGCCGTCCGGATTGCTGATGTTCAGGTTCCAGTACAGCGGCTTGCAGTCGTTGCAAATGCGGCCGGCGACGCGGTCCTTGCACTTGCACAGCTCACCGACCGGCACCGAGCCGCAGCCGGCGAACTTGTCGATCACGCCGGCCGGGTCGCAGTTGCACTCCTCGCAGATGGGGAAGTTGTAGAAGCCCTCCTTGCAGGACTCGCACAGCTTGCCGTCGAAGTTCGACAAGCACGTGCACTGGCCCTCCTGGTTGCATGTGACGCCCTCCGATCCGTGCGAGTCGCAGTTACAAGCTGTGAATGGGAGGTGAGTTAAGCGAGATCCACAGGGGAGTCAAGGGGTTCTTACGCAAGCACTCCGGGTAGCTGTAGTAGCCGACGCTGCACAGGGTGCACTGCTTGCCGGCGAAGTTCATCAGGCAGTTGCACTTGCCGGTGTTGTCGCAGGTTATCGCCGAGCTGCCGGTCGTAGAGCAGTTGCACGGCATGCACTCGGGGTAGTTGTAGTAGCCCGGCAGGCACTGGTCGCACCGTGGGCCGCCGAAGCCCTCCCGGCAGATGCACATGCCCGTGCCCTTGTCGCAGATCTCCGCCTCGGATCCTTGGATGTCGCAGTCGCAGTCTGGAGTGGAAAGTGATTCTTAGGGTTGACGAGGGTATTCTATTTGAGGTGGACTTACATTTGCAGGTCGGGTAGGAGAAGTATCCGTGCTTGCAGCGCTCGCAGTTGTCGCCGCCGAAGTTGCTGAGGCACTTGCACTGGCCCGTCTCCGTGTCGCAGTCGTTGTTGATCGAGCCGATCCTGTTGCACTGGCAGGCTGCAAGGAGGGGTGGATAAGAGCTTGCAGCAGTGATCACCGGACAATGGACTTACCTTTGCACTCGGGGAAGGCGAAGTAGCCCTCGGCGCACTGCTTGCAGTGGGCGCCGCCGAAGTTGATCTTGCAGGGGCACTCGCCATCGATCGCCTCGCAGTGGTAGCCGTCGGTGCCGTTCAGGTTGCAGTCGCACTCCTTGCAGTTCGGGTAGCCGTAGTAGCCGTAGGCGCACGAGTCGCAGTTCGGAGGCTGGAACTCGGAGCGGCACTCGCAGCGGCCGGTCTCCTCCTCGCAGTTGCCCGTCGAGTAGAAGTGATCGCATTCGCAGGCTGAAAGCAAAAGAATCAATGGGAGCTCTGTCTCAGGGCGGGCTCAAGTCGGACTTACGCTGGCAGACATCGGTCTCGTTCCAGTGCTTGCCGTAGGGACGGTAGAACTTGGACATGCACTTGTTGCAGTTGATGCCCTCGGTGTTGTGCTGGCAGTTCTGGCAGACGCCGCCGCCGTCGTAGATGCCGTGGATGTCCATCGAGAGTCCCTTCCGGTCGATGTCTTCGTCGTAGACGCAGTCGTTCGAGTGGCCGTGGCAGTTGCAGGCTGAAAGAAAAGACCACTCATCATCCACGTCTGCGCCTCTGGAGGCCCTCTGTCAACTTACGTTCGCATGAGAACGGGCTGGCGTTGGTGTTCTGGCGCCACTTCTTCTGCTCGTAGCCGGGGCAGCATTGGTTGCAGTGGATGCCGCAGGTCCTGTGCTGGCAGCGACACGCCAAGATCCTCACAGCGCTCTTGGGGTCATGCACGTCGCAGGTGCTGGCGTGGCCGTTGCACATGCAACGTCCTCCGATGGAGATGTCCTTGATCGAGTAGAAGTACTGGGGGAAAGGGAAACGATTGGGGTAAGCCTGCACCGGACCGAGGCGAGGTACTCACTCTTCTCGTGACCGTGGGGTCCTGACGGGCCACGGACATCAGATGTCCCAGCAGATTCTTCGTTCGCAGCAGCCGGATACGGATGTTGGTCGCCCGGGTCCATTCCTGCAGCACCGACGAGTTGAAGTAGTTGTTGGCCGACGGTCTGTCGTTCAGCAGCATCACGGGGATCTGGTGGAGGAGAGAAGTCAATAAGGGCTTCGACTAGGATGCACAGAGATGCACTACATACCTCAGCGTTTTCCAGGGGAACGATCTTCGAGTACTTCGTCGTGCAGACCACATCGTCGTCTCTGGTGATCGGCTTGTAGGAGTCCTTGCCGAAGTACGTCTCGCAATCGGTGGGCGTGTCGGAGAAGTGCTGCCACGGGGTCCATGTCTTGCCGTAATCGCTTGATTTTTCCAAAGTCCACAGTCCAGGTCGGGGTGAGTTGCCCATGCGAATGAAGAGATAGGCAACGTGGAATTCCTGGAAGATGCGATGGAGTGAATAAGAAAGAAACAACATTTTTAGGTTTTTAGGATCTTAAGGAAAGGATTGTGGACTTGTAAGAATTCTTTTCGTTTTCGTTCGGCTTTTCACGTTAATGCGCAGACTTGGGCGTCCTCTGGTGCGTCGCCTTCTAGGACTCGTCATTGATCGTTCGGTCTTGACTCTTGATAGTTCCGAAGGACAATTTTGCTAAGCTTTTTCATGGCTGACCTATGTGAGCCTGACTGTGTCCCAAAGTCAAATGAGGCCAAATTCTGAGATCGAACTCTTAAGATTTGCAGTCTCGTTCAGTTTCGTCGCTTGATCGTGGTGCCAACAGACGGTTACGGATCAAGCACCCGGCGCACAGACTCGTCGCTGTTTCGTCTTCTTTGTGTGGTGCTACAGTCCGGGGTGGATTTGGGCTTCAACCAGGTCGCTGTTTCGTTCGCTAAATTGTATTCGAGGGTGCGCAAGTGCTACCTATCGCTTAGTCGTACATGGCTCATTGTCGCTCAGAGTCAACGCTTGATCGTTCTGTTTAAGTGATCTCTCTGTTGTTTCTTAGATCGTATGAAATAATGATATGATAGGCTAGGTTAGGTTATAGTGGCTGACTGCTGAGGGAAGTCACACTTAGGCCGGAGTAGGTCCATTGTGATACCACGCGGATTGACTTCTCCTAACATCGGGACCAGTTGGTGCTTGTAGGGAAGCGATTAAGCTGGCCTATGCTGGCGCTGTTTAGCTCATTGAGGCCGCTGAAGTAATGGCCCCTAGGTGTAGGATCCTACGACTAGCCAGAGCGCTGCAGGAGCAGAGTAGGTGATGAGTTTCTTCCTCCTCTCCATCCGTGCAGCTTCTGCCGAAATCATTATATGGAGCATCCATCCTACGAGCATGAGTGTCAATTGCACAGTGCCCGGTTATGACTCCTATGAGAGTCCTTAAAGAGTTCTTGCTGAGTCTGAGTGGACTGAGTGACCGTTTTAGTCTAAGTGATGGCCAGACTTCTTTTGTTTGCAGGTCGTGCCTTCTAGCCATTTATCATTGGTGGTTTTGATTGTGTGAATCTTTAAAAAAAGATGGTCGACTGTAGCGATCGGCATGGAAGGTGGTACTCCTGCTATTGAAAGGAGTGAGGTTGTACCACACCTGGCCAGTTCATCGGCTTTGCAGTTTCCTGGCTTGTCACAGTGTCCCGGTACCCACATGAAGTGCATGTTAAAATGCTCAGCCATCTCGTTAAGAGGCAAGGCAATTAAGATCTGTTTTTGAGTAAAGCATGATATTGTCCATGGATTTTATAGCGGCCTCACTATCGGATCCCCTTGTTCTTGAGCCATGAAAACGCCTTTTCAATCGCTATGGTTTCTGTCTGAAAAGAAGAAACAAGACTCACACGCCAACACAAGAGGCACGATCTATCTATTGCTAGCATACGCCGCCGACATTGACGTGATTGGTTGAAATCAGCGAGCCGTCAAGGAATCGTTTGCTGGTATTGAAACGAAGGCAGCAAGACACGACGTCTCGGTCAGAACGCCACCATAGACAGCTACAACTTCGAGATGGTAAAGGACTTCACCTACCTTGGCTCACAATTTAGTACGAACAGAATAAGTACCGAGATTAAACGCAGATTAACTCTTGCCAACCGTTGTTTCTTTGGGCTCAAGAGCCAATTGAGTAGTAGAGCCCTCTCTCAAGCTCACATTATATAAGACATTGATCATTCCTGTCCTGCTCTATGGCGGAAGCCTGGAATCTCTCAAGAACGGATGAAGACGCACTTGGTCTCTTCGAGAGAAAAGTTCTTCTTTCAGTCTTTGGTCCTGTTTGCATTGACCGGTTCTGGAGAAGAAGATTTAACCACGAACTGTACAGGCTATGCAGTACAGACGTGAGTCTGGCCAGGCATCTACGGATTAAACGTCTAGGCCATGTGGAGCGCATGGCAAACACTGCTCCAACCCTGACAGTCTTCGACTCCGAACCAGTAGGACAACACCATAGAGGACGATCATGCCGATTGCGCACACAAATGAAGAACGACCTCATCCAACTTAGCATCCTAAATTGGAAGCAGCTGGCTAAGGATCCTGAAAGCTGGAGAGGCTTGTTGGCTGAGGCCCAGGTTCACTTGGGACTGTAGCGGCATTAGAAGAACAAGAAGCTTGACTAGACAGAACTTGATGACCGGGAGAAGAGTTCAACGTCCCTCAGTGATTACACACAAAATTAAAACAAGTTCTTGCTAAACGAATCTTCTTCGCCTTTCAATGACTATCAGGCCTTAACCATACGATTTACTTTTACCTTCCGTCGTTTAAACGATCGTTGCTCAATCGTTAAGTCTCTCGACGACTTTTTGCTCGTTACACTCTTAGTGACAATCGAACGTCATTGTTTACCTTTGCACAGTTCTCCACATCCCCACACTGTACCAGATACACATAGAAATGATTTCAGAGCTACACACTTTGTACATGATCAACGATCATGGCAAGATCATTCCACGAGGAAATATTTACTGAACCAAACCGATGAGGCCACCAGCGGCCTTGTCACCGCTCAAATCCACGTTTTGTACATAATTCCTAAAACAAAAATTATAATAACCTCCAGCTCCGATAAGATGCCCCTAAAGCCATTCAAACGATCTCCAACTCAGAGTCTCACGTCCCCTCGCACAATATGAAGTAATTCCAATTCCACGCCACGGACCGCAACGAGAGTCTGTGAAATCACAAAAATTCTTATCAAGAATTTCATTTCCGCTGGTGGTTGAGCTACGCGACGCCTTCTGAGTTCACGATGTTATCGAGAGCGACCGTCGTTGAGGCAGAACGGATAAGATTCCCGCAGCCACACAGACGAGGAGAGCATTATCACGAGTCGGCTTGTGTGCCCCAAACTAACCGAAACGAGGTTCAATTAAAAATGAAACAGCGGCTGGAGGAGCGTATCAACAGCACGCAGAGTGGTTGATGTCACTCATGACGACGATTTAATTGAAATTTTTAGTCACATTTTAATAAAGGAGATGTCGCGCTCACTTTGAAGGATGCCACATTTTGGGGGGAGATTAAATTGGTCAAGTGAATTGGGAATGTGACCCTGTTCATTTGATTCTCTTGAATTTCATTAAAATGTGATGGAGTCAGAGCTGTGGGGGAGGGTTGATGCAATTGATTTCAACTCGTGCTGAAATTTTGTGGCGAAGCCTGATTATTAAATGTTTGTTGTTTTAATCCCATGTTGACTTGCCAAGACGATAAAAGGAGGAATCTGTAGGATCAGAGAGTGACTATAAGCGAGCTAGCGAAAAGAATGCCACAGCTTTGGGTCACAAATTGTTATGAATTTATCTAGAAACTACCAACTATTAGCCTCAGTTAGTCCCAGACATAAGCAAACGACCTCGAGTATTTATTCAGCATCGATAGTCCTCGCTAATTGGTAATAAGCACATGGATGGCGCAACAGCTCGTAGAGGGCCAGGGCCTAAATTCTCAGCAACCACTCGTGATGTGCGTGCTATTTTTCTCTCACTAGTGCAAGGAATCTACAGTTTTATTCCGACTCCGAACGGCCAAGTTTGAGAAGCTTTTTCTAGACAGGAGTACTCTTTGAGCATTGTCAAGAGGTGGGTTGAGAAAATTATTTTTGTCACTCAGACCAGTGATCGAATCTATGACGTCGAGGTTCAAGTGCGTTGGAGTCGACGGACATACCCACAAAGCCACGAACAATCCATTGGGGTGCATTTTGACTTGACAACATGTTTTTAGTGTCTAATTCCAAATTCTTCGGCAGAAGACGAAGAGTGCCTGACGGAGTCGATCGTAAAGCGCATATGGTGTCATTCCTTGAACTTTATTGAGTTGTGAGATAGAGTAGGTCACCACATTCGTGTGTTAGAATCGTGCAAATCAACGCCGTATACATCCACTAAAACCACTATTCACCCTCGGTTCTAGAGAAGAAATTCGAAAGAAATCCAAAACTTACATCAACTGATCCTCCCTTCTGTCGCATTTTCTAAAGTGAGCCTTCTAACAAAAGAAGCATCTATTTAGTACTTCCCTTGGCTAGTTTTTCGACAAATTCTCCTTTATCGCGAAGCACAAAAACTATGTTTTTCTTCTAAATTTAGCCCCCAAACATGGGACACTTCTCTTGCGTCGTAATCAGCTTCCTTCCGCCTGAAAAACGGGTACAAACGGTCAGAGAAGTTATCTCGTCCGGCAGCGTGGCCTCTCCTCTTCCCGTCAATCTCACTTATCTCGCAGTGGTTTGTGTTCCGCACGTCTTCGGAGCACGAGTTAACGACCCGACCGATGGTGGAGTGCTTGCAGATAAGGGCTCCAGAGAGCCGCGGAACTCAGGCGATAAAACGAACCAAGCAACGAATCATTTGTCGCAGTGTATTGTTTGACTGGCTCTCGATTGCGAACAAATGTTTACCGGCAAGCAAAACAAAACATTCCATTATGAGCACACTATCTCTCGGTTGGCTTATGTCATCGCTTATGGAAAACCAATAAAAAAAGCGCCGAACTACGAGATACATGTATCTGGCGCGTTCCAGTGGAGAAAAAACAACTCCCTGAGCAGATAACCAGCAGTATGCAGCGCACGTTCAGTGTTCGGCGTAAGTGCCGCTGCCTAGCCGGCTCACAAGAATTAGACAAAAGTCTATTTCGAGACCCGAGTGCTGGAGGGTGCAGGTGGTGAATGGCGATAGCGGGCGAACATGTACGCAGCGAGCGTGTGATGTTGGCGCGTTGACTTCCTTCTGGAACACATGACCTCATTGTCTGGGGTGGGCACCAGAACATGCTGTTGTATCTCAATTCGGGTGAAATGGAGTTATTTGAACCGCACACATCGTTCGGCGGGTGCTCTCGAGCAGACAGATGTTTTGGGTGTGTTCATTCGCTGCTAAAATTAGGTCTTCGCGATGCGTGTCGGAATTAGGCTTCCAGGCGGAACCACCGAACGATGCTCGACGTTCAATCATTCGTTTTGACGGCGCCTATGAGGGCAGTGTGAGTGGGGAAGGGAATATTCAATGAGTTCCTGGTGGAGTGGCGGTTTGCCTATTGCTCTGTGACATCTGGGTTATGTCATTCGAGGCTTTGAATGCTACACAAAGAATTATGACAGTTGATGTGAGCTCTAAGGGACTCCTAGCTAAAGAGTACTTCTGCCTAGAAAAAGCTTCTCAAACTGGGCCGCTCGGAGTCGGCATAAAACTGTAAGTCCCTTCCACTCGTGAGGGAAATCACTGTAAATGCACATTGCAAGGCGTGGACTGGGGGTCTATGGTTGAAGTTGCCTTTGTTAATGACACGTAGACAATTACACTGTTTTACAATAGTCAACTCGATTCGAGGTCCTCATGTGGCCAATGCTCACCTACGGCTGTCCCGTGTGGTTCAACGATGGACAAGATTCGGGTTTTTGAGAGTGTTTGTCTTACGGCTTGCCTTCGCTTATAGAACGCCCCAGTCCCAGTACAGAAAATTATACTTCTATGAGGTCCTATACAAGGGAACGAAACTGATACGAGGGGACACTACTGGTAAACTTGATTCGAGCTCATACTGCCAGAGCGATGATCTCGACCGATAACTTAAACACTGAGGCTTTCAACCCCAACTCACAAAGGCCAGTAAGGTCGCATTGATTCATATTTTTAAAAAAACATGTTTCTTGATTGTTTATTTTTGGCATTAACCATTTTTAGTTTTATTTATCCAATTTGGCGATTATGGCGTCGAAAATTGGTGAAAATTTGCCGATATTTGAACATCAGACCGATGAACTAGGCTAGGCTACGCAGACACCCCCTAAGAGGAAATGCATATCCACTACAAAGCTAATACATCAACGCGCACTCAATTGAATAGATCTCCGATGAACCATATTGACTATTTGTTGAACATCCAGACAAACGTGGCCTGAGTACAACCGATATTAAGCAACTGGTCCGCGGCGGCCTTTCAATAAACCAAAAATACCAAGCCACTTAAAGATCGTCGATACCATCGACAGAATGATAGATGTTTGAAAAAAATTCGCGACAAGATGTATTCTGGTTTCAGCTAAATTCACAAGCAAAGCAAAAAGAATGCTTAGAACGAAATTTTGTCTCGTTGTTAAGTCCGTAGAGGCCAAAATATAGAGCCATAGTTGTGCATACAAAGCGAATGGACAGCAATGCTCCGGCCTAGAAAATCTTCGGCTCCAACCCCGAGGGACAACGCGTAAAGGAAAACCAAGCCTCTGGTAGCGAGCAACTAGCACAAGACCGGGCTAGATGGAAAGGCATGTTGGCTGAGACCCAGGTCCACCCCTGCCTTTAGCGCCAGCCAAAAAAGAAGAAGAAGTTGTTCATTGAACCGATCAGTCTAGAATATGATAAAGATCAACTCATTCTTTTGAAGGAGAAAATTGGCAGCTATCCCTAACATCTTTGTGGCATTACATTCGGTGGTGGACTTGTGCATCAATCGACAGGTCTCTCTATCTATGTGGGGGTCCATGGTATACGGCGCGAAATGTCCATGGATAATCTCGAAAGCGGATGAAGAAGTTCTTGGTCTCTTCGCGAGAAAAGTTCTGCGTGCGATCTTTGGTCCTGTTTGTGTTGACGGGTTCTGGAGGAGAAGATTCAACCACGAAGTGTACGGGCTGTACAGCGACATGAGCCTAGTTAGGCGTCTACGGATCCAACGCCTACGGTGGCTTGGCCATGTGGACTACACAGCTCCGGGCCGAAGAATCTTCGAATCCGAACCTGTCGGGCAACGCAACAGAGGACGCCCGCGTTTAGGGTGGCGCAACCTCAACCAACTTGGTGTGCGAAACTGGAGACAGCTAGCCAGAGATCGCGCTAGTTGGAAAAGCGTTTTGGTTGAGGCTCAGGTCCACCCCGGACTGTAGTGCCACACAATGAAGAAGAAGATTGGTCCACAAGAACTTGAACTGGACTAGTTATTCGTCTAACCTAACTTTAATCACAAGGTCTCAGGGTCCATTTCGTGAAGCACCCCACTCGCAAAGCACAAAAAAGCTCTGACTGTGTATACCTATCATGGGAGACTCTCTAGATTTCCTTAGCGTCGAGATGTCTGCGTTAAAAGCAGTTTGTTCTTATGGAAGCCACCACATGACATACTTGCTCATCAAAACATTAGACTAGGACTCAGCATTAATTTCTGAACTGAAAACCACCAGTCAACGCAACTCAAGCTCTTTTCGTCTTCATTCTACAGTCGAGTCCTTAATAAACAACTCTCTACTGCTGAACCGATCCTCAGACAACTGCCTTAAATTACGCTCGCCATGTTCGTAACCATCCTAATCATCATATTCATCGCCTACTCCTACTACCTCGACACTTCAGCTCTGTGCAAGCACCTGTCGTCTGAACGGCATACCATCACTGACTCCGCAATGAAAAATTGATTGCTTCGTCTATCGCATGATTTCCTATCGACCACTAGTCAATATCTTGTGCCACTTACTAAAACGCGTCTGCTGTTGCTGTAATACTGGGGTCGGAGTCGATATTTGCAAAGAGTTTCACAAACAAACAGTCGGCCTCGGCCAGCCAAAGTAAACAGAAAAAGTGTTTATTTTCCCATACTCCCTAAGCCGGACGCCTAAATCTGCTGCTCATCGCTAGGTGATCTCATGCAATCCAGACGGACAGCAGAGACAAGTGGAATGAAAGAAAAAAACGAACATTTTTCACACAAGCATGCACGGAACGAATGGGAGACGATATTCGAACCCGAGACCGTCCGGATCAGCAAATTCCGGCCAGGCAAGCCGAAATCGCATGCATGAGGTGAACAACAATCGCCAACTAATTGGAAAGACCCCGGTGCAACTCAAACAGACAAAACGTATCCTTCCACACGACGAACGGCGGCCACAAAAGGAGCACACATGACGATGGCCGTCTGCTCGTGGGACGAAATTCCTGAAAAAACGACACTAAATCCGAAGCATTTATCCTGCTCTCCCATGCCCGGCATCCCCGGATGGCCGCAGAAGAGCGAGGATCAAAACAGAAGAAAACGAAGAGGAAACAATTAGCGTCAGCTGCTTACCTGCCCGAAATCGATGGTCAAATTAACTTCGTTGTATTTCATGCCCCTGGACAGAGGTGGACTCTGCCACCATGACTCGGTCCCGTCGATGGCGAACTCTGGAGCGTGATTCTTTTCTGGATTATTTGGATCGCAGACATCGCAAACCTGTGAAGGAAGAAAGAGAGAGAGAAAACGATTAGATGGTTGGTCGGTTTTTAAAAGGGATTTTTTGGTCGGTTTTTTGTGTGTGTTACTTTAGGGACTGAGGGGAAATGTGCTCGTGGAAGGGAATGAATACGAACAGATGTTAATTGTTACTTGTTGCTTCTTCGGGGACTATCTCCATGTGTGAGATCGTCAGATTGGAAGAGGATCCCTACTGAGTGGTACAAAGGGTCGGCTGATGGTCTTCACGTCTTTTTTGAAGCTATCGTGATGTGTTGGTGTAGTACATGTCGTTCTAGAAAACACATTATAGCCTTGAAAGTGGAGTTAAGCATGACGATCTGCTCCTGAACTTCGCCTGATCGAATATTAGAAGCAAAATTTAACAGAGGTGCGTGTTGAGAAAGTCTATTCCCAATAGAACTAAAGTCGAACAGAAATAAATTCTATTGAGAAATGATTGCCTAAAGGCTTGCTCCTGATCCTTCAACACAAGCAATCCATGTGCTGAAGTTAAATAGAACGTACAAGTTCTCTAGCAGTTTCACGTAACGATTTCGTGACAATTTCGCAAAGATTAGTGAGAGACGTGCTATCAGCAGACTCTTCCCTTACAAATTGAAAGCCCTTCCAATTTCAAATTGAACGTTACTTGTTGCAGACAAAAACAGCTGCTAATTGGGTTGTCATTTAGGAGCTTGTTAGAAGTTCTACACTCGTAACAGGAGACGGCTAACAACAACGCCCTATTGTCTCCGCGGAAACTGCATCACAGTCCAGAAAGTGGGTTTTAAAATTGACAACATTTGCGATTTCCTTAAGCGAGGTACAGAAACTGATCAAAATTGTAGCGCAAAATTACACAAATTTCGAGAAAATGTTGTAATCATCTTCTCTGTCTTGTTTCTTTTAATGAGGCTCGCAGCCAATAAGCTGAAACCATCTACAAACTTAATTTATGGGAGAGTTCTTTTGTGAATATGAGCACAGTCAAATGTTGGGTCGGATCGATCGAAATTTTGAACACTTCGTGACGGAAGATGTTTAAGTTGACTTATTTTCGATCACAATTTGGAGCGGAGTGGCAACATACTCAGCTTTCTGTTGACAAGAGTCAAAAGTGGGCAGGCTTCTTCTATAAACGCTTTTTTTTCGAAGAAGAATATTCCTAAGCGTCGACAGATAATTGCTTCCACTATCAAGCAATGGACAATGGATTGGAAAGAAATGTTGAGTTTTTTAAGCGTCGAAAAGTATGAAAAGTGACCTGGTCTTGCATCCGATACGAGGTAAGTGGAATATTTGTGACCAAAATTTACTTTTTGTGTTCGAAAATGTAGTTTAAAAAGTATCCAAAATGAATGGGAGCATGATTCTGTGGTAAATGTGGACGGGTCGTAAATGTCTGACAAAAAACAGGTAATAAAGGGACTTAAGGTTCCACAAACACACAACATCGACGATTCGGTCAGAACGTCACCATAGGCAGCTACAACTTCGAGGTACCTTCCTTGGCTCCCAAGTAAATAGTGCAAACAACAACAGTACCGAGATTAAACGCAGAATAGCTCCTGCCAACCGCTGTTTCTTTGCTCTCAAGAAGCAATTGAGTAGTAGCGCCCTCTCCCGAAAGACCAAGCTCACATTATGTAACACCTAGATCATCCCTGTCCTGCTGTATGGCGCGGAAGCTTGGACTATCTCAAGAGCGGATGAAGGCGCACTTGGTCTCTTCGAGAGAAAAGTTCTGCGTTAAATCTTTGGTCCTGCTTGCGTTGACGGTTCTTGGAGAAGAAGATTCAACCACGAATTGTACGGGCTGTACAGCGACATGAGTCTAGTCAGGCATCTACGGATTCAACGCCTAAGATGGCTAGGCCATGTTGAGAGCATGGACAACACTGCTCCAGCCCGAAGAGTCTTCGACTCCGAACCAGTGGGACAACGCAATATAGAACGAGCACGAACCCGATGGCGCACTCAAGTGGAGAAGGACCTCAACCAACTTGGAGTGCAAAATTGGAGGCAGCTGGCTAAAGATCATGCCAGCTGGAGAGGATGTAGCACCACAAGAAGACGAAGAGGAAGAAGGTTCCACAAAGTATAGAGTGAAAGGCGTTTTTTCGCCAATTTTCTGACCAAAAATTTGACTGAACATCTATTTCCTTCGAAGACGAAGGTCATTACACAGCGACTTAGACTCTTAATAGTCGAAAAAATATGACAATCAAGCCCTTCTTGTTGTGGATACGCGGGGACGGAAATAGGACAGGAAATGGGGGCTCCTAAGTCGAGAAAAATAGAACCATTTACAACGTTGCCCGAAAATCTGACCAAAATTTAACAGAGTCCATCTATTTCCTTCGTCTTTCGAAAATAAACCTGCTGATCGTTGAAAAAACTGAACAATTAGGCTTTTTTCCAAATATGAGCCGTGTGACACTAAATTTCGTTGGAAATTATGGGTCTAAAAAGTGAAAAACTGGTGCATATTGCTGACTGTACAAATAAAGTCCAAAAATCTGTCCTTGTCAGAATTCGTCTTTTTCTTTATTTTTTGAAGATTAAGGCCTTTTATAGAAAAATAGGAAAATTAAGCATAACTTTTCCTATGTACATATGTACGAGTCGTTTGAGACTAAACTTGGACAGGAAATAAAGCGTCGAAAAATATAGGGTTTTCGAATAGGGACCTGACAACTTTGACATTAATTTGTGAACACACTCTTTCACTACTCATCAAACTGTCGCTCTCAATTTATTCAGTAAACTCAACATTTTCATCTGGTAAAGTACAAGAAAGAGCAACGTCTGTAATTTTTTGGACCACAACATTATGAGCCATTTTTTTCCATTTCCGGTCGTTATTCTCACCTTAGGAGACAGGAAATATCGTCAGATTAGCGCAAAAGTTTGAAGAATTATTCGACACTGAAGAGAAGCCAGAGCTTAGAGTGCCCGACGAGGGCCAGTAAGTTAGAAATAGAATTGCATGTCCAACTAGTGTTAAGTAATTTTAAATGTAAGTCTGTTTTGAGTTCTAAATGAATTAAAATGAAAGCGCAAAATGTGAGTCTGCATATTCGTTGGCGTTTCAGTGAGACAACGGGTTGTTCGAAGTGTGGGAAGTATGACTGCCGTTCAAACGATCAGTCAATGCCACGCCGTTCTCAAGAATTGGGCATCGTTCAGACCACATTATGGCGTTTTTGCGTAAGGATCTTGGCTTACACCCATTCACGATCAAGCTGACTCAAGAATTGAAGCCAATGTACCATTTGAAGCGCCGTACATTTATTCAAAAAAAAGTTGTCAAGCCCTTTTTGGAAAACGATCCACAAATGTGTCGAAGTGTCGTTCTAGTCAGACAGACATTTTCGAAAACGATTATTTAAAAATTCAGCAGCAGATCTTCCCCTCTCCGCTCATTTTCTCGAACATTTAGAGTCACGTCCGAACTTTGATAAGAACGATCACTTCCTGTAAATCTGAGAACAAGCATCATGAACCGAATAATGGCTCAAAATGCTCATGTGTACATGAGCCAAAATGATCCGTGTACTTCGTATCAGTACATCAGCAAAATCAGCACTTCAATGTAACGCCCGTAAGCATTAAAAAACCTACACCGTCGTAATGGAAAACCACCTCATATCTGATCGCCAGTCTCATGCGCAAGCCACCGCCATTCGCTCGTGAATTTTTGTAAATTCAACGAGACCAGCAAGAGACAGTCCAGCCAATTCAAAATCACTTTAACTGCCTCGTAATAAAACTGTGAGTGCCGTCAGCCTATGTGAAGCTGACGGCATTACTTTTTTTTAATGTTCCCTTCGAGAACATTTACAACTCCAACATCGTCGTCGTCGTCGTCGACTTCTCCTCTCGGTGTATTCGATGATCGACCAACACCCCTAACTCGAAAATAGATAAAATAAAAAAAAACAATCTGAAGAGCACACATGTCCCCTCCGACTTCGGCGCACGAAGCTAATAAATTTGAAAAACCAACACAAAATGGAGGTAAATATTTAAGCTTTACCCATCAGTATTCCGTTCAAACAGTGAGCAGTTTTTTTTTATTTTGTAAACATTTTTGTTGAATAAATTGAAAACGTACCTGGCCCTGGATGACGGAGTAATCGATATGATCGTTCTCGGTGTTCGCACCGACCAGCTTGCAGTACAGCTCGGGACCATCGGTGTCTTGGCCGCATGTGGCTGTGGCATAAATCTTCCTGCCAGTGGCTAAATTAAAATACGGCGGAGTCAATTCGGACTCCACCACCACGAGCAGGGTACACAGAACGAGGCCTAAAAGGCCCACAGGGCGGTACCCCATTGCGGAGACGGGGAATGCGCTGAGGGAGCTCTAGTGTGGGGAGACGTTCATAAAATCCTTTCAAAAGTATATCTTCTCCACTTTTTTTCACAAAATTCACTTCGAATCACTTTTCCAACCCCTCTCCCGTCGCTTTTCACTTGGTCCCGATTTTTTCTTATTTTTCACTTTTTTTCTTTCTTGTTCCTTGGGCCGATCCAACCGCACTGGATGGCTCTTCTTTCACAACTGAAGTGGATTCTAAAAATTTTTCGACGGCTCGACCCCGAGTGAATCTAATTGTGTGATCGTTGTTGTTGGTGTGTTTTTATAACCCCCATCCACAAGTCACTCTATCTGCTATCTGCTGCCTCGCAAGACGACGACGACGACGACGAGGGCCAAAGAACCAAGGAATCGCTGCTATCGCTCGCTGTCCAAGCGAAGTAAAACGACGAAGAGAAAGAAAAATCATAAAACATACACACCGCCGCCATGTGTGAGTGTGCGTGCCTCTCTCTCGGTTTTTCTCTGTCTCCGCCTGCGGCTCGTAGGGAGTGTAGGGACTACGGAGAGGAAAGGACAAAAAGAAAACAGGGTGAGGGAAACCCAACAATAGCCGGCATTTGTCAGTCTCAATTTCACTGCTTCGGACGAGCACTTCTCATCACCTTCGCCCAGGAGTCCACCACACACGCACGGCCCACACCACCGCCGTGTGCATTCCTGAGAACACTAACACCGAGCCGCAGCCACCCATGCGTCAGGCCGGTGTGTGATCATCGTGGCCTACTGATCCAGCTGATGTGTTGCTTCTTCTCGTGGGTTTCATTTTGCACCCTCTTCTGTGCGCCGAGTGAGAGACTCGCCGCAAGGTAGTGAGTGAGTGGTCGGACGAAAGCAAGCGCATTGTGCGGGAGGCACGACACTGAATTCATTCACTGGATCCAGTTTGGAGTCGGGTCTCTTTTTCTTATTTTTTCTCTCTGCTTTCTTTTCGTTTTTGTTGTGTTTTCTTGGTTCTCTGCTTTGGAGCGGCGATCGCTGTTGAATGTTTGTTTTGAAGTGCAGCGCACGACCAGACGCGACGCTGAGTAAACGATCGTATGCATATTATCTGTAACGAATCGCCCGGATGGATTAGATGGATGATGGTGTTGAGGAAAATGTTTGATCATGACGGCCGTTTTATGGAAGCTGGGTCAACTTTCAGAGTTGCCATGGTGCTGTGCAGATTTTTTGATTTTACTGTGCTCTTGCAAATTTTGTGGAGGTGTGCTAAGAGGGTTAGGGATATTCATGGTAGATTAGGTTGGACTCGAAATTGAGATTTGCGGTTAGGAGCGATTCTGTCATCTGAATTTTTAAAACAGCAAAGTGGCCTACCTCTATAGACGACCAACTTCTCTCGTCCCTCACAATGTTTGGCATCGGTTTTATAGATTTTCTTCAACAGGCCAATCAAAAATGCCCTTTACTTTTTATCGTTGTTTGTTTATCTACGGACAAGGAGCCCATCAGCTGTGAAGTCGGTTAAATCATATTTTAAAAGAAAAGGCAGAGCTTTGCGAACATTTAACCTGTTTGATGTTAGCGGCATGGAGAAACTGCTTCAGCAGTACAAATATTAAACACAGCCGTAAATTAAAAATATACGAAAATGTATCCGAAGCAGTAGTGCTGTACGCGGCCCAAGTTTCTTGGTATGAGCCTCACGAGAGGTTGACAAATTGCAGCTCTATTTAATTAAAAAAAATATGTTTAAATTTCCCACAAATATGACAAATTATATGCTCATGGTGAAAACGGGTTTAGTTCCAATATACATCAAGTCACTGAAGATCCAAATTACATATATATTACGTGCAGCAAACATGACAGACAACAGTCTCTCGAAAATAGTAGCGTTACGAATAGTTCGTTGTGAAATCACATGGTTCAAAGAGTGGAATGGTCAAAACTGGAGGAGCTCACTACTCCAATTATCAAAACCAGTCGATGAACTTATTAAAAAAAACAGCGTGATCATGCATAGCAATATATACAGTCATGGGGAATAGAAACTACTTTCAGGACAGCAAAAGCATCCAGGAGATTTCAAACAAAATGCATGTTCTTCGAGGTAAACTTCTGAAACTGAACTTTGCACCTCACTTTTATAATTCTGTATCATTATTTGTATACACGTTTTGTTTGATCCCATAATATCCTTCCGGTGCTATTTTCCAATAAGGCTATCAGTAACGACCTCATCAACAAGTTTCGACCATTCAGTTATGCACAAATTTCAGGACCTCCAAGATCTGAACAAATATCGCAATATCTGGGTTTCTGAACAACACACCAACATGAGTACGAAGTAGGAGCGGATACAACCCCAATGGACATAATGAGTTCAGCAGGACCTAAGTGAGACGCGACTCACACTCTCTCACAACCTAACTTCACTTAAAGATGTTTGGAGCTTTTCGGATTAAATAATTTCTCTATTTGTTCCAAGCACTGCTTGGGCTTATTTATCCAATGTTTCGTCTTTATTCAGCAAGAAAACCCAACAATTTAAAAATTATCCTCCACAGCAGCAACTAATGTTCGATGTTGGTTGTTGATTCTTCTGTTTAAGTCGCTTCCATAACAAAATTGGCATCAGGTTTGGACCATTTCCTACCCATTCTGATCAAAATTTCGATAAATTAAGCAGTCATCGTACATATGGATGTTTCTGGGGATTTTTCGAAAACGAAAGATTATGGTAAGCTTGCAGTACATCAAGTTGTATTGCAACAATAACGTGCCAAGTTTTGACTTCCACGTCAAAGTGTTGCTTAAAAATAGGTGTACAAATCACTAACAGCAAAGTTTTGACCATAATAATTTGGTGGTCCGTAGCGTTGTGGGTATGTGCGTCGACCCCAACCTCAATGCCGTAGGTTCGATCCCCAGTCTGTGCGACAAAAATAATTTTCACCTCCCCACCTCTTTAGAGTCACTGACAATGCTCAAAGAGTATTACCTGTCAAGTAAAGCTTCTCAAACTTGGCCGTTCGGAGTCGGTATAAAACGGTATGTCCCTTCGACTCGTGAGAGAACAATGTCACGCACAACACGAATGTTTGCTGAGAAGATATGCCCTGGCCCTCCATATTATTACTATTATTATTTTCAAAGACATGTCATAAAGCGCAAAGTTTGTTTAGATGTAATGGTCTTTCGAAAATGACTTTAGTTTGAGCTTGTTGAACGAAGCCACGATTTTCGGAGTACATTTTAAGAACTTGCCTAGATCTATGCACGATGAATTGACCAACCAAAGCAGCCTCATAACAACCGAGAACTGTCAAATCAGCTCACAAAGATAAAACTTTAAAAAAATATCTTTTACATTAAATATTATCTTCAGTAGATACAGAATCATGATGACATCCATTAATGACTGATTTATGAGTAATTTTCTCACTGCCACCCTTGTCACCGAGGAATCAATAAATTGGAATGAAAATGAAAATGTTTCGAACATGCGCCTGTTCCTGTTGGTCTTCTTTATGCTGAATGAAACCAGGTTTTACTAAAGACACCTTGGGTCCTCAAAAACTGAAAGGGCTGACAATCAAAGACTTTACATTTTTTAAATCAATTTAACTTTAAGGCTAATTCTGTGACTTGGTTATTGCATCAACCTCAATTAACGCTCGAATTTTAGGCTTAGACATGTGTTAATATTATATCCGTTGACATCGTGTTAAAACCGTGTTAAGTGTCCATAGCCATTGCGTCTAATTTCAAATAAAAACAACTCAGCATCGTCCATTCCATCTATTCACTGGAACAATCGTAACACAGTTCTAGTCTTAAATTCACAACAAAATCAAATTCCTCTCCACATGGCCACCCCACCAAATGTCAAGCCTGAACAACTACCATACTCACTAGAGCTGAAGTGCAAGTAATTTGCGAACGCCTACAAAAAAAATTCACACATGACACTGCATGCTTGTGCGAAACTGGATATCGTGGCCGTGTGTACAGTAGACAGTGCGATGTGACTTTTTGATAAATTAATCCGGTTGATGATGTCAGCGAAGTTCGCATAACGAACTATTTGATGCCGGCCAGTCAACACAAGCGAAGTGCTTCTCTTCTGGTCTTCGATTCGATATGATAGATGACTCGACGCAGTGGGATGTCGAATAACTTGTCAATAAAATTCACTCCGATCGCTGAATAATAATTTTGTTTTCTAATTAAAAGAGCTTTTAAAAATCAAAATCGCTGCGAACTCGTTGTGCGATTATCTCACAAGGCAAAAGTAATTTTGCGTAATTAGCGATAGTCAGTCATTAAATGTGTCAATACAATTTGTGGGAGTAGGTGGACACAAGAGATCTGACGGAGAAGGTTTGTGTGGTGGTAGAGGGAGAGTCCCTTCTGGTTTTTGTAAGATCGTCCCAGTCACTCATCAGACGGTATGTCTGTGCCCTTTCTAATCGAGATTGGCAGTCCAGTTTCGTGTGATTGGATATTGTGATAAACAAATCAGGCCTAGAAATATTCACGGAAAGGCCATGGCGTTCTGACATAAAGTGTGGCATGAAGTAAACATTTTCTTTGGTGCTCTAGGTGCATCAAATCAATGAAATGTGACAAAGTTCTAACGTGTATCTTGACAATTCAGTTAAAAAACGGTCGCAGGCTAGAACTACACTGTCCACTTTTCTGAAATCGAACCAATAAAGGTGATCGGAAAGCAATGACAGGCTTTTTTCGAATTGTTGCCCTACTCCAGCTGGCAGACTGTCAACTGTCAAAATATTCACCAATGGTCCCTACTTCATCATGTAGTGCTTCAACTTAGCTGAACTTGCGGACTTCGTTGCACCCCTGTGTCCACACGAACTTGGCAGACTTCGGTAATGTCCTAGCTGTACAAAAAAAAAACCTGAAACATAGCATCAGAAATAAGAAAGCAGACCATTGGACCGCTGTACAATAATATGATAATAATATGGGTGGCGTTACAGCCCGTAGGTTTTTGTGCTATTGTTCTCTCACGAGTGGAAGGGACCTACAGTTTAATGCCGACTCCGAACGGCCAATTTTATAGACTGGAGATCCATTTTGACCACCGTCAGTGACTCTAAAGAGGTGGGGTCGTGAAAATTGTTTTCGTCGCACAGAGCAGGAATCGAACCTACGACGTCGAGGTTGGGGTCGACGCACATACCCTCAACGCCACGGGCCACCACACTGTACAATATACATCTTTCTTATTGTTGATCCGACGCTGATCAGCTGATGACCAGAAGTCAGCCCGGCTTGATTTAGTAAGCCTGTATCAACATAAGTCGATAGTTGTCGACCTTAATGCCGCATATGACAACGTGCATAGAGACGAGCTATACAACCATGACTAGTTTTGACATTGCTGCCAAACTCGTCAGGTTGTGCAGGATGACGATGGAGAACTCTCGCTGTTCCATCGAAGTCGGTAACGAACTCACCGAGACCTTCAATGTCAAAAAAGGTTTTAGACAAGGCGACGCGCTGTCATGTGATTTTTTCAACATTGTACTTGAGAAGGTCGTGCAAAATTCAGACACCAACACTAGAGGCACGATATTTCAAAAATCCCTGCAATTGGTAGCATAGGCGGGCGACATTGATGTGATTGGTCGAACTCAGCGCGCCGTCAATAAACCGTTTGCTGGTATTGAAAAGGAGGCGGCAAAAATGGGCTTAGCGGTGAATGAAGGCAAAACGGAGTATACGCGACAACTCGGTCAGAACGTCATCATAGGCAGCTACAACTTCGAGGTAGGACTTCACCTACCTTGGCTCCCAGTTAAAAGTACGAACAACATCAGTACCGAGATTAAACGCAACTCTAGCCAAGTAGCGCCCTCTCTCGAAGGACCAATCTCGCATTCTATAAGACCTTGATCATCCCTACAGGGTTCGTCATCAGTAAAATCATCCGTTTCCGAGGCTCGTTGTTGCTGCGTAACTATAGTTTTTTGTGTGGCCGGGCAGTTGCCCCGACGGCACAACCCCCAACCTGGAGAGCCAGTTCTTTTTTGTAACCCCTAGGACAAGAGGTCGCACTTATAAG
The DNA here is from genome assembly GCA_916610145.1 of Eristalis arbustorum. Taxonomy (NCBI): domain Eukaryota; kingdom Metazoa; phylum Arthropoda; class Insecta; order Diptera; family Syrphidae; genus Eristalis; species Eristalis arbustorum. The sequence continues at coordinate 20,270,640 of OU744318.1, read as the reverse complement.
TTTGTCAGGTTGAGCTCGGGTGAACTACAACCAGTACCCGATGGCTACCACTGGAGTTAAAATAAGCACAATTGGTGTGTAGAAAAAGTTGCAACACTGGGCATCACCAGGTTGACGCCAGTCAGTGCCTACCCGATTCCCACAGCACCCAGCCATCATATATGCCGACGAACTATACGGGTTGTTCAGCGACATCGAACTAGCCAGAAGAGCGAATATCCAACGATTGAGATGGCTAGGTAATGTAGAGCATATGGAAACCAATGCTCCGGCCCGACAAGTCTTCGAATCCACCCCCGAGGGACGGCGCAGTAGAGGAAGACCGCGACTCAGGTGGCGCACGCAAATGGAAAGGGACCTCAACCAATTATGCGTGCGAAACTGGAGGCAGCTAGCTAAAGATCGAGCTGGCTGGAGGCGCTTGTTGGTTGAGGCCCAGGTCCACCCCGGACTGTACTGCCACCTTAAGTAAGTAAGTAAGATCATCTCTGCCCTGCTCTAAGCGCGGAAGCATGGACTATGTCAAGAGCGGAGGATGACGCACTGGGTTCTGCGTTAAATCTTTGATCCTGCTTGCGTTAAAGGTTACCCGAGAAGAAGATTCAACAACGAACTGTACGGACTGTACAGCGACATGAGTCTAGCGAGGCATTAACTGATTCAACGCCTAAGATTTCTAGGCCATGTTGAGCGCATGTACCCCAAGAAGACCCCAAGAGTCTTCGACTACGAACCAGTGGGACAACGCAATAGAGGACGACCACGAACCTGATGGCGCACTCAAGTGGAGAAGGACCTCAACCAACTTTGAGTGCGAAATTGGAGGCAGCTGGCTAAAGAACGTGCCAGCTGGAGAGGATTGTTGACCGAGGCCCAGGTTCACTTCGGACTAAATCATTTTTAATTAACGCTTCGAAAACAAACATGATGCACATCGGAAACCCGCAAAAGGAGCACAACATCAGTGCAAAGGAATGTGTACTTTGCGCTAGTGCGATCTAAACTGAGATATACTTGCCTGAGGTAATGCATCAGTCATACATATAAAAAAGTAACAAAAACTGCAAAATGTTTCACTGAAAAAAATAAAGGTACCTTTTCATCGAAATTTTGTTTAGCGAGAAAGGTTTAATGTTCTTCAAGTGGGAGACATCTTTAAAATGACGCTCATTTTAGAATACCACGACGATCGACAATTCACCACACCAATTATTCATGGGATAAATAGAAGAAAACGTGCACAAGGCATGCTCCAGAACCCCGGTTTTACAATAACTATGGAAGAAGACAGCTGACATGCAGTGTACCAGAAGCTCTTAACACAATTCCGCAAGAACTTAGACAAATTAGAAATTTTAAAAACCGAAGACTTTCTATTAAATCAAAATTCCAGCAATTGAAATTAAATTCACTAATTTATTAAAATTTATTAATTTTTTCGTAAACTTTTATTGAATGTTTATTAAACAAAGCACAACATTCTGCAGAGAAGCCTTCTTTGTGTGGCGCTACTGTCCGGGGTGGACCTGGGTCTCAACCAACAAGCCTCTCCAACTAGCGCAATCTCTGGCCAGCTGTTTCCAGTTCCCCACTTGGGCGTGCCACCTTGATTGCGGGCGTCCTCTGTTGCGTTGCCCCACAGGTTCGGATTCGAAGATTCTTCGGGCCGGAGCTGTGGTGTCCATACGCTCTACATGACCTAGCCACCGTAAGCGTTGGATTCGTAGACGCCTAACTAGGCTCATGTCGCTGTACAGCCCGTACACTTCGTGGTTGAATCTTCTCCTCCAGAACCCGTCAACACAAACAGGGCCAAAAATCGCACGCAGAACTTTCCTCTCAAAGAGATCAAGGACTTCTTCAACCGCTTTCGAGATTGTCCATACATCCGCGCCGTATAGCAGGACTGGGGTGAGCAGTGTTCGCTCGCTCTTGATTCAGAAACTATGTCAACAAGAACAATTGCAACTTGACACCAATCGACTTTTTCTTCTAGTTCTACGTGTTTAGTCAACGCTAACAAGTCAAGCACCTTGGACGTACTCGAGTAACGTATCCACGGTTCCTTTTTCTATGTTGTCTTGATGGGAAGGGCTCAGATATCGAGATCTGGTAGCCTACTCGCAGACCCTCGTGCGTACAATGTTTTTGTAGAATGATCTATGTGCAGACCTATGGAACCTTAACTATACCCGGCTCTGTTCCAACAAAACGCAACTCGGAGACTTTCTTTTTCTACATTAAGCGAGATAACCAATGTGATACAAATATACTGTAAAGTGATGCTAAAATACCACTAAAAGTGAGTGTTATATGAGCTCCTCTGACCCATGAGATGATGCACTCATCCAACGCAGTAATTTGAAAATATTGTGACGAGCTCTACTAACAGCTCAATTACCATCTTTTAGTTTACTGGAACCTCAAAAGCAGCGTATTCAGTGAAATCCGTCTCAGCATTCAACTGTAGTGTACGACCATTTGCCTTCTAGTATGTAAAATGTAAAAATTAATGCGTTATCTCCCTGTCACTCGTACAGTGTCAGCATGGCACTACTTCGTCGACTTTATCTAAAGCGGAAACGCCTTGTTCCTACAAGTTCTCCAATTTCATCATCATTTTGAGATCATTTGTCTGTCCCCGTAACTGAATTAGCTTAACTCTAACACGACATCGGCCAACATGCTATCCACTGTCAGCAATCGTGTCACTCATCATGCATTTAGATCGACGTTCTTGTAAACTAATACTTGTTTATCTTCACTCTGCGCTCATTATCGCTTCTAATGTGATGGCTTTATTTTATTTTTCATTAAAAATGCTCCCAGACTGCGCTTGACCCCATCTAATACTTTATTGTTTTCTGTGCGGATGAGTGTGTGATTACGTCTACAGGTTTCCCATTAAAAGCTCTTTGTTGTTTCTAAACATATTTACTCTCAGAATTAAGGCATCCATTCGATCGGAGTGCACCACGCTCGCTTAATTCGAATTAATCCAACGAATGTCGCATTGGATTTGGCTCTCATCACACATTAAGTCTAGATGATTAGCGACTTCCAAGTTTGAAACGGAAGTGTGAAAACTTTCTCATCGATTAATAGAATAAGACGAACTCATTTACAACTTCATGTGAAAAAATCCGGTGTTTTGACGAATCTAGAGTTCTTTCGAGAATTTTTATTTCGTTTGACATTTTGCGCATTAGATCATGGGAATGGATGTTGTCCCCTCACTCGTGTCCCAGCATTATTTTGTGTGCATATGCATATGTACTTCGAGGTAGTGAACGACTTGGTCTACCTAAGCTCCGAAGTTAATACAAACAACGACGCTACTGCGGAGATAAAACGGATGATCACGTTGGCCACCCGCGGCATTTTCGCACTCGGTAAGCCACTGAGGAATAAAGCCATCTCTCGAAGAACTAAGATATCTCTATTTAAGACCCTGATAGTCCCAGTCCTGCTGAATGGAGCAGAAGCATGGACGAGGATATTCTTGGTCGCTTCGAGAGAAATGTCCTCCGAATTATCTTTTATCTTCGGTCCCGTATGCACGGATGGTGTTTGGAGGAGGAGACTAAACGACGAACTGACATGCTGTACAGCGATATCGACCTGGTCAAACGAGTTCGAATCTCTCGTTTCAGATGGCTCGTCGAGTGAATGGACACCAATGCTTCGGCCCGGAAAGTCTTCGACTCCAACCCCGAGGGACGACGCGGTAAAGGAAGACCACGCATACGGTGACGCACGCAGCTAGAAGGGAACCTAAATAAGTTGAACGTGCGTGGCTGGAACCAACTAGCACAAGACCGAGCTAGATGGAGAGGCTTGTTGGCTGAGGACCAGGTCCACCCCGGACTGTAGCGCCAGCCAAAGAAGAAGAATATGCATATGTAGTTACGATAAAAAGTAGTTCACTGGATAAAAATCTTGTTCGACTTAGAGGATGGTTTTCACCTATAAAAAATTGAAGAGGATGCCAAACTATGGCAAACAAAAAATTCGTGTAAGAGATGAATTCGACTTAGGGAAAGGCCACTGTATTTAAGAGGCAAGAAAGAGGCTTAGCCTAAGAGGACGGATGGACATCTAAGAAGACAGAGCAAAGAGGAAAGAGACGGTGCTCCGAGGAGCCAAGTCAAAGGCATAATCTCAAACTGTGTCAAACTAAAAATCTCTTAAGATTCGTAAGTGAATCTGGGTGGTTTTAAGGCCGAAGTAAATTTCACGATGCCTAGTTCAGTCGGAATGGAGATTATTTAAAAACCAGACGTGTGTAGACTGTGCCAGATGTTGTTCGCACTCAGCAAAACATTGCGGGAGAAAGACCTTAAGTGGAAATGCTAACCACTATAAAGGAGAAAAATGTTCCTCTATCCTTCCTTACATTATAACAACGTCTGCACGCAGCTGTCTTCAAATCTGAATATAAGTCATCTTCTCAACATCTTAATGTCAATAAGAGCTAAGTCCGTGAAACCACCCGCAAGGTGTGTAAACTTTGACTAAGCATAGCCATATTTTAATAAGAGCAAATTTCTCTACTCCCTTTGCATCTGCTACTAGGTCAATCTGCTGATCCCGATTTCTAATATACCACGGGGCATTTACTATTCCCTGAAGGACCTTATTTTGAAATGCTTGCAAAATTTGAACCTTTGTTGTACTTGTTGCTTACTTCTGGGTTTCATGCACCGGATTCAGTGGAGTTATTTTATTTTATAATGAGAAGGGACATTCACGACGGCGACTGCCTGTCGAAAATTAACAGCCTGAAATGAACAGCACTTCGCTCCAGTTCGAAAGTTCTTGCTCCTTGTGGTTACAGAGCTCATATCGTGGAATTGGATCCTATTCCATCGATTGTATTTTGTAGTTCCTAGTTATTTACCCTTACAGAGAGAAGGAAGGAGACGATGCTACGAGGCACATGGCTTTTGCTACTTTGCTTGGCGAAATCTTGCGAAGATGTTAGACAGAGCCGGTAGAAAAACGACCTTTCTTTATCCATCGTGCACAAAGTCTGCATGATGCTGTCTTCAGATCTCCTTTCTTCGCAACGATAACCGAGTGTAGGGAATCAGCTTAGTTCCTGGGAGCACCCATAGGTGTTCGAAATAAATATTAAGTGCAAAAGTTGCCTCATTTTGATAAGAATAAATTATAATTGTGAAATTGAGGCCTCAATCTACACAAGTATGTTGTGGTTACTAGCTTCGTGACTGGAGAGGACCAGCACCAGAACGATACTGTTTAAGCAATTTTCGTGACAGCCACACTCGCTGAGTGCTGTAAGTGATGCGAGAGGAGTTGTTACCCCGATTTTGATGACCTAAGCGAAACTTATCATAAGTAGACTTCCCAGTCTCAGCCACCTAGACGTGGAAAAAGTGTGTGTTCTGTGTTGCTCGTTTCTTGCATATATGGGCGCCTCCGAATTCACCTCCAAATCTCTGAAATGCGTTTCAATTCTTAGGGTTCCGCGTAAGTCTCAACAAGATGAATAAGGACTTTACCACCCAACTAATGAAATCCAAATAATTCTAAAACTCGCCTAGATAGTCAACCGGCATCATTTGACCTGTTGTTTATGCAAGAAGCTTATGCAGCATGATCGGAAAGCGAGAATTTAAGACATAACATGGCATTCTGCCATTGAAACACATGCCTCCAGATTGCAGATCGAAGAGGAGGAAGAAACTGTTCACCTCTTCTGTTCCACTGCAGTGGTCTCTACTTCCGTTGAAGAAATCACATAGACGCCTACTCTTTCAACAACCTGACAGGGTTAAGTAGCACCTTAATCCGCATTGTAACTTGCGGAATAGGACCAATCAGACCCGTAGTCTAAGTTAAGAGGAACAGCTACCAAATAGCAATCAGTCAATCTACCCGACTTGGTTACTGTTCCATGCATTTGACATCATAAGGTTGGTGGCCACTTGGCAGACCCGAACTAGGTGACTGAACCGAGTAAAAAAAGGCGTTGAGGTATAACCCTTGAAGATTTACCATCGCTGGTGGAGGATCGGGTGGCCGAGAGTTTTTCTGTGCGTATTTTGGTCCTGCGATACCTTTAGTGGATAATGCGGTGTCTGAAGATGATGATGATGTTGATGGGTACCGTGCAATTCTTCCTGTCAGATGACAACTTATAATCCATCAAACTAGGGAACATTTTCGGGGCAGATCACTGGGGACACCTACAGCTGTTTTGTAATTTTTTTTTTTGCGGAATTTTTTTATCAACGGCAACTAAACGCCTGTGATCCATGCTACCACGCTATCCAGCACTCCATGTCATTAAAAGATTCGCACTACAACAGCGTCTTCAAATTGCTGTATTACGAAAATCGGTGTTCTGTGAGAACTGCGATTCGAGGAACGCACAATGGACCTACCAATACCATTCGTAAATTTGAGTTCCAGTTTACATTAGTGGGCGATACTCGACCAATTAGACCACGTCCACCTGTAGCTGAGAGCGTACGCGAAGACAGTGACAAACCGATTCGTCGTCGTTCTCAGCAGCTTAGCTTGTGCTTAGTAAAAATCAAGCAAATGGTCTCCGTAAGCTCTGGTTTCTACAAGACGGCGGTACAAGCCATATAGTGCGTGAAAGAATTGACTTGTTGACAAATCATTTAGGTGAGCACTTAATTTCACATTTTGCGACGGTAAATTGGGCGCCTAGATCGTGCAATGTCACACCAGCCTCAGGTCTTCAGGAGTAAGCCAGCTGCGTTTGACGCTTTGAAAGCCAACATTGCTCGTGTTATTCGCGAGACACCAGTCGTAGTCCCCGAACGAGTCGCCCAAAGTTGGGCCTGCCGAATAGACTACCTCTGACGTAGTCGTGGCCAACATTCACGTTATATCATTTTCAAAAAGGAAATGCCATTAATTGTTCTTTTAACCGACAACAAACATGTTTAAGTTTACTTTCAAATGTATGTCTTTTATTGTGTTTACTTCCACTTTGATCACATTTGTTCCTTTTTTTCCAACTAATTCTTCTTCAAAAGTCCATCCATCATCTTTCGAAAGTAACTTAATCCCAATTAGTACTCAAACGACAACCACCGACGGAGTCAGCTGTTTGAAAGAAGACCTGTTTCCTCTTCTGAGGACACCCACTATCAAAGTCTCTCTTTATTGTACAGGTTATGTGTGCAAACAAACATCGTCTTTCTGGTTCAATAAAAATATCTCAATTCGCAGAGCCCCACGCTTAAACTCAGAAGTCAGTTCTCCTCCGACAAGTTCGTACAGTTACTCACTGTTGCCTCACCAGGAACAGGTCCGATTCTCTGATTTTGCCAAAAATCGATTGATGTTGATAAATGACGTTAAACAACGAAAGTCAACTTCCTCGCCGTCTCTGCTTTGGCCGTGCGTCGCAACCTTGACAATGAATAGCGCGCATCCATCACGTCAGACGCTGCTTGGTTGTTAATCCCCATCGCCGCTCGAGGCTCGTTCCGCGGGTCAATAGCTTTCAATTCAATCTCTCTGGCGCGTCGTTGCCTTTCCATTTCAAGCACACAGTGTAGATGCGATCACAGAGACTCGCGCTCTCACGAATGACGCAACACTCCACTCGGGAATGGCCCCCGCACGAGAGGAGTAACCAAGTTCTAAGCAAACACGCTTTAAAAAATATCTTAAGTCAATTCTATATTTAACATCACATTATCACGCACAAGATTAGAGACAAACACGAGCGCAGCTCCTCGGGTGCCGCGACTAGAGGTACGCGGCAACCACATACCGATCATCCTCGCCGCAGAGCGGGGCCTCGCTCGACGTGCAGTAGTCCACATCGACGGCCTTGAAATCTGCAAACAAAAGTTTAGTCAACCAACTCTCGGGACGCCCGTCCGCCGTAGTCTTACTCTCATCATTGCGGCAGTTGTAGAAGTCCAAGTCGCACGAGTTGCTGAACGCCTTCAAGCACTTACCGTCCGAGGCGCAATTCAAGGTAAAGTTCAACGCACACACCTCCGAGCACTGCTCCACGGGCAGACCGCTGATGTGCCTCACCGTCAGAACTGCGAATCGGGAAAGGAGGTTGGGAATTGGGAATGAATTATATTAAAAGATCAATTAGACGGCTGCCAGAACAGAACTACGATTACCGGCTACGATGCACAGGAGGAGAACTTTCATTCTGAACCGCAACCAACTGCTTTCGTTCGTTTCGAGAGCGAGACCAGTCTAAGGCGCGAACGACGACGTGGGCGACGCAGACGACGCTGAGACAAACAAGATCGCGCGAGCTGATTAAGTTGAACCGCTCCGAACCACCGGAGGTGAAGCAAATAACAAAACCCACTGCCGGAGATTTATTTGGCTTTTATAGAACCGCCACGACTGACGACCGAGTATGGTAATAGATTCGGCGCTTCGACTGGGCCGACTGGAGATGGCACAACACACAAATTTGCAATAAGCTTATAATTGGATTTGATTTGATGGTGATGCGCTCGCTTTGGAGCGAACCCTAAATGTGTGAGCGATCAATTAATTAGTGCCGGCGAAGGTCAAGAGCTGGGTTGACATTCGAAATAGACGCTGACTGCGTCGTGGGTGAACTTTCATCAGGGTCAAGATGAAGTCTGACGAAATGCCGTGTGGTGGAGGGGCGATTAGTGTTGCATAGTTATAGGCTGTGACGGGTGGTGTGCGCCTCGGGGGAGATGTTTGAAATGAATTCAAGAGTGCACGGTGGAAGTATTAGGTTTGCATTGAAGATCGGTTTTTAAGGGCTTGGCATGTCTAGGCAAATGGTCAACTGTTGTGATGGCTGAAAGAAGTTGCTCCTTCAAAGACTCTTCGTCGAATTTGTATGAAGGTGTTGACTTTAAATGGGTTTGTTTTCCAATTTCTTCGCAATTTCTTGAGCTTATCTTAAAAAGCTGGTAAGTGAGGTGCTTAGAGATGTCAAATGACAAATTGCCATAGAGACTTATGGTATGTACGAGAGTAAAGTCGTTGCTTACAGACTTCGTACGATCTGCAGCAGCGTTGTTAGTTGTTGCTTAGGGTGTGGTAGAATCTGCTCCATCTTGTGTGGCCCTTTAGTCTTACGTAAGTCGTGATAGCTAGCTACTTGGCATTCTAGATGACTTCAGTTTTCAAGTTAATACAGGGTCAACTACATCCTAACTTATGCAATTTTTCCCGTATACAAAATCGACTGATCTTCAGCGAACTATGTACCTCCTATGGAAAAGGTGTCTTCTGAGAGAGAATTGAATTCAGGAATAATAATAATATAATGCAATATGGGTGGCGCTACAAGCCCGTAAAGGGCCAGGGCCTAGCTTGTCAGCAACCACTCGTGTTGAGCGTGCTCTTATTCTCTAACAAGTCGAAGGGACCTACCGTTTTATGCCGACTCCAAGAAACAGTTTGAGAAGCTTTTTTCTAGACAGGAATAGTCTTTGAGCATTGTCAGTGACTCGAAAGAGGTGGGGCTGTGAACATTATTTTGTTGGTCTTAGCAGGAATCGAATCTAGACACGTAGGTTCAGGTGCGTTTGAGTCTACTTCAGGCCTTTACTGTATCATTCGTTTCTTACCGTCACATAGTTACAAAATCTGAACAAATTTAAATCGAACCGTGTTGGCATCATAATTTCTAATAAGTCTGAGTGTTATATCTACACTTTATTTAGCAACTTTAATGTTCAATGCCCTTCAATCGATCTGTCTACGAAATTATTCTATCGTGAGTGGCGATCTTTTCCGATGTGTGTTAAAAATAAGTTATAATCAGTTCTTAGACGCAGGCTCACTTCTGAGTTCAAAAGTCTGGCTTCTAAGTTTCGACTCTTTCGACTTAAAAAAAAAACGCTCGCAGATCTAATGACGACTTAGACTAGAACGTACATGTATTTGCTTGAAGTTGAAGCAACATTAGCTTAAGGCGCTTATGTGGGAGCAGTCGCAGCACTGCATGTGATAAAGTCACTGATTTAATTTTACTATTTAATATTTTATTTAGAAGAATGACAGGGCAGAAAGGCCCATAAATCCGGCTAGATTACATATTTTATTGGGCAACCGGCTTAATCTAAAGTAAGCTCGAGGTGATTTTAGTAAAGCCTGTTGTGTGCTTTTGTCGAGTTTATCCATATCGGGGCTGTTGTATAGAATGAAGTGAAGTCATTTCCTACCATCAACTGGAACAATCGTTGTAGCGGGTGCAAGGAGTGATAGGAGGAAGGATTCTGATATATTACTTAACGAAACATACATACATGAACTCCATTATGGCCACTGTTCATAATGACTTTTGCTCACTTACTTACCCCAACGCGTTTAACAATGGCTTATGTTCGCTTATGTCTATTACAGTTGGACCATTAGTCACTAGTACAGACCGTTTGGGAACTCATTTCTATCCACATATCCCCATTCTTGTGATATGTTCTTTTCACAAGTTGCAATGTGTAGCCTCAAAATCACTAAATACAGTGACATCTGCGTTAGCTGGCCAAAGCTGGTGCACGTGTTTTTGGCCATCTTATAACATGCCAGTTTCAACTGCGTTTAACTGGTTTCTCTGTGAAAGGTAGTTAAAAATTGATGCAGCTTGCGTTTCATTAGCACACTTGCCGCAATATACCCGAAATTTTATATTATTCCTCTTAGGAAACCTTTCGTTGCTAGAACCTCTCACCAGGCTGTTTTTTTACTTTCGTTTCTAGAACCATAAGAGTACCCCAAGTTCTTGCTGTCAACACTCAACACCAAACTTGGGTTTGTTTTTTAGGTAATCCTCATTCCTGAGAGTACTGAGCGTACTTCAGTAACAATAAAATGAAATAAGTCCACATATCACACATATACCGAATGTGAGCAACAAAAACGCAGAACGTTATCGAATCCGTTGGCGGTGTGGAGTGGTGCGTTGCTCACACTTTTGTGTGCAAGTTCTGTGTTCGAATCTGGCTTTAGCTATGCTCTTTTTGACATTCTTCCTTTTATATGACAGGCTTTTCTTCTAGTATTTATGGATATCGATTGACAATGTCTTCTTCTTCTTCTTGTGGCGCTACAGTCCGGGGTGAACCTGGGCCTCGGTCAACAATGCTCTCCAGCTGGCACGTTCTTTAGCCAGCTGCCTCCAATTTCGCACTCCAAGTTGGTTGAGGTCTTTTTCCACTTGAGTGCGCCATCGGGTTCGTGGTCGTTTTCTATTGCGTTGTCCCACTGGCTCGGAGTCGAAGACTCTTCGGGCTGGAGCAGTGTTGTCCATGCGCTCTACATGGCCTAGCCATCTTAGGCGTTGAATCCGTAGACGCCTGACTAGACTCATGTCGCTGTACAGCCCGTACAGTTCGTGGTTGAATCTCCTTCTCCAAGAACCTTCAACGCAAACAGGACCGAAGATTGAACGCAGAACTTTTCTCTCGAAGAGACCAAGTGCGTCTTCATCCGCTCTTGAGATAGTCCAAGCTTCCGCGCCATACAGCAGGACAGGGATGATCAAGGTCTTATATAAGGTGAGCTTGGTCTTTCGAGAGAGGGCTCGACTACTCAATTGCCTCTTGAGCCCAAAGAAACAGCGGTTGGCAAGAGTTATTCTGCGTTTAATCTCAGTACTGATGTTGTTCGCACTATTTACTTGGGAGCCGAGGTAGACGAAGTCCTTCACTACCTCGAAGTTGTAGCTGCCTATGGTGACGTTCTGACCGAGTCGTCGATGTTGTGTGTCCTTTCTTGATGACAGCAGATACTTTGTTTTGCCCTCATTCACCGCTAAACCCATTTTTGCCGCCTCCGTCTCAATACAAGCAAACGCTTCATTGACGGCTCGCTGAGTTCGGCCAATCACGTCAATATCGTCCGCGTATGCTAGCAGTTGAACGGACTTCTGGAAGATCGTGCCTCTAGTGTTGGCGTGTGAGTTTCGCACGATCTTCTCCAACACAATGTTGAAGAAGTCACATGACAGCGCGTCGCCTTGTCTAAAACCTTTTTTGACATTGAAGGTCTCGGTGAGTTCGTTACCGACCTTGATGGAGCAGCGAGAGTTCTCCATCGTCATCCTGCACAATCTGACGAGTTTGGCAGGGATGTCAAAACTAGACATGGCGTTGTATAGCTCGTCTCTATGCACACTGTCATATGCGGCCTTAAAGTCGACAAATAGGTGGTGGGTGTCGATCTGCATCTCTTGGGTTTTTTCGAGGATCTGCCGTAATGTGAAAATTTGATCGATAGTGGACTTCCCAGGCCTGAAACCGCACTGATAAGGACCTATCAGGTTGTTGACGAATGGTTTCAGGCGCTCACACAGAACGGCAGAGAAGATTTTGTATGCGATGTTAAGGAGACTTATCCCCCGATAGTTGGCGCAGTCCTCCGACCATATCCTACAGACGAGCTGGTGCATGCGCCCAACCAGATCATCTCCAGCTGCCTTAAACAGTTCCGCGGACAATCCATCCACTCCAGCAGCTTTGTTCGACTTCAGTCTCGATATCGCTATCTTGACTTCGTCTAGATCGGGGGGACGGAATTCTCTTCTGTCAATGTCACTCATGCGAATATAGAATAGCAACTTACTGAGCAAACGAACCTTCTGCTGTATTTGTGCGCAAAATTTTGCGACGAGAGGAGAGGCATACCTAAACCAGACATTTTCTCACACCGTTTATGGTTTCACTATAACGATACCGCTATTATTCATGACGAGTTTGGTTCAAAGCAGCCTTACTTGAAAACAAAACGGCTGGTTGGCGCTGTTGGTGGAGTTCCTTGGTTATAGGGGTCCCAAATTCGAATCTACTTTTATCTGGTTTTTAAGTCAGGTCCAGTCACCATTTGCCGTTGGAATCAAATAAACTACACTGGGTATCACAATGGACCAAACGAATTTTGCTAGCAGCCCAATAACCTTAACTCAAAACAACCAAGACATCAAAACAAAAAACAAAAACAAAAAAGGACTATCATAATACTGATGTGTCCGTCCGTCCGGCCGGAAATCCGCATTTTTGACCAGATTACAAGATAACGAAGAACAAAAACATGGTTTTGTAAATTCAACTTAAAGATCTGAATATTCAGAATTAAATCTTAACTTAGTTTTTGCCACGCCCACCTTTGAATTGATAGTAATACTCGCACTTTCAAATCTTAGCTATTTCATTCTAAAATCGCCCACTCAACGACACTGCAAAAACAAATTTCATATGTTCGCCAGACTGTAGTCTGTAAACCACACACAATGAATTCCAAGTGCTTTCTCAACAGAAGCCTAGGGCGTACCGGCACTTGGACGTTGTTAGAATTTAAAGAAGACTCTCCCAGTGTTCAATTGTGGCAACACGTTCTGAGAATCGAAGTCGTCTTGTGAAGGTTCATGTTTGTGGCGCAGAACAGTATGTTGATACTTCGGTCTCCAACAAACCAGTTCCATTCTAAGTTAATGTATTCAATTTAATGTTATCTACGAATCAAGGGAACATGGAATCGGTGCTTGTAACAAACAGAACTTGATGCAAATGGCTGCGAAGGGCTTGGCCCGCCTCTAATCTTATTAACGAGGTACATACGAAAGAAGAACGATATGTAGTCTATGTGCAAATCAGAGCATCACAAGTTGCTGAATTTTGAAAGGTGTTGCCTTTGCTGGACATTTGAAACATGGTGCGACAACACATTTGTTCAGCCACTCAACTCAAGCTTAAATCAGACTCTCTTTGTGATAAAAAATTCAAAACAACCCGCTCAGCACCAGTACGAGCACCGAAAAACACATCAAACACAACACGATGCCTTCGTTAAGTCAATGACTCTCTGCGTGAACTCATCAGCAGCGTCCTCGACTCGACGCCAAAACCTGCCTACGGTCCGAACGACCTAAACACCATCTGATTGCAAAAGACTGCTACTACTTGTGACCAGCAGATGCCTCATTCATAGATCCAGTTTCAGCCACTACCTGCTTTCGTTTTCACTCAAGTCCACCGAAAACAAAAACAGCGATCATATGATCACTAGCCCGTCTATCGTCTGCACGCGGCAAGCCATTCTCGAGTGGGAAACTCGTTTTGAGAACTTCTTGGGAACCGTTGCCGTTACCGTTGCGCTGCCAACGGTGTATGTGTGTTCTCGAGAGACGCACCTCTGTGAGCCGACTCACTGCCGGAAGATGAGGAGATGAAGCCACACACGGTCGATATGCTAATTCGGATTCGGACCTGAATTATGTATCTCGGCGATGAGCGAACGTATAAATAGAGACGCACCTCTGGAGCGCACCCCTAGTGTCAGTCGCTGCAAGGTGTACCTAGGATCAACGAAACCACAATGAGGACTCTGTTCGCGCTATTTGGTAGGCTGACGTGCGTCCAACCGATCGCCATTTAATCTGTTGTGAGGTTTCAGCTCTTCTCGCTGTGACCGCGGTGTGTGGTGCGGCCTACTCGGACCCAACGAAGGCGCCCTTCTGCAATCCCACGTGTCCCTCGGAGTACGACTCGATCTGCGCCGCCAATGGGACCTGCCTGAAGGTCTTCAACAACCAGTGCTTCCTGGAGGCGTACAACTGCCGGGCCAGGTTTGACGTTCGTAAGTTTTGAGTCACTTCGTCTGAGTGGAAGTGAAGACTTTGACACTCCCTCCCGCACTTTTTCGTTGCAGCCTTCAAAGAGGTCGACTTCAGCTACTGCAACGAGATGAAACACAAGTTCTGCTTCTAACGCTGGTGCTAGTCATAGTTTTTAAGTTAGCGTGTATGTGTGAGCCAAACGAGAGTAATAAAGTTTAATTAAAAGAAGAAGATGCTAATCGTGAGCGAGAGTGTGTGTCTGGTGAGCCTTGAGGGTGACCTGCTCTACCCGGCAGCGATTTTGTTTTGCTAAGAATACGCCGAAATGTGTGCTCGCTTCCGGACTCGGCGGGCGATCCGTGAATTGATCGATTTCTGCTGAAAGTGAGTGACTTGACTGAAGGAAGGTGCCCCTGTTTTGAACGTTTCTTGATCGAAATCCATTAATCGGAAATTCCATTAAAAAAAAATCAAAAAATTATCGTTTCTCACGAAAAATCCCACGGCAACAAAAAAATTGACAATAAATCAATTACGTCGCTCAATTGGATGCAAACGTGTTCAACTTCACGTAAACATGTCAATTGGAATACGGCCAACTTATGGCACGTGCCTCAGATGCTTTACGGATGACAAGCACATAAAGTGAGTCAATAAGGAAGGTGATGTGTCCACCAATAAGTTCACGTTTATTTACGTCATCCCGGTTGGTGGTGGTCTCCAAACAAGCTGGACTGCAAGCAGGTTTCTGTTGAACGATCAGTTTAGAAAATGGAACAGTCATCCTGGCGACGATAAGAGTTCTGAGTGCTGGTCTATTTAATCTGAACTAGTAGAGTGTTGGCTTGGGCTACTATTTTCAAAGCATCGAATATAATATAATATGGGTGGCGCTACAGCCCGTAGGGGGCCAGGGCCTAGCTTCTCAGCAGCCACTCGTGTTGTGCGTGCTATTGTTCTCTCACGAGTGGAAGGGACCGACAGTTTTATGCCGAATCCGAACGTCCAAGTTTGAGAAGCTTTTTCTAGACACAAGTGCTCTTTGAGCATTGTCAGTGACTCGAAAGAGGTGGGGCCGTGAAAATTACTTTTGTCGCTCAGAGCTGAAATCGAACCTACGACGTCGTGGTTGGGGCCGACGCACATACCCACAACGCCACGGGCCACCCCAAAAAGCATCGAAGCTTACCACTAAAAAAAATTTTCTGTTTCAGCTCAGGAGGTAAGTTGTTGGGGAAACCAAAAAGAGTGGAGTTGATAGTCAGTTGCGTCTGATCCTCGCTTATAAGCCTGTTCTCTTTCAAAGAGTGTAAGATATCGTCGCTGTAAAGGATGTTGACCGCTTTTTCTCACAATTGGTTGGCCCCCAGCTTGACCTCCGGGCTTGGCTCCAAAGCTTGAGGGCTCAAAGCAAGGGAATTTACATCTTCGCCTGTGACCTGCCGACTGATGAGACTGCCCCGCGCCTGTGTTTTTGTTTCAGTCAAAAGTTGACTTTCGCATCAGTGCGTCATCACGCCCGTCTTCGTTGAACAGTTCTTAGGCAGATAGCAAGTGGCTGCTCTATCCCTTCCGTCTTTTCTTCGGATTGTCCAGCCCATTGTGTATGTTTTCCAGGAAATCGAAAACTTCTAGAAACCTAAGTTTCTCCTTTTCCCTCAAATCTTTTTTACGTAGGAATCGCCTGCCTGTAGTCGCGGATTTTACTGCGTTAGGCGACGGAACAGGAATCACCACCCACAGTCAACAACACATCTACCGCCTCGATACCATCAGCACCAGAAGACTGCCTAGCTGGTAATAGTGAGAGGATGTCCTCGTCCGAATTTGACGTTTGGAATCGGGTTTTTAGAAAATCACTGTTGCCTGACTCAATTGCTCAGTTGCATCAGTGTTCCTTGAAGGTTTTGAAATTGTAGCGGTAGCTCTGTTCCCACGAGTATGGGGGAAGGGAAGATCTCTCACTACTCACCCCCTGAATACATTGAAGTGAATTTATTTGAAACTAGGTATCCGGAGATCACCGGTAGAAGAGAGCCAATAGATACGTTCACATTGTACTACCGGGTAGTGAGACATGTCCGAGACCAAAAATGTTTTGCGTTCACATCGTACTATGCGGTTCACGAACTTCATTTATGAGGGTAGTGTCGTGGCATCAACAACGGAGGAGTGATGGAGTGTCTAAATAAAGAAGATGCCCTAAAATCAATCAAGAAAACATATCATTTTCATTCATCCGCTGATGCTCATTAGTTGAATTCTATAACATTAAAATGTACCACTAGTGTTCACATTGCACTACCTGCCGTACGAGCGAGGGAAAAAGTTAAACTTCCATAAGATCGCCCATACGACCGTAGTATGGAGTGGAAGAAATTGGTCTATACGACCCAGTCGGTCGACATGTACAATCTAAACGTACCTATTAATTCAAAGGTAAGCTGGTTCACCCGGGAATTGCAGACCTGCTAGACCTGATGTATTCGGAAGAAACAGGGGCACCTCGATCAGGGTGCAATTGGTCGTATTTTTGTAATTTTTATTCTTAGCACTTATTCTTCACTGTTCACTCATCCAGACATGCCTTCGGTTGCAAATTCCTCAATTCTGAAACGTCACAGTACCGCTGATCAATTTGTGTGTACTCTAAAAGAAAACCATTTATCCTCCACTCAATTTAACAAAAAATCGACAACCAAATGCACCTTCATTACCATCTCGGTTGAAGCACTCCAAGTGACAGGAATTGTGAAACGACTTAAAACAGAATCCATTCGAGGCGCATGTTGGTTCAGCAGGTTCTGGACAATACTCAGTGCACTGCAATTGATTTTGGAAATAGTACAGCACAGGGAAGGCAATAAGCTGAGCACTGCAAAAGAGTTTGAAAATTAGTGAAGGCAAGGTATTTCTGCTTTCCAAACGTTGCTTAACAAATGAATTACCAACCGAATGAAAATACAAATGTCACTGCGAGGAATTTCATTTTGCTGGTGACCGTAAAGAATTGCAAGACAGACTGAAACCGATGAGAATTCTTTCAAAAAGACAATCGTGTTCTTCCGGTCAAGAAGTAGCTAGCTCTTCTATTGTGAGGAAGATCAAACAAGTTTTTGTTCCTTGAAGTTGAAATACATAAATCCATCGAAGCTTCAAAATTTGAATTAATAAATGTCAGTCGAAGCTTATACACCAACATTTGCCAAGCAAGTTCTAGCGATAGATAATACGAACTGTAAGTATAGTTTAATTTAGACTTGTAAGCCGTCGGTGTCTTTGTCTGACATTCCACAACTGCGCCAGATGTGGAGGCGAGAAGAAGGCCAATTTGATCTGGATCTAGGATGATCCCTTCTGAGGACTGTTAAACGGCGTTGTGGACACCAATACCACTGTCAGGCAGAATCTTCCACATCACACAATGGACGATAATAGAAGCGATTTCCGTCCCCCCGATGTAGACGCAGTCAAGATAGCGATATTGAGGCTTACGTTGAATATAATAGAATAGCGATGCAGGCTATACATCGTCATGCCTTGTTTTGACATTCCTGCCAAACTCGTCAGGTTGTGACGATGGAGAACCCTCGCTGCTTCACCAAGGCCGTTAACGAACTCCCCTAGACCTTCAATGTCCAAAAAGGTTATAGACAAGGTGACGCGCTGTCATGTGATTTCTTCAACATCGTCCTGGAGAAGATCGTGCAAAACTCACACGCAATAGAGGCCGGATCTTCAAAAAGTTCGTATAATTATGTTAGCAAAACGCGAACGACATTGACTGGATTGGTTGAACACAGCGAGTTGTGAAGCGTTAGCTGGTATTGAAACAGAGGCGGAGGAAATGGGTTTAGCAGTAATTGAGGCCAACGTATAGCTGTTTTCGGGAAAGGACGCACAACATCGACGACTCGGTCAGAACGTGACCGCAAGCAGGTATAACTTCGGGGCGGTAAAGGACTTCGAGGACCAAATAAACAGTACGATGTCAATCGTTGTTTCGCAAGTAGTAGAGCCTTCTCTTGAAGGACCAAGCTAACGTTAACTAACAATCTAAGATAAAAACTAAACCTAAGATGTCTAGTCTAGTGGTAGGAACTATCGGAGGTGAGGAGGGGGCTACTCCGTTTCCACATTACCCATTTTTGTTTCTTTCTTTTTTGAGGTTTCCCAAGGAAACCTAGTCCTCGGGATATAAATATATAAATATCACAAATAAGATATCACAAAAACCTTTTTCCATCATACAAATGAACAAATAATTCATTCAGTGAAAGAACCATTCGAACTCATTTCCTAACTAAATCGAATTATCGACTCGAACCAAAACACAAAATTCTCTCTCAGAGTTTAGTACATACAAATTCTTGCTTGCAGCAGTGACAAAAACCATTTGCCACAGTCCAACCAGCCGTAAGTAACAACAATTAAAATTGTTTGTTGAATGAACGATTTTCGACAATCGAATAAATGAATAGTTTGCAACTATCGAATAACTAGATAGCTTTTATTCGATAGTACCCATCACTAGTCTAGTCCATGCAGGGACAAAAGTGCTCTAGTATGAAGAAAAGCAATAGAAGACGACCACGTAACCGATTGTGCGCTCAAGTAGAGAAGGAGCTCCACCAACTTGTAATACAATAATGGCAGCTGGCTAAGCATCGTGCCAGCTTGAGAGGCTTACAGACTGAGCTCCATCCATTACACCCCGAAATGTAGCGCCACTAGAAGAAGATGAAGAATACAAAAAAATTTCAATGCAAAATCTATTTCCTTGTCCTTTTAACGATTTATATGATCTTCCTTCCCAAGCGAGTACTCAACGTTCACTTCAAGTCAGTGCAGTAGACAGTCAAAGCCCTATTTTCAACAACAATCAATATCATCATGATGTGGACCAGTTCTGGAATCGAAAGGACAGAAGAGGCTTGAAGGGGAATATTGAACGACGAAACAAACAGCAACGCTCTTGTTTTGTTGGAAGGTCCTTGTTTCCATCCCGATGAATAACATGAAGTACTCGCCTCGAATGGCTTGTCCAGCTGGATAGGAAACTGAACCGGCTTCTAGTGGCGTCCAGCCCAAAACCGTGCTAATTGGAGCGGCATGTTGAATGGCGCCTATGTCCACCGTGGTCTGTAGAGCCCGCTTACGAAGAAGCAACATATCACAACAGCACCAACGTGTTAATGTATTCACAGAAAGTGATCGTTTGATCTCGATGGAAGCGCGACGGCACAATTGGTGTAAACTTTTTGGAACACAGTGATGTCGCTCGTGCAACCAATCATGTTTGATCCAATTTTGATGGCTTGGGTATAAATAGTAGCAGTAGATCGTTAGGCGGTAAGCTGGTCACCCACAAAACATTTTCTTGAGCTGGTTTCTTAAGTCGAATGTCAATCAAAATGATGTCATCATGCATCAAGCCCAGAACAGAAACATCGAAAAGCAAACCCTTAGTTCAAAGTCCATCCAGCGAAGTCACACCGATCATTAGAACGAATGCCACAGTCACCGAAACCAAAGTTAAACGCAGTTCACTTTTATTGTGAGCGGAAACAAATCGGTTAACAAATCTCGAACACAGTCAACCAACTAAAATCCGACAATTGTTTCCATGTCGTTATTCTTTGAGATCTCCGATAAATGTCAGTCACTAGGCTGACTCGATGTAATCATCGACATCAAAGTGCACATTAACCTTAAATTCCCTGTTCATTAATATTTATTTTCATTGCCTTTACGTGCCTTGAGCAACCGAACACGTAATCACATCAAAAGCGGTCCAGGATCGTGCCATAACAGCGGCATTGCACATCGTTCATTCCATTTGCTTTGTTTTGCACCCAAATGTCAACAAGGCAAGCAATTTCGGCCGGCGCATGCGTGCAATCGGTCGTGTGATGCTGCCGTACTTGAACTGCTTCCCTCGGTTTATTTTCGCGAATCAATAGTCAATATTTGTGTTTTTGGATCTCACAGCAGTTGGCACTTAGCAGTGTTGTCTGCCGAATTGTGTTTTTTCCAGAGAATGTTATTGGCGATGGGCGATGTCAAGAGGGAGTTCACGCCTTTTTTTTAGTATTGTGTGTGATTCAAGACGGTGTAGATTGGATAAGACAAGTGCGTCATTGGTCTGGTTGTGATGTAAGATATTGAAACCGGTCAAGAGATTCATCCTCATGCAGTCGCATTGGATTGTTTGAGTGGTCTGCTAGACTTGGGAGAGTCCTTATCGTCTTGTGAAGGTTACTTCGATGACTAAGGAGAGTGAACTGATTGATGAAATTGGATTTTCTTAATTGAGGCATCGTGTTAATTTGTTCTTCTATTACAAACAATTGCACGGAGCGTGGTGAACACTAAGCACTCCAACTTAACATATTCATTTCTAGCGACTACGACAGTCTGTGTAACCACATGATTTCAGTCAAGCGACTGGGGATCTGACGGCTAACTGGAGATGGATGGCACAGCGCTCGGACACTTCATGAATTTCAGGCCTTTATGATATATTGAAGTGGTGCCACATACAAATCGAAGTGCAAATGACGGCAGATGTATACACAAATCGAAAACTGCGACAGTGCATTTTTAGAAATAATCAGGTTTCAGTAAATGTAGACGAAATTATATACTTCCAATCATTGCGCACATATTTACCGAACTTGCTTAACGAAAAAAATCCCCAAGGAAACTAAGTAGTTAGTTTAATTATTTATAATATAATTATTTTTCTCTGCAAATTAATCATTTTCTTCTGGAAACTTTTGAGACTGAAAACATATCCAACAAA
The DNA here is from genome assembly GCA_916610145.1 of Eristalis arbustorum. NCBI lineage: Eukaryota > Metazoa > Arthropoda > Insecta > Diptera > Syrphidae > Eristalis > Eristalis arbustorum. The sequence continues at coordinate 20,249,257 of OU744318.1, read as the reverse complement.
GTCGCAGACACGATCCACAAAGTAGTAGACGCGATCTACAAATTGACAGATGTGTTCCACAAATTTACGATGAAAAATTTGTTCCCTAATTTATGAAGGTTGTCGTGTTGTAAACTGCCACAAAGCCCTGAGCATATAAATCAGCTACAAATTAAACTCGAGTCTCATCCCTGCACCTGGGTAGAGATCGAAGTCGATCTAAAACTTCTTGCTGCTGTACTGTGAACCAGTACTCGCTTACTATCCACTTTACTCCACACTGTAGAGCTCAGAAATCAAGAATTATAAAGATAACATAACTCTACCGCTTCAGTCCTTAAAAATTATTTGGACAAGTCTGAGGATAGGTGTGGATATGTTCGTCGACACCGACGCACTTGGGCCTACGTGTTCCTGGTACGACAACATACATTTCACGGAACCACCTCTTTCGATTCAAAGACAATTCCCGAAGTGTACTCCTATCTAGACAAAGCTTCTCAAACTTGGCCGTTCGAAGTAATCATGAAACTGTAAGTCCCTGCCACTAGTGAGAGAATAATCGCAAGCACAACAAGAGTGGTTACTGAGAAGCTGGGCCATGACCCTCTACGGTCTGTAGCGCCATACGTCTTATTTATTATTTTGGTACATTTACATAATACAAGTTACATCTCAGAGCCTCAAAACATAATTAAAACGCTGGTACATATCAGCCTCTGGTGAGGCTTCATAATCAAATGGTTAGCACCAGTTTGGTTCCATAGGGAGGTAGGTAGGTAAATACCTATTAGGCCCATTGTACCACCACTTGCGTGCTTCAAATGAGGAAACTTGTCGTAATTATGGCAGCCAATCAGTTTTGTCCACAAATTTTAACAGTGCATTGATCGGTATTTTGAGGTCATTTAGACTGCCGCAGAAGTAGGAGCCTACTTTGGCTTTTCCTAGTTGAGGCAAGAGCAGGACTGACACAGAGCAGTTCTTGGGTGTTTTCCTCCTCATCCTCGTCTAGGCAGCTTCTACAGTCGTTAGAGAATAGACCTAGTCCGTAGAGGCCTAATTATACCCACTGCAGTACTAATTTCTGATCTCAGACTACTTGATCTTTCAGAGTCAAGATGAGGCCAGATTTGTTTTGATGGTTTGCGCAAGTGTTGCCTGCCAGCCATCTGTTATCTGTTTTCTGAAGGCAGAGCTTATTGAGCTGTCACACTCCATAGGAGTGCCTATGTTACGAGAAATTCCATCAACTGGCAGACCAGTGGCGGCGCACTTAGCGAATTCATCGGCCTTGCAAATTCCCGGGATGACTATGGGCTGGCACTTAGAACAGGCACTGCTCGGGTATGTCGCTTAGAGACGCGGGGCATTCGATTGTTACTTTTGAGGGGACGTGCTATTTTGCATCGAGTTTTGGAGACAAGTCTCTGAAGCCTATTAAGATTTGTCAGTGAATCGAAAAGGGCGTCGCCGTGAATCATGAATTAGTTCGAGCCGAGGGCATTTTTGTATGCGAACGAGAATTCTATGACATGCAATGGAATCGAAAGTCGGACGGAACGGGCTTGGTGCCTTGGGCAAATGAATTGTGCATAGGATATATTGTCCTGTTTACGAGACTGGTGAAGAGAAGAGGACTTTACAACCAAGGTGTGAATGCAGTTAGGAAGCACAAATCCGTTGAGTGCACTGGCTCGACCACATCGAACCCAAGATAAGGAATGTACCTCCAAAGAGGGTCGTCGAATCCATTATTCATGGTTCAAAGAAGAAAGGACGACGGTGTCTAAAGTATAAACACCAAGTTATGGTACGCAAACTTCGCAGCAGTTTGCCCAGAACCGTCCATGGAAGGCAACGATTGTCCGGGTCAGACTATAAATCGGTTTGCAGGCCATAAGTGTAGTGTTCCCGATTTTGCCTTGTAATGCCCCCTCTTCCTGAATGGAAATCTCGCTTCACTTCTTCACCAGACCTTGTCTAGCCCTTCTTATTGAGACTTATTCAAATTTGTTGTCACTTTGCCTCGACGTTTGCTCGAGGACAACCCGCATTATGTAATTGAACAAAAAAATACATTTTACTGCTTAAATTGACTGTTCAATGGAACTCCTATATTCGACTAACGAAAGTAGTAATACGGCACAGATTACTCAACAAACAAAAAAAAATTAAAATCACTAACAGCCAGAGCTTCCATTCTGCCTCTAAGCAACCTACCCCCATTCTATTCGAACTGAAATAAACACACAACCCGACCACATCCGAATAGTATTACACTCCAGTTGTTTAACATGCATAGACTGACATCGGCAGTCCCACGCCGAAACACTTTCATTCACTACCTGCTCTAGATCGAACACATTTTCGCAAATTGACCTCAAAAGAGGTCACTGTCTTCACTGCTCCATCGCCACCCTTGCGCGGTTCGTTGATCCCACGCCCGCTAACGCGCTTCTATGTATACAAATGCCCCCCACAGTGAGCTCATAAATATTTACAAGCCCACAGCTCTGCGGTCGTCGTACGCCCTTTCCGCGGCTGCAGCAGATAACACCGTGATGCCGGCCTTGCAAATGTGGACAAACCCAAATTGCCCAGCAGCAGTTATCTTTAATAAGTCTCTCCATCGGGCGAAATCTATCCGACGCTGACCTTGGCCTTAGACAAGGTGCACTCGCCGAGTCACGGTCAGAGCAGAAGCAGCGCGCCGCTTCCTCAATCGCAATAGATAGTAGATACTCGCATGGCAGACGTCACGTGCCCGGTTACGTCTCACCGACGAAAAACCCCCAGCACCTCGTCATCACCGCAACGGGTGATAATCAGATACACCAACAGTCAGAAAAACCACTTGAAGCCGCCCGCCTTGGCCCGCAGCCGCCGCAAACATTGCCTTTACAAACAATTAACAATGATTGCTCGTATTGTGCTCAGTCAAACACCAGTGGATCCGACTGTTGTGGCGCGCTGCTGTCGCCGTCTTCCTATATAAGACCGGGTGCACGCACTCGTTGATATCCACAGTCGATTCGTAGCTCGCGCGCACAAGATTCCACTAGAGTTTCACTTTTGTTTCACCGAATAACCCACGTCCACTTAAGGCCCAGCCCAAGATGAACACTCTTCTCGTAACCTTCCTCGTTGTCGCCGGTAAGGATTTGGGTCGTTGAGATCCAAAAACTGAACAAACCTCTTAAATGGGCTCGTTTTTATTGCAGTTCTGGCCATTTCCGCGAACACAGCCTCGCTGGAGGGACCGACAAGCGACTGCCCGGACTTCTGCACATACGAGTACCGGCCCGTTTGTGCCCTCGACGATGGCTGCTATCGTGTGTACGGGAATGAGTGCACCCTGAAGTCGGATCGCTGCAAGAACAGGAAGAGTGAGTGTGGCTATAGCTGTGGCAATTAAGGTCGATCTTAAAAATGAACTTTATTTTTACAGACCTCGCGGTTGTTGACATGGACGAGTGCGAGAAGGGACTGAAGATGTGCAAGGTTGAGTAACCGCTTTGTGTGCACTTAAGGATGTTGATGGCGCTGTCGGCGAGTGTTGTTTTGTTGCTTTTTTTATTCTTATTATCAACGCCGCCGGATTTATTTATGTTTTCTGGAGGACTATGCTCTTCTTGTGTGATTAAATATAAGACTTTTATATAACATTTTGTGGTTATTTTTTACCCGAGAATTTGGAGCTGTAATGCTGAAAAATCCCATATTTGATCAGCTTATCATTTCGCAGCGATCGTAATCATCATGAACCATCATTATGAATTATTGTGCTGCTGGAATTAGAAAGTCTCATTTTAGAAGTTGTAAGCGTGGTGTCAAATGTGCAGTTTCAAATCACCCACTCGTAAGTCAGTCCAATGACTTAAAGACAGCTTTTGTTGCATTGAAGACTTGAAACTAAGCCCGAGTTCGTTAAATCATCTAAAAGTTAAGTTTTTATTTAATAAATACCCGCCTTATTGAGGTCGTACTAAAGTTAATGTGGAAGATTTGAATAAGGAATTCAATTTCCTTCCTAGAGACACTGACTGCCTAATACCCCAGGCCATCTTCGAGAAGAAATTCAAAATCAGCATTCCTTCCAGATCAGATTGGATGTCTGACAGGCAAACTTTGGAAGATCCTCTGGCTAATTTCACAGATGGATCGAAGACAAACGAAGGGGTGTCTATTCCCAAGATCTCAACATTGCTATCTCCTGTAGCGTTTTTCAGACAGAAACCATAGCGATTAAAGAGACGTTGTCATGGCTCAAGAACAAGGTGATATCAAAAAGGGTCTGCCTCTTAACGAGATGGCTGAGCATTTTAACACTCACCTCATGTGGGTGCCAAGACCCTGTGACATACCAGGAAACTGCAAAGCCGATGAACTCGACAGGTGTGCTACAACCTAATCCATATCAATAGCACGGCACCACCTGCAAACAAAAGAAATCTGGCCATCACTTAACCTAAAACGGTCACTCAGTTTACTTAGACTCAGTAAGCACTCATTAAGGACTCTCATAGGAGTCATAAACGGGCACTGTGCAATTGGCACCCATGCTCGCAGGATGGGTGCCTGCGAGCAGAAGCTGCATGGATGAAGAGGAGGAAGAAAACACGTATCACCATCTCTGCTCCTGTAGTGCTATTGCTAGTCTTAGGTTCCGAGTTAAACAGTGCCAGCATTGGCAAGCCAAATCGCTTCATTAGAAGCTGGTTCCAATGTTAGGAGAAGTCAATCCGCTTGGTATCACAATGGGCATACCCTGGGCTAAGTGTGACTGCCCTTTAGCAGTCAGCCACTATAACCTAACCTAACCTCACCTAAGGTGGAAGATAAATAAATTCTTATTTTTTAGAAGTGACATCCTTCTTTTCTAGATGGCGCTGGGTGCTTAGACTCGATTCTCGACACGAACTTACTTACTTGACTTATCAGGCCGGCGACCCATGGAATATCCGAGTCTGAGCAATTGCTAAGAGCCCAAACAGTCCAAAGTAACATCGTTTGCCAACAGCGGCCCTTCGTCAGATCTACGCTGTGATGTCATTTGTTAAGTTTGCGTTTTTTTACCCGAGGCAAACAAACCTCTTCACTACCTCGATTACCGATTGTGATGTTTTGGACTATTGCGGCGGATCCTTTCTTGCTCAACAGCATATATTTATCTTGTCCTCATTGACCATAAGACCAGCTCGATTCGCATGTTGTTCAACTGTCGTAAAATCTTCCAAAACGGCGTGTTGGGAGATGTCCATATCATCTGCATATCCCAACAACTGGAACGACTTGACAAGACTGACACCTAGTGATTTTTTATAATCATCACTCACTAACAGTTATTGCCAGCTCAAAATTGTGTATCATACGTCCGCGGCACGAAATGAATCTCCTTATGCTTGAGCAGCGTTGGAAAAAATTGAAAACTCTGCCGCCCAAAGAAGTTTTGGCCGAAATAAACTACCCACCACGACTGCAAGTTTGTATACAAGTTTGTTAAAAAAGTTCGTGACAACACTCGTCGTCAATAAGATTGTGGTTGCTTTGGCCGAGAGCGTAAGACTCAACTTATTGGACCATCTGCGACAATGAAGCTGGGATCAACATTTCGGTCAACCGTTGACGTTACAGAGCTATGATAACCGACGATTTTTTTTACTAAAATTGAAGTCATGCATTTGGCCGACCTCTTGTTCACGCAAGGTGGCGCCAGAATCAACCATTTTAACACCACATTCCCAAGTCGTGTTATAAGCTTGCTTGGCGATGTCAATTGACGGCCTCGGAGCTGCGATTGGTGGACATTTCTTTGCGGGAAACCTTGAATGATCGATGTCTGGAAACGAATTATGCACCAAAGGACAATATCATCCAAGTAATCCATGAGCCATGAGCCTACAGCCCGAAAACATCAACAAGGTCGTGGAAAATTGGGATGACAGAATGCGCTACTGCGAAGCCATCCGAAGCAGCAATTTGAACCGCATTGTATTTCATAATCAATGGGAATGTTGGTTCTTAGTAATGAAACCATAAGACTTTGACATTTGCGTTCACTTTTTGGAGACCTTTCTATTCATGTATCTGTTTTTTGGTTATACTTTCACCCCCGATATTTAGTGCGGCCTCCTGGTCGAATAGGTTCACAGTGATTGGTATTGTACGAACTGCACTTGTGACTACCCGAATCCAAAATCATTCAAGCAACATGATCAATATCAATTCCTATTCCTTGAATGGTGAGTTTATTTGATAAACAATTGGCAACTCTTTCTGTTGTCTTTGAAAAATTAGAGAAGTGTTTCAAAGCAAAGTCGTCGATCTCATCCCGCGAAACCAAAACAACTCTCTATCCTCCGAGGATAGACTCAATATTGGTTGCCTATCCCACAAGTGCACTAAACTTTTCTCAGATCTGGCAACACCTCCAACATCATTTTTCGGACATCAAAGCTGACATGAGCAGTTCTAGCGGCAAGCAAGTTACAAAGGATTGCAAACATTTTTAAAAGGATTAAGGTCGAATTGAGTTGTGCTTCATTCTAAATGCTTCTAAATATTGACAGTGATCAGGGGGTATATTTGTCTACAAAAATGTTCTCAAACTTCGCCTTTCAGAGTTGGCAGAGAACTGTCAATCCTGTCCACTAATACATAGAATAAAACATGTATGGCCCAAGTGGTTGTAGCAGCCAACCCTTTCTCCACATCAGGTCTGCAGTTAACATCTAGGCTATGGTCAGCTTGCACCTATTATCTGTGCAGGCACCCACGTCTCTTGAGCTTTTCAAATTTCTTACATCACACCAGCAGTCACCAACTGCGCTGTTTACAATTCGTACATTCAACTGCAACACAACCTCATTACTCATTTAAACAACGTTTCAACGACAATTGATTGTGTCCAAAGTGACATACGCTATGCACAATTAGCCCTGTGACAAGTCTGTTCACGTTGCCAAAAGTGTTTACAGCGACCCACTACACTCGTACCCTATTCAATGTCACATTCGTAAAGACAACTGAAAGTGGTAAATAAATAAAAGTACCCATTAATTGTAAATAAGTGGCGTCTGGGCCACAGCACCGAAAGTGTTGAATAAATTGCCATTTAATTGGAAATAAATGACATTTGGTGTATAATCACCCATTTTCATTGTCACAACCGGATACTCAATTTACCACTTAGCTCGGTTAAGAGTGATAGCTTGATTTACTAGCTGCTGCCCTCATGAAACTGTCTTAATTACCGTGAAATAGTAAAACTGTTGGATTTGTGTTCGGATTGAGATGTGTATGGGGTGAGGGAGAGAGAGGTGTACACAGGTTGGAAGAATGTTACATTCTGAACTTTAAATAGAATACTAATGAACAAGATATTGCTTATACAATTTTCAACAATTACTTACTCACGATACATTCTGTAAAACTATAAACATTGAAATGGAAGGAATTAAGGGGAAGAACCGATGTTGCAGCTGGTAACATACTTATCTTCTCTCGTTGTCGACTAATAACAAAAAAAAACCTCAACTAACAAAAAATGTTTATGCGTGCTATTGTTCTCTCATGAGTGGAAGGGACCTACAGTTTTATGCCGACTCCGAACGGCCAAGTTTGAGAAGCTTTTTCAGACAGGAGGTACTCTCTGATCATTGACAGTAACTCGAAAAATGTGGGGCCGTGAAAATTATTTTTGTCGCACAGAGCAAGAAACCTAGGTTGTGGTCGACGCACATAAGCACAACGTCACGGGCCACCGCGAAAAAATAATAAGCTGTCAAAAAACAGAGGAAAGAGATGAGAGACAGTACGTAGATCATCAACAATATAAACTTATGCAATGATCACAATGATATAATGGACCTGTTGTACCAATCTGACAAATTAGAGCAATGTTGGCATAGTTTTATAAGTCATCTAAACGTATACCTCTCTTGTCACTTACAATATTCTGATATCGACTGATAGAGTCGCATTCAAGGTAGGTACATCTTGGAAGTTGTGATGAAGAGGACACTCGTGCCACTTGCCCATGCCAACGAAGCATAGCACTTTCCTTTCGGAGAAACAGCTGCTCAATTTTAGACGCGTTTTTTTTTTGTAGTCGTATACTCACTAACAATTTGTTAGTGATAAGAATTTACCACTAAGCGTTGAAACAACAATACTGACAGAATATTTTTTTACCAATCGGTAAATTTTCAATAATTGCTTATATCAATTTGACATTTTGTTTTAAAATTAATTGAATAATTAAAATGTTTGGCAGTGAAAATGTATGTGCAAACAAGTTTTTCTCTCAAAAGCAATAAGTGGGAATGGTCGTTTTCTTGTGCTACATATTTTGGAATTAGCGAGTATATGCGTACAAAAAAAAGCGTACCTACTGTTGTGTTACTCACTCTATCCATCTATCCCTTCGGAGTCGGCATAGAACTGTAGATCTAGTGCTTCCACTTGTGAGAGAACAATTACGCGCACAACACGAGCGGGCGACGTATCTAGCAGAGAAGGTAGACCCTGTCCCTCTATGGGCTGTAGCACCCATATTGTTATTATTATAGGTTAGAGTTGGAATAAATATTGAGTTGAAAATCGCTAACTTGACTTCAACAACTAGCTCGCCTTTTCTGATTACAGATTTTCCAAGCGGTTTCAATATGGACTCAGCTTGGCCAGTCGTACTGAAAAGCTCAGCATCACTCCTCCCATCACTCGTAAAAAAAAGACGAGCGCCCCGGGCAAATTACAGGATTGTGGGGGTTCAAGCACTTACCAGTGCTTGTGGACATTAAAGTGCAAAAGACAACGGCATCGAATATAAGCACGTTTGTAGCGTACACATTTCTGTTCCTGTTGTTTTTCAGCAAAGCTGTCGATCACACATAGTTTTCCTGAATAAAGGTGAATCAGCTGTGAACCACAGCGCGACAGATCACTACGTGTCGGGTTAGATCCATACCAATGAACAGCTCTTGAGGTAATGCTCTTCAGCAGTTGTCTTCTTCTTCTTTGAATGGCGCTACAGTCCGGGGTGGACCTGGGCCTCAACCAACATGTCTCTCCAGCCAGCACGATCTTTCGCCAACTGCCTCCAGATGCGCACACCAAGTTGGTTAAGGTCCTGTTCCACTCGTGTGCGCCATCTAGTGCGAGGACGTGCTCTGTTGCGCTGTCCCAATGGCACGGTGTCGAAGACTCTTCGGCCCGGAGCTGTGGTGTCAGTTGTCAGAAACCTAAATAAGACCATGTATTCCATCCAGGTATATCTACTTCTTCATGTGCTTATACGTGCATGTGCAGAGGAAATTTGAAATCGCAAGAGGCTCACATTCCTATTGAGCGCAAAGAAATATTAGCCGGACCACAATTCTTCAGATCTTTTAGTACGTCGAAGATATTAATACATAATAATCTCCAGAAACCAGAAGCCTATTAGAGAGAGACTATCATTTAAAAGTAGAGCTGTAAAACGAACGACAAATTGAACCTGTATGTGTTTGTTACATTGCAACTGTATACCCATTTCATCTGAATGATGTATACAAAATTACGCTTTATGAAAATCCGCCATGTTTTTGGTGACGTATAACGAGATTAGTGGCATACAATTTCAAGAATAAGAGAGCTATTTGCGATAAAACTTTCCTAACTTTACAAAATAGTACAAGACATAATCATCTTTTCGCTAATAGGAATGAACAAATCTTCCTTTCCGCAATTTGTATGTAAACAAGTAGAAATTCAACCACTCTCATCCCGATTAACGTCACAGCTGTCAGTAAAGGCGTAATACATCATTCTTATGTATACCCGTATCTTTAATATCATTACTAGTTACGTTTGTTACTTCCATCAAAATTGCTGTTTTTATGTTAAAATTTGATTTTAGAACCTAAAATAGGAACGTTGTGTTCAACTGAACGAAGTATTTAGGTAAGAATGAATGATGTCTATTTTTTTGTTAATTTCATTCTATGACCTTGAGAAATCTTTCGATCATCTACACTCAACACTCAACGAGTGGCAAAATAGGAAAAAACATGAATAATGCCATAGTTTTTGTTAGCACAACATTTTTCATTATATGTACCTCTTGAGCACATTTTTTTCACACACGACGTTCTAAATACGTTCTTCGCATAGAAAAGGAATATATCTGTACCGTACAAACATCACAGATAACAGTTTGCCATAAAACCATACTCATGCTTAATGAGACACCACCGAAAACCATTGCGCACACAATATACTAGAAGAGAGTAGTATGCGCACAATCAACAATTCGTTACTGAGTAACGAATACATACATTTTGCTACAGCACTATTGATCAGTTTTCTCTCAAGGAGGCTTGCAGTATGTGGTTGCCAGTGGCATATTGCGCGTTTCGGACTTCCGCTGTATTGTGTACCTCCTTGTAACTGACAACTGTCTCCCTTGATTGGCTCCGTCTGCCATGGTCCTTGCACCGTAGTCGAAAGTATTGATCAATTTTTAGTTGATTTTCCAATTGCTACATTACAACTTCGTGTTGTTTAGATATGTTCCAATTTATGGTTGGGACACGTTCCTCTTTCGCCTGAAAGACTTAGCAGTCGTATCTCAGCGCCAGGTATCTTTCAAAGTGGCACATGACAACACCGCTGCTTCTTCCTCAAGCTGGTAGATTCAGTAGTGCAAATTCATTGCCAGTTAGTATTCCTTGCCCCACACTCTCAATCGTTTCCAAGTAAGGACCGTATGACGTTGAAGAACATTGAATGTAAATGTGTAGTCCTTCCCAGGTGCAAAAATGAACGTCATCGGAACTGTGTGGAATACTGTTATTGTGTATTTCCCTTACATGAGGACTATAACGCGGCCCAAAATATTATTATTTTAGCAGTTGGATATCGAATCATTCTTACAAGCAAGTCGTACATGACCTGGACACTGCAACTTCATTCCACGACTCGCGGAAAATCATAAATAAAGTAGCGCACAGGAAATCAACAAGGTTACCAGGGCAACAACCATTACAAAATAAACAAACATCGCCAATCAATCCTCAAAACCTCGATTCTCATACAAACTCAAATCTATCCTTAAAGATGTTTAGTATTCCCATCGCGTTATCAATTCTCGCCCTGTTCCTTTGTCCATCGCGGTCCCAAGAGAAGTGCGACAATTCCCTGTGCAACCACGAAGCCATTTGCTTTCTCGAAGCCACAACACCCACCTGCAAGTGCGTCGATGGATTCTTCAAAGGCCAGTCCTGCTCGGAAGCCATTGACAATTGCAACCCGAATCCCTGTCGGAACCAGGGAGCCTGTCGCCCGTACCTCGGTCACTTCTCCTGCGAGTGTCCCGAGGGCTTTTCAGGTCAAAAATGCACCTCGAAGAAGGACACTTTCACCGGGCTCCACCTGCACTACAACCACATCGCTCCGCTCGGGAAGGAGCAGACGTTCCTGCTGACAGCCAAAAGTCTCGGTTCCGTGCAAACCATCATGGACTTCTTCACCGCGGACTCCATCATAGATGGCGCGTCGTTCTCATCGTCAAGTGGACACTTTAAGCCACATGAGCGCCTCTCAGAGCTGGCCAAGAGCCTGCGCTTGAGACACAGCGACACGATGCCCTATGAAGCCGGGTTTTACAGGGTATCCCGCGGCACCTTTTGGAAGCTGGGCGTGCAGCGAATGACTCTGGATCTGAGTGACGAGGGCAGTTCCGAAAGTTTCTTCACCCACGACTTCAACATACTCGTCTTCGATCCCAGCGGGCGCGTTTGTGTTCCCGTGATTCGGCTGCCGAACTGCGAAAACCCCCGGCAAAGTCTGCACATCGACATAGTCAGCTTCAATTTCATCGAACCCATTGTCCAGCAGCGGTGCGCGAAGCCCTCGTACTTGAGGATCAAGTGGAGCGTCAGGAACTACATCAATACTGGTAAGATCGCGATCACCACTTCTGCTTGTCGTGTCATGGTTCTGTTTCAGTGGTCCTCCACACGTTTCCCGAGGATGACTCGAGGACGTTGGCCATTCCGCCGTACACGATGTGGTTTGACTTCCGAGACGACTACCTTCAGTCGTACCTCGTTCAGGGGGATGTGAGTGAGCTGGACTCTGGGGGAAGCGTGGTCAGCAGGACGGTCCTAAGAGTAGGTTGAGTGCGCCTTAAGTGCTTCCTAAAGACACCTCCTCCTTCCAGTGCTACGTTTTTGTGGACTCGAAAAATACTCAGGCGAAGCTCGTCGGTGGACCCAATCGCGAGGTCAACGTGGACAGAGACTTAGTGGTCGATGGCTCCCAGAGTCGGGACTACGCAAGGCGACCAGACGGGGACCAGCAGCTCAACTACAAGTGGTCATGTGTGGCGGAGGACTCGACAAACGCCTACTGCCTGCCGGACATGGGCTCAGGTGAGGTGGGTGCCACGCATCCAGACGAGCCTTCAAATCAAGTTCTCCCACAGACTCAAGGCTGTTCATACCCGCCGGCGCTCTCAGTCGCGAGACTACGTACAAGTACAGGCTTGAGGTTCAATCGAGAATAAATGTGTACAGCACAAGCGTCGCGTTCCAGTCCATCACGCCGGTCACTGGAGAACCCCTCCTTCTGAACTTCCAGTGCCTCCGGAATTGCCACCAGCTGCGGTTTGCCGCTGGAAGGCCCATCCACATGAAGGTGGAGTGCCTCGACTGCCCAGCAGGAGCGGTCGCCTACAGCATTCGAGATAGAAGCGGAGCTGTAGTTTCTACTAGCCACAGAGTCATAGTGACGGAGGGAGCTAGGAGCGAGGTCTCCCTTGAGGCCACCGCCAGCGTGAGTGAACGAAGCGGCGTGGTCTCCGTTAAGCTTAAGCTGAACAAGCCACCGGCCAAGGGGACGTGTGTGATTTCTCCCCCGAGAGGAGTTGAGTTCCAGACGATGTTTGTCATATCTTGCCCGGACTTCGAGGACTCTCATCCGATAAGGTACACGTACAAGGCAGGGAACACCAGCCTGGACTACGGTAGAAACAAGACGCTGACAACGAGACTGTTTCCCACGCAGGGCAACACCTGCGAGATCAATGTGAGCATCTGCGACGACCTCAGTGCGTGCTCGGAAGTTCGCCTTCAAGCGCTGCTCACTCCGACTACACCCAGAGGCTCCTGGCTTGAATACCTTCAGCAAGACGGGTCAGACTTGCAGCAGATCATTGCAGACGGCGACAGGCTCGCCTTGAATGCGTTGATCAAGGCCGTCATCCCACACTTGCCGCCAGAGCAGGCTCTCGACGTAACCGAGCACATTGTGCAGTCCCTCCGTGCGTTCGAGATCAGCCGACTTCTGGTGGCTGAGCAGGTTCTGAGCATAGCCAGCCAGCTCTTAGATGCAGTCCCATTGAGCAGCAGGTCCGCTGTCTTAGTCTCGGAGCTCATCGCCAAGGTCACTCGGGGCTTGGAGCGTGCTGTGAGAAATCAAGAGGTTCTCGAACTCGAACTGGAGACGCACACACAGATGCTGGGTGACGTGGCACAGGCCATGACTAGAGCATCCACAGAGGTTGAAGAATTCTCCACAGTCCACACGGCCGAGGTCATGCCGCCAGAAGATCCTCTCGCGGAGGACTACCCGGACTACGGGGAGCTGAATGTACAAGATGTGGTGAATCTGTCCAACTGGCTGCAGGCTTTTAACGAGATGCACAGGTGTCTCCAGCTGATGGGAGTCGTTTCTGCATTCTTGCAGCTTCCAGGGGAGGCCCCGGTTGTCATAACTAAGGATGGACTTAGCAGCGAAACCTTCGTCGTAGACACTTCAGAGAGGGCATCGTTGAGCTTGCGTGGCGGGCAAACATTTGTTCACCTCCCGGCAGACTTCCTAAGCACGTCAAAGGACCAGGAAATTGCCGTCCAGTTGTCGGTTTTCGGACCGAATCCATTCTGGTGGTACCCGGAGCAGTACAAGGTGCGGACGGAGGTCCTCTCCCTTGGCGTCTACCGGAAGGACTTGAACTGCCTGAGGTCTCAACCCTCCACGCGAGAGTTCACCTTCACCACGGCTCTGAAGGAGCCAAAGCAAGCGGATGACTTCTACCTCGTCAAGGGACACGTAACCGGTTCCCTGGATATGCCTGTCTACGAGAAACTTCTTCCCCCAAACGCAGTCCTGATTGTGAAGTTCCTCCCGCCAGATGGCGACATACGCGTCCTCCTCACAGCTGGCAAGAGACCGAGGAGCTACATGCTGAACCAAGCGCGTAGAGTGAAAGCTGCAGAAGGTGGAAGATTCGTTCTTGTCAATCGTGGGAGCAACCCACAGAAGGCCTTCGTTGCTGTGGCGGCAGATCAACGAGTGAGCTTCACGTTCACCATGTCTGCTCGTCTCTGTCTTACCTGGAACGAGGCCACCACAGACTGGACATCGGAATTCTGCTCCGTTGGCAGCGAGACCAACGCGACGCACATCCACTGCTCGTGTTCACATCTCTCAATGTTTGCCGCCAAGGTGCACCCAACGTTTGGCCTGCTCCAGCCTTCGAGATCCATTGTTTCAGAGCTGCGCTTAAATTACAGCTTAATCGCGACTTACTGTGTGATTGTTTTTCTCCTCCTCGCCTTCCTCTTCATTGCTTGGCGGCGGGACTTGGCTGCAGCCCAAGGGACGGTGGTGTTGAACAGCGCGCCAAGGAACGCGACACCTTACAAGTACCTCGTTACCATCTACACAAGTGGCCACGCTCGAGCAGCAACATCGTCTAACGTAACAATTCAACTGCAAGGGAGTCTCCTGAACAGCCCCGAGTTCATCTTGTACGCCAACGCCTCATACCCACCCTTTCAACGGAATGCTCAGACATCCTTCGTCATTCACTGCGACACCTATCTAGGAGCACTGCAATCGGTTTCACTTCAGCATGACGACTTCGGCAGATCGCCGTCCTGGAACTGCCACGCAGTCAGAGTCCGTGATGAGACCCGAGAAGAGGAACGCATGTTCCTAGTGGACGAGTGGCTCTCGACCCATGAATCCAAATCCTGCAGAGCATCGGGCACCCTACTCAGGAAAGAGGACCTCAGCAGGAAAGCTCTCATCTTTCGGGAGACTTTGTCGAATGAGTTCGCGAACTGGTACTCCCAACAAGTGCTCTACTCGCAGAGGCTCTACGAAAACTTGTCTGCAACCGAGAAGACTGCCATATTCATTGTGAGGGTTTGTGTGGTTCTGGTTGGAACGTTGTTCGTCTTCGGGCCAACAACTATGGTTACGTACGAGGAGGAACGCGAGACCTACTACTACATGCTGCTGGATTTCGGCAAACTCTTTCCGATTCTCTTCTTTTGTCATCTGATGGGACTCGTTGCCGCCGTGGTGCTGAGGTATTTGTTTATTAAAATAAGGACTGCTGGTGGCAGGGGGAAGAGCTACAGACTTGTGACTGTTGAATGAATAAATAAATGCTACCACTTTTTTGTTGATCATGTTGACAATTCCATCATTGAGTATCAGTGGAACAATGCTCATGGAGTGGTCAAAAACTAGGCCTTAATATGACGTGAAGCTCAGTTATGAAATATATATGGAAACTGGGGTGGCAGCACGTAACTTGAAACAATCGAGCATTGTTCATCGCGATTCAACTCGAAGCAAATATTTTCTGGCAGCATGTGACTTGAAACGAGTTTCAAGTTTTCTACTTAAAAATGTCATATTGAGGATACTCGATTGAATCAAAATAGGTGCTACCCATGTTCGATTGTATCGACTCAACTCGAATGTTCCAAGTTACATGCTGGCACCCCTGAAGTCACTTTTGTCGCTTTTAGAATGCTGTGTAACCATAAAAACTACTTAACTGATTTTCGTTAGGTTTCGTTAAGTTTCGTTAAGTCCCGTTAAGTTTCGTTAAGACCCATTAACTTTCGTTAAGTTTCGTTACTCTTGCTTTCTCAAGTGGTAAAGAATGAAATTGTTCCCTACCTACTTGAATGATTTCCTAGAATGTACACGCGTTAGGAGGAGGGCATCTTTGCTTAGGCCTTCAAGCTCCACAGTCTACACGACAATAGGAGATGGCTGGTACACATTGTCACGGCTTGGGTCTTTAGATGGCACTTAGTTCCCAGACCTACCCTCTTCATAACAAGGCTCAGCGGTCTTCTGGTCCATCAACCTTCTCCTTGCGATCGATATTTGACGCTCAAAGGAGCAAGCATTTGCTCTGTGTCGAGAAAGACAACCACGGTTTGACGTTGGCAACCTACATTCGCAACGAACAACTGGGACCTTTGTTTGATAGACTCTTTCTTTCAACACACGATACAAGGACGGAAACGCTACGACGAAAAAGTCGACGACGAAGTTCCAAAATGAAATATGATAATTTTATCATTCCGGACTGGCAATGCGGACAAACCACCAAAACACTGACTCATTCAGCCTTAGTTGAGGATGAAGCTAGTTAAAGATAGTGGCAGGAAGTCGTATTAACGTAGAGTCGTCGTGCCTGCTTAAGCACGATGGTTGAAGACTGCCGATGGGTTGGGCTAGCCGGTTCTAGGTTGTGCTTCTTCCCAGCTCAGGAAACAACACGCAAAGCCACACAAGTTGCGTGCACTTGCATATTGGGATCCTTCTTAACTCTGGCTTGCGGATGGGGTGAGATGTTGCCAAGGAGTTGAGTGTGTTGGACCAATTGTGCGGAAAATCGTACGCTGAAATGTTTTAGTTGAAGGACGTGGTTAAACATCGCAAGTTCAAGTTTGCTTACACTTGGCCACATGTGGTCGAGGACACGCTGCACTCGGTGGGAGGAGAAACCTAAAATTTGTGAAAGGTTGCCTCACATTACCAAGATCACAGCCAACACAAAGGTCTGATGGTTGCTTGTGGTGCAAATTCCATCAAAACTCAATATTGGTGATATATAAAGCGGACTAGTGGCAATCCCTGCTTTATTCCAACTTTAGAATGAATCCCTGAATTCATACGTTCGGTCTCCTTCGGAGAAAATGTGAAAATGACAAGGTCCAGTGATCCAATGCCTAAACCTGCTGAGCCATGAAGAGCACGGCTACATATTGGGTCAGGACCGGAAAATATAATTCCCCTGTGAGATTTAGTCGAATCCCCTAATAGATCACCAATCAGATTCTCTGAGCTCACACTGAGGCTTTGAATTAAGAAATGCACAGAATTAAGTTCAAACCCCATGATCTACAACATTCCAAGGTAAACATGGGCCTCAACAAACTAGCCTCTCCAACTAGAGCGATCTCCGGCTAGCTGTCTCCAATTTGGCCCGCCAACTGGTTAGGGTCCATCTCCACATGAGCTGGCTTGTTCATACGATCTACACGGCCCAACTGCAATAGGCGTTGGATCCGTAGACGCTTGGCAGTGGTTGAATCTTCTCCTTCACATCCCGTCAGCGCAAACTTGTCTTTCCATGAGACCAAGGATAGCTTCATTCGCTCTTGAGATTTTCCAAGCCTCCGCGCTGTATAGCAGCACTGGTATAATAAATGTCTTATATAGAGTCAACTTGGTCCTCCTCTAGAGTCCAAAGAAACAGCCGTTGTCAAGAGTTATTCTACGATTGATCTCAGTACTGATGTTATTCGTACAGTTTCCAGAGCCGAAGCAGACAAAGACCATAACTCCATCGAATCTATAACTTCTTGAGGACAGTATATCTTCGTTTTGTCCTCATTCACCGCTAGATTTACTTTAACCGCTTACATCTCATTCACTCGTCGGACGCGCTTTCCTCAGACCATATCCTACAGATGAGTTGTGCATGTGCCCTACCAGCGCATCTAGGGCTGCCGTAAGGATTCCGCACTGGCTGCTTTGTTAGACCTCAGTCTTAATATTGCTATCATCACAGTCTGGGGTACGGAACTCTCACCCAGTTCTCTTGTGTTAGCAGTTAGAAGCCATGCGAGTGGTTAGTAGTCACTCGAGAGTTTAGTAGTCACTCGAGTGGTTAGTAGTCATTCGAATGATTAGTAGTCACTCGAGTGATAAGCAGTCATTCGAGTGATCATTCGGTTATTAAAATATCTCGATTACTTAAGTCTCGATTCTTAAAATCATTCGATTATGCCCATCACAAATTCAGATCTTATTAATTTAAAGCAAAAATCCAAACTTTTCCATGCTAAAACCATAATTTTATTTTATTTCAAGGCCAGTGCCTACGAACTTAACACGTCTTAAAGTTGGAATCAGCAAAATTGTTGCAGTTGCTTGCATCAACTTGCACATAACGATCTGAAAATGAAGCAAAGAACCGGAATCATCAAAATTCACTTAAAAGATGAACAAAAGAAACCCACCTTTAGGATTCGCTTTGCAGTTGTAAACATTCAACTGACAGCCATTGCTAAAGGCCCTGAAGCAATCCCTGTTCGATCCACAGACGGGATCATATTGAGCGGTGCAAATGTCTGGACATTGCCGACCCGCCTGGCGACGTTCCCTCACCACAGACGATGCCAAGGCATGAGCAGCGAAAACTTAAAGAAAAAACGTTAAGATAAATATCCAATTGAACACTGAACCCGAATTAGTCGCGTACTTGACAAGATTAGGAATATGTGAGCGAACTTCATGTTGATGCCGTCAAAGTCTAACGAACAACTGATGTGCGCTCACTGCGACAGGGCAGCGTTTTATAACCACGAATATTCGCTGCGCGGCCAACTAAACTTGTTCTAAATTGTTATTTACGAGTGGTGGTTTTTTTATGATATGTGGTACACAATAACATGCAGTGTAATTGCCCCAAAGGTGGTTTTCAACAAGTAATCCATTTTAATGTTGGGAGTGTACTGCGATTTAATGAGAATTTATTGAAATTTCTCGAACGTGTTGTCACGGCGATCAGTGCGATCTTGATCAGGGATCAAGAATACTTGGAACAGTGTAAACCCCCTTGAGACGCTTTGGAAGAGATTATCTGTTTCTTAGTTAAGAATGCTGTCTTATACCAAGCCAGTGTGTGGTATATGCATTCCATTACGTAGCAATGGGAACACGAACTTGCGGTCGGTGTTCTAGTTAGGTCCCGTCTTCCAGACGGAGTATTTACTTTTGCCAGTAAGTCCCTGTTGACCTGTTGAGATCCTGGAAAAGACTCAAGAGATGCAGATCGACACCCACCACCTATTTGTCGACCTTAAGGCCTCTTATGACAGCGTGCATAGAGACGTGCTAAACAACACCGTGTTTTGACATTCCTGCCAAACTCGTCAGGTTATGCAGGATGACGATGGAGAACTCTCGCTGCTCCATCAAGGTCGTCAACGAACTCACCGATACCTTCAATGTCAAAAACGGTTTTAGGCAAGGCGACACGCTGTCATGTGACTTCTTTAACATCATACTTGAGAAGATCGTGCGAAACTCAAACATAAACACCCGAGGCACGATCTTCCAAGAGTCCGTTCAACTGCTTGCTTACGCAGACGACATTGACGTGATTGGACGAACACAGCGAGCCGTCAATGAGACGTTTGTTGGCATTGAGGTCTAGCGATAAACCAGGGCAAAACAAAGTACATGCTGTCATCACGCACAAGATCGACGTCTCGGACAGAGCGTCATATTGGGCAGCAGAAACTTTGAGGTAGTCAAGGACTTCGTCTACCTAGACTCTGGAGTAAAAAGGGACAACAACACCAGTACCGAGATCAAGCGCAGAATTACTCTTGTCAATCGCTGTTTCTTTGGGCTCAAGAGGCAATTGAGTAACAGAGCCATCTCTCGAGACTCCAAATTGACCTTCTATAAAGCCCTGATCATCCCTGTCCTGCTCTATGGCGCAGAGACATGGACTCTATTGAAAGCGGATGAAGAAGCTCTTGGTTGTTTTGAGAGAAAAGTTATGCTTACGATCTTTGGTCCTGTTTGCGTTGATGACGTTGGGAGGAGAAGGTTCAACCACGAACTGTACGGGCTGTACAGCGACATGCACCTTTTTAAGCGTCTTCGGATCCAACGCTTAAGATGGCTAGGTCATGTAGAGCGGATGGACACCACAGCTCCGGCCCGAAGAGTCTTCGACACCGAGCCATTGGGACAGCGCAACAGAGGACGTTTTCGCACTAGATGGCGCACACAAGTGGAAAAGGACCTCAACCAACTTGGTGTGCGCATCTGGAGGCAGTTGGCGAAAGATCGTGCTAGCTGGAGAGGCATGTTGGTTGAGGCCCAGGTCCACCAAGGACTGCAGTGCCAATCAAAGAAGAAGATTGACATGCAATTTTGGAATAAGACAGTTAATACGGGTGGCGCTACAGCCCATAGAGGGCCAGGGCTTAGCTTCTCAGTAACCACTCGTGTTGAGCTTGTTATTGTTCTCTCACGAGTGAAATAAGATAGTTAAGGGCGGGATATATGAAAGGAATGTATTTCAAAATTCAGAGAGAGAGATGAGATTTATCATTATCACAAAATTGTCCACTATTATAGGCAGTTCACCAGAGGTCTTAACGGAGTAGTAGAAATTCGCTTCACCCCACTTGTTCCTAGGGCACTACAGTCCGAGGTGAACCTGGGCCACTTCCAGCTAGCACTTCTCACATCTCTCTCTATCTGTCTCCAGTTCCGCACACCAAACTGACTGCAGTCCGCCCTCGACTTGTGTGCGTCACCTTATGAATGCACGTCCTTTGCTGCGTTATCTCACAGGTTCAGATTTAAAGATCCTTCGTCCCGGAGCTAAGTTGTTCATACACTCTACATAGCCTCACCATCTTCGCGTTGAATCTGCAGACACTTGGCTGGATTCGTGTAGTTGTACAGCCCATACATCTCGTGGTTGAAATTTCTTCTCCAAATGGCATCAATTCAAACAGGACCAAAGATCGCTCTTAGAACTTTTCTCGCGAAAAGACCAAGACAGATTGTAGGTTTTGCATATGGGTTTCGCAAGATCTTCTCCAGGATGATATGAAAGAAGTCACATGACAGCCCGTCGCTTTGTCTAAAGTCCTTTTTGAGCTCATATCCGTGCACGCTGTCACATGCGGCCTTAGAACCTTCGAATATGTAGTGGGTGTCGATGTGTGTCTATCCGTAAGATGGAGATTCAGCAGACGATGGACTTGATACCACTCGGATAAGGACCTATCAAGTAATTCACGAATGGTTTCACGTGCTCACACAAAGCGACGGTAAAGATCTTATGGCGATCGATGTTTAGAAGACTTATCCTTCGGTAGTTGGCGCAGTTGAAGAAGTTTCCCTTTTGTTGAGTAGTGACTGCAGTTGTTCCTGCATGATGTAGCATGGTAGGGAATAGAGTGGCCGATTAAACAGGCTGCCCAAGCCTATCGAAGGATGAGCCTGGAGGAATAGTGCAGTCGGTGAAGAGAGTACATCCGGTGACATTGCGTTAGATGGCGCGACGAGTAGAAAATCTAAGCAACCTCTTAATTGACGTCGAGAACATCGCTAAATCAAGACCATTCACCAAACTGCCCTTTATATCGAAAGAAGACTAGCAGTTAGGTTAGGTTATTGGACTGCCAGCACACTTAGATGTTGGACCATGTACCAAATGCAAATGGTGACTGGACAAGATTTGAGATTTAAAAACCAGATAAGAGCATATTAACCTTTGCTTTCACTGGGATTCGAACCTGAAACCTCTATAGCCAAGGGCAGGCACTCAGCCAACTGTGCCATCCAGCCGTTCGGTTTCTACATATGCTCTTGAGATTGTTCACTCATGAATGTGTTGGATAATGGTTGCCTCTAGAGCCCAAGGAAATAGCAGTTGGCAAGAGTAATTCTGCGTTTGATCTCGAGGTGCAAATATTTTGAGTTGAGAGACCCTGACGGCCTCGAAGTTTTAATGTCACTGTGTCCAATATATTCGTCGATTTTGTATGCGTTTTCATCCGAACAGCATATAATTCGTTTTTTCCTTGTTCAATGCCAGTACAATTTAGCCACTTCGGACTTATTGTCTGTAAGGCACGGAGTGACCTTTAGCTATGTTCTCCCACTCGCGTCCATGCCGTCTGCATCATCGTGCTTCTGGTGTAAGCCTGTTAGTTTTGCACAATATTTTTCCACAATTATGGGAGAAAAAGTCAATGAAGCATGGATTGAAGGAGAGCGATAATTCCTTGTTAGTCGCTATCCGGCACCACCTGACGAGTTTGAAAAGAATGTCAAAACGACTAGAGACTTCCTAAATTCTATCAAGCCTTAACTTTCCACAAAAGGCACAATCTTTCACATTTTATTTATTTAAAACCAATTGCCTTAGCACATTTTATAGTTGGAATCAGCAAAGTCATTACAATTGGCTGGATCAACTGCTACGTATTGGTCTGAAAGATAACAAATTAATACGAATCACTCAAAAGTTGAAAGACTACTCCACCTTCAGGGTCAGCTTTACAGTTGTAAAGATCCAACAGGCATCCATTCTTAAAGACTTTAAAGCAGTCCATATTCTCCATTTTCAAGGAACAAGTTGGACCGAACAGAGCGGGGCAAATATCTGGACAGACTCGATCTGCCTCTCGGCGTCCTCTCACAGCAGCTGATGACAATGAAAAGACTAAAGGGAAAAGTGGTTTAATAAGTTTTTGGGTAGTCGCTGACTTTGAGTTGGTCTCTAACTTGAGAAGATCAGAAATATCTGAGCAAACTTCATGTTGATGCAGTCAAGGTCTAACGAACGACTGGCGAGTAACTGGTCTCGTCTCGATGTGTGTTACTAAATTCGTTATTACCCTAATGGTGGTTATTTTCGAGCAATGCATGTTAATACTCGAATTTAATGAGAATGTATTGAAATATTTCGTGACCCGAAGCGATGTCAATATGATCAGTTATCTCAGTGACTAAAATCACTTGGTATCATGAAAAGCCTAAGCGAGAGTCGGGGGTGTATTACTAGACCTCATTATCGATAGCTTTTATTTGGACTTGAAAATGCTGTCGCATAACACACACATAGTTTATCCCTCCAATGTCTCTGAGCCTTGTTAAGCATTGAATGGGCGGATTGTACTCGGATTTGAAAGGCAGACCAAGGACTCACACTTCAAGCAGAAATCTGAGCACAATCCACCCATTCAGTGCTTAACAAGGCTCGAGAGTTTGACTTGAGTACGTTGATAAATTTAAATTTAAATCGATCTTTTTCTTGTTCGATTTGTCGCAATGTTCTTCAGTTCTCCTCAACGGTCGTGCTTCATTCTCTACTGTTCAATTTGACGTCCTCATTGGACTGATTGAGCAGTGTTGGGCCTTGAAATGTTGCAAGCGTTATAGATCTCGAAGAAAATGAGTGGTAGATTTGAAAAAAGTGTATATCGGATTTATCTATTCAATTTCTAAGAATACTACATTAACGCTGCTGTCATAAGCGAAATAAACAGCGCCTCAGCGCCTTTTTGTACATAATTTGCTTTGAAATTGAGTTATGCAAGAGTTGAAGCAAAAAACAGCAATAAGTGACATAAAAAGGAAGAATTAAAATGTGTGGTAGATCTTACACTTTGGGTAGTAGATGTGGTGGATTTGGCAAAAAAAAAGTAAATCTACTACAATTATGGCAAGGGCCACCACTGGTCGTGAGTTGAAGCGTTATAATGTATGACCAATTTACTGCCACAGCCGTTCTCTGGTATAGGCGATCCTTAGCGTCAGGATATGGCCAGTAAATACTACTACTACTTTGAAAACTATAAACTTGGAGAGCTAGATGAATCACATAATGTGTTTCAACTAGTTGATGATTGCCAACATCTCAGAGAAAATGAAAACACATGAGAAAGCAAACGGTGTACAAAGTATTAAGAGGGCCGCTGTGCCAGTTAGAAGGTGAACACAAAAATCAAGAAAAATGTCTCAAAAATGCCATGCCACTGTTAATTTTTTCAAGTGAAAATTGCGATGTTATAACAAAAATTCCTTGCTGCCTTCCACTGAGCTCTCATTGGCGCGGACCAGGCCTTCTACTGTCACATCTGCATACGTACGTACAGGCCGACTTCTGCGGCCAGGGCACGGATGTTGTTGCGTTTGTTTTCTGACGCGCCACACTACAATTGCATCATATTTATGCAGAACCTTCAAGACACTTCTCTGTAGGCTCAGACAGTCACGACCTCTGTATTCCCCTTAACCGACCGACGATGCGTTCTCTGATATAAAAGCGCCATCCAGAGCGGCTCATAATCCGTAGGGAAGTGACAGATGGCTTAGTCAAACATCGTAAGCCTTATAGATTTTTAGGCATCCTCGAGTTGTTTTAGTTCCTCAATCCTTGTATGCTTCGAACACCAATCTGATTGTAGGTTGCTTGGCTCTCATTGGAAATGCAACAATTGTTACTATGTAACACACAATATTCTAGTACCTAATCGGATCGTTAGTAAATTACATCAAGCGAGCTGCAGGCGGTATACGCGTTAAGGCGAAACTGCGTTGCATACACCATCATTTGGTCCATGTACCAAAATGTTGAGCCTCGTCTGGTTCGCTTTTTTCTGAGTTTTGAGGGCTCTCCTAGCCCGCTTATGGAAGTGCACCAATAGTTCTCTGACGAGTGGAAGGGGCCTACAGTTTTATGCCCACTCCGAACGGCAAAGTTTGAGAAATTTTTCTAGACATAATCTTTGAAAATGTTCAGGGACTCGAAAGAGGTAGGGCAGTGAAATTATTTTTGTCGCACAGAGCAGGAATCGAACCTACGACGTCGAGGTTGGGGTCGACGCACATACCGACAACGCCATGGGCATCAAACTTCCCGAGCAAATTGTCTCTTCTGGGCTACGTTCGCAGGAGCTTTTCATAGAAATACACAAGGAATCGCTCCTGCCTGTCATTCTAATTGGTTTTGCTTTTGGAGCATGTCTTATGATAAGCCGAATTCTACTGCTACAAACTGTGAAATTTGTCAATGTCGTATTCTGTCGTACTTTTTTACCTAAGGATTATGGATATTGTATATGTTGTCCTGAAATTTGGCATGATCCCAACACTTACCAATGTTTTGTCTTCTTCTTTCCTTATGGATCTGTTCCAACAATAGTTGGTCTAAGCATGCCCATGGACATCGGGACAGAGGGTCCGAGCCTAAGCAATTACTGTATTTCATCTCCGACGGTCTTGGGCGCTCTGCTTCCAGTCATCAAGACCAAGCTGTCTTGCATCCGCTATGACTTGGTTTTTGTACCGGAGATTCGGTCTACCACTCCTTCTCGAACCAGGAGACTCGGATTAGTAGACACACTTAGCTGAAGCGCTGGTGTACATGTACTCAATGTGACCGACCGCCGAGTCAGTTCGCTGTTGTGCATTCTCCTCCATTCAACTTCCTCCTAGACGACGCCATGCATTCGGCAGTGAACACGCTTTACAGATATGCCTATCGTCCAGCGTTCAGCTTTATGAAGCAGGACAGGAAAAATAAGAGTCTTATTTTGGTCCTTCGAGTCAGGTCCAGTTGTTTCGACAGACCGAAGTAACGTCGGTTGACAGGGGTGGTCCTACGTCGGATCTCCAATGTGATGTGATTTGTGGAGTTTAGTTCGATTGTGATGTCTTTTGCTCAATAGCGTATATTTTGTTTTGTCCTTATTGACCTCGCTTTGTCTCCTCTTCAGTAAATGCATCAACTACGGCACGTTGACAATGTCATCTGCATATGTCAACAGTTGGACTGACTTGTAGAAGAAGATTGTGCCTCCAGTGTTTACTTTTGCTCGCGGCACTGTCTTGTCCAGTACGAACTTGAAGAAATAACACTACAGCGCATATCCTTGCCGAGATCCGATGCACGTTTCAAACGGCTCAGAGGTCCTCGCGTCGGTGCAACACAACCGGATCAATTTTGACGGGATTACGAATTCAGCCATCGCTTCGAACAGATCCTTGCGATGAATGCTGTCGTATGCGGCTTTGAAATTGATAAAAGGTGGTGGATATCAATTTGTAACTCGCTGATCTTCTTCAGGATTTTCTTTAGTCTAAATATTTGCTAGATGCGAATGTCCACAATGATAGGTGGACTAGTAAACCGTTTTTACTCCTCCTTTGTTGGCACCTTTCAAATGCTCTTTCGACTGGAACGATGAAAGTGAAAGGGAATTTAACAAAGTCTACACATGCGCTTCACGTCAAAATACTCGTATCACACTAGCTAAACTGAGGTTCGAAGCCGGGTTCTACGAGAATTATATTAGCGCCTCATGAAAAACAAGTAGAATGCAATAAACATGTGCTTTATTTAAGAAACAGGGGACACAGTCGAACGCCTCACATTCTCCGCTTAGTCATCACCAAGTTAGACACCCATCTTACTTTTTGTACAAGCCACTTGACTTGATACCGGCCTTGTGAAGTCGTTGCAGTAATGTTTCGATATTGGGTAGAACCGATCTGAAAGTGAATAGACCAACTAGAGCCAAAGAGAGTCAAAGAATTATTCACTCACCGTTTGGCTTTGAATTGCAGTTTACAATTCCCAACTGACAGCTATTGCTGAAGACACGAATGCACCTATTGTTGGTGGCACACACCGGGTCGTACTGAGCGGTACAGACATCTGGGCACCTCGGAACAGACTCGGTCGCTGCCAATGCACCAGCAACAATAACTGAAATGGAAATTGTGTGCTGAATACTATGATGACTCCGGCCTTTCAGTTTTGGTCTTACTCGTGAAGATGAGGAATATGTGAGTGAACTTCATTTTGATGGCGTTAAGGTCTGACGAACGACTGATGGGAGATCAGCGGAGAACAAGAGCCTTTTATAATAACTCATCCGCGCACAAGGGTGACGAAACTTGTTCTGATTAATGTTTACCAGAGATATTGTGGTGTTTTATGATATTTGTAATTGCATTGAGGTTGAGTATATCATGCGTTTTAAACAGCTAAGGTTAGTGGTGTTAAATGAGAGTTAATGGCGATTTTTCATGGCCAAGCTTGTGTATTAGTAGCTTAGCTGGTGCAAGCCTCTCTGTGCTGAGAACTGTGGAGGCTATAAGTTAAGGCACACAGTTTGAACGCTCTCTAGCTTTTCAGATATCTTTTCGAATCCTTTCTCAGTAAATACTTTCAATGCAAAAGAGAAGCCCTATCAGTCAATTTTTTGGGTGAGAATTGTAAGTAAAAAAAAACTTGTTATGAGCCAAATTTTATTGTAAGTAGCTATCATTCATCCTTTGTGCAAATGTTTTTCATTTGTTCTCGTTTGCCGATCCTGCACACTTAAGCTTCCATTTTCATGCCGAAGTTTGCTTCGGTGAATTTTCATATTCTGCCACATTCGAATACCCCTTCAACTTGTACGCACCACCTAGGGCCAGGTCTTTTTCTGCGGAGTTTTTCCTTTATGTTAGATTCAAAGACTCTGCGAGCTAGAGGTTTGGTGTCCACACACTGTTAAGTGACTGATGCGCAGATTTTGACTTGGTTGATATCCCAAGTCAGCTTGTATCGTCGTTGAATGTCCTCCCCTAAACCCCGTCAACGCACACGGTGCCGTATGTTTTATGAACAATTTTTATCTCTAACCGACCGAAGACATCCCCATGCTTTTTTGTCAAAGTTCATGTTGCTGTTCCATTAGACAGGACTTTGATGATCAATGTCTATATACCGGTATGAAGTGCGCGTCAAGATACAAATGTCTCGATAGGGAACATTTGATGTGAACGAGCCCTTAATTTTGTTTTGTTTGTTTGCTATGACATCTGTGAAAAATATTTAGTATACATCAAGTCATTGAACAGACAAAATCATATTTTTTCATCGCGTTAAAAATGTCGAATTTTGTACCAGAAAGTGATGATTGTTTTCATTTGAAGAAAAGTGCTGCAGAGTCGCATCGAATGCTTGTCGAGGCATATGGTGATCATGCTCCATCGGAAGCAACATACAAAAGATGGTTTCAACGGTTCAGAAATAATGATTTTGATGTGAGAAATGAAGAACGTGGAAGACCACCAGAAAAGTTTGAAGACGCCGAATTGCAAACGACTGACTTTGAGTCAAAAGCAAATGGCAGCAATGTTTGATGTTGCACAACAAACAATTTCTGACCGTTTAAAAGCTATGGGAAAGATCCAAAAGTGTGGAAAATGGGTGCCACAAGAATTGAATGAAAGACCGATGGAAAACCGAAGAAAACACTTGTGAAATTTTGCTTCAAAGACACGTATGAAAATCGGGTTTGCATCGTATTGTTACTGGCGATGAAAAATGGATTTATTTTAAGAATCCTAAACGGAAAAAAATCATGGGCTAATCCGGGAAAACCATCAACATCGACTGCAAAACCAGGTCGATTCGGCAAGAAGACAATGCTGTGTGTTTGGTGGGACCAGAAAGGTGTGGTGTAGCACGAGCTCCTAAAATCTGGTGAAATCGTTGATACTGATCGCTACCGACAACAAATGATCAATTTGAACCATGCATTGATCGAGAAACGACCAGAATTGGCCAGAAGACACGGCAAGGTAATTTTGCTCCATGACAATGCACCTGCACACAAAGCAAAACCGGTTCAGGATACAATCAAAACACTTGGCTGGGAGCAGCTACCCCATCCGCCATATTCACCAGACTTGGCTCCTTCCGACTAGCATTTGTTTTCATCGATGGGACACGCATTGGCTGAGCAGCACTTCGATTCCTAAGAAGAAGTCGAGAATTGGGTGTCTGATTGGTTTGCTTTAATAGACGAACAATTTTATTGGCGTAGTATTTACAAATTGCCAGAAAGGTGGTCAAAATGTGTAGAAAACAATGGCCAATACTTTGAATAAAATGTGTTTACTTTCCCATTATTAATTAGTGTTTTATTTTCAAACCAAAAAAACTCATTTCATACCGGTATACCTGGTAGAACCTCCTTAGGTGTTCAGTAGAAAACCCTACTATCCAATTGCCTCCATTGCCCAATGACATAACGATTGCTTGGAGTTGTTCCACGTTTTTTTTTTTTCTAACGACATGTTATTGTAAGAGTTTATAGAAGCGCGAAGGTTGACAAAATCTCTTACTACCTACAAATAATTTTTCCTTTGCTGCTGAAAATTTGATATCAACATCAAGCTTTCGTTTGACGTTGAATAAATTGGTCCGAGAGCTACTGTTTCAGTTCAAAGATCAGCAAAAGAATGTTGTAAAAAAAGAATCTTCATCTCAACAGCATCCAATCACCATCAGCGGTTGAAAATCACTGTGAAGGGACCTGTGTGGACCTTTAAACATCTTTTCTGTTCATTTGTGTTGTGTGTGACTTTAGAATTGTCTGCTAATGTGAATTCTGAATCTCCCACGGTCTAGCTCATTCTAGCAAATGCGTGTTTGAATTCAAGAACGATTAAATTGCATGTTTTTGGCAAAAATGGCCCACATGCTGGGAGGACCTGCTATTCAGGCTAATGCGATTGTTGATCCAATCCACGCAGATCGTTTTATCTGCTGCAAGTCTAGTGCTTTGAATATGTAGTGAAGTAAGGTGAGAAAATGTACTGCCCCCATTTCCAAACGCGTTGGCGTTGTTAATGGAACAAATTGGATTGGATACGTGGAAGCTATAGCAAATTGCTGTAAACAGCAGTTCACTTCACGAATAGCAGAAATGTTGAAATGTACGTTCTTCTTGACTTGTCTATATAAGTTTCACAAGTATGTAGGTCGAAAACTGAGAACTCCCATGGCAAGGGGATCAATGTGATGTTTTAACTATTTTTTTTTTTTAATTTGGTCTGACGAGCGACATACTGCACAAGCGGTAACCAAGATCGAAAACAATAAAATTAACATTCTTCTGTGTGTATGGTCTTTAATAACCGAGGACTGTTGATGGTATTTGCAGAGGAGACTGAAGTGCGAACTGTACGGCAATGCTGAATGGTACGGACGCTGTAAAGCGTCAAACAAGGGCGAATCTCTCGTGTCAGATAGCTAGGTCACGTAGAGCGAATGCACACCAATGCTCCGGTCCGGAAAGTCATCGACTCCAAAAACCGAGGAACAACGCGGTAAAGGCGGACCACACCTCTGGTGGCGCACGCAGCTAGAAAGGGATCTCAATAAGTTGAATGTGCGTGTGTTGACTTCCATTAAGATTTATGAATTGACAACTATTACCATTATGCTTTTACAAAATAGAACACACGACAAAGAGAACAAATTCAATGCAGACTCTGGAACATCTTGGTCGAATTTGTGCCTTATCGGACAACCTGTTTGTTTTTTGTATATTAAATGTGTATGCAACTGTCAACAGAAGCGTTCTTATCTCTTAGGCTTTCCTCAATTGTTTTCAGATTTCACATTAATGCCGAGCTTACCTTAATGGGAACAGACGCAAGCAAAGAAAGATATAGGCTAGTAGGACCAGAAGCGAGAACGCACAAAGACCTTTGATATATTGTAATGGTTGAGGTTTATCGAGAGAGCTTCAGAAAGCATAAAACTATGTAACTTGTTATTTTTTATATCAGTTTCAAGTAAGTTTCTTCAATAAATAACAAAGATGTTTATTTGGCTGAGGTTCTCATTAATTTCTACAACTTTTCAGCAGAATTGTTTATTACAACCACCCAAGACGGAATTGAACATTGTTCTTGTTTTTCGACGAAATCCTTTAACTGTCCTTGGTTAGTGTCGCACCGCGACCTTTAGATCTATGGTGCCTCATTTCAATTGATCGCTTTTGAGTTTCCTTCACATTCCTCTCTGTTCATAGGTGTACTGAGGGTTATGGACTCCTGTTGCGCATTGGTGGAAGATATGGATTCCACAGCATTCTCTCTAAGCCTGTTTCCTTTATGAATCTGAGAATGAGAGGTGCTCTTAATGACTCCATTTCTTACTCTGATAGTAAGTGCTTACTGAGATTTCTTTGTGTTTTTGTGGGGGAGTGCCCCGCAGAACCGCATTGCGTATATCATTAGATTCTCCACAGAATCTGCAGAGACCTTCTTCGGATAACCTTGGTTTATTTAAGTGCTCACTGAGTCTGCAATGTCCGAGTTTGTTCTTGCTCAATTTGATACATGCTTCAAACCTCTTCGTTGTACAAACCTAACAATTTCTTACCCTGCTTCCAGCCATGAGCTTGCTCGAGGTTTTGATCTAGTTCTTTTCTTCTAGTTCCTTAAATTCTTCTCAGAGGACATGATCTCTTATAGCTCAAAGTGGTGGCGAAGGCTACTGGTGCTCCCTTCTTTGCCAGGCAGCCGGCCATTTCATTGTATTCTATCACCGTATGGCCATGTATTCGGAAGGGCTTTACTTTCTTCCTCCTAATCAGCTCCTTAAGCTTCTGTGGGCATTCCCTCACGAGCTTGAATTTGTTGAAGCAAGAGTCTAGTGCCATAATGCCAGCTCGACTATGCTGTCTGACATTATTGCTATGTTGCAGTTGGTGCAGTTGCTGTCAAGATTGATTTGAAGTCATTCTCAACCTGTGGAGCACTTTCAAGAGGTCCGCGACTT
Organism: Eristalis arbustorum; assembly: GCA_916610145.1. Taxonomy (NCBI): domain Eukaryota; kingdom Metazoa; phylum Arthropoda; class Insecta; order Diptera; family Syrphidae; genus Eristalis; species Eristalis arbustorum. The sequence goes on along the minus strand of OU744318.1, from coordinate 20,217,801 downwards.
CTCAGCGTGCTAATGTTCTCTCGCGAGTGCAAGGAACATTTTTATGCCGGCTCGTTTTACTCTCCAAGTGGTGTCAGTGATGGTCATTTTTGTCGCACTGGAAATCAAACTAAGACACCGTACGTTTTTTGGCAAAGTCGAAGCAAATAACCTCAACGCGTCTAAATGCTTACTTACTTACTTATCAGGCAGACAAACCATGAAGGGTCTGAGCCTGACGATGACGGTCCTGGGCACGCTGCTTCCAGTCATCAAGGCCAAGCGATCCGCGATGACTCTGTCTTTGTACCGGAGGTTCGGTCTTCCTCTCCTTCTCGAACCAGGAGGCTCGGATTGGAACACCCAGTAGGACTGGCAGAATAAGGGTTTTGTAGAGCATGACTTTGGTCTAGTCTAAATGCATCTATATTTATTTCTCCTTAACCACGACCTTATCTTTTCTTTTTGGAAACCCGAACATACGCTTATTGTAAGCCAGTTGCAAGTTCAAGAAGATTTTCAGATGGGCAGATGGAAAAGGATATCTGGGCGTTTCAAACCTTGTACATAGTTTTACAACCCAGACCAGTAAGTTAGGTTAGGTTAGGTTAAAGTGGCTGACTGCTAAGGGCAGTCACACTTAGGCCAGATTAGGACCATTGTGATACCGCGCGGATTGACTTCTCCTAACATCGGAACGAGTTTGTGCTTGTAGTGAAGCCATTTAGCTAGTCTGTGCTGGCGCTGTTTACCTCATTGAAGCCGCTGAAGTAGTAGGTCCCTATGTGTAACCAGAGCGCTACAGGAGCAGAGTAGATGATGTCAACACAGACCAGCAGAATGGTTATAAAAATGATTCCCATCCCTACCAACTGTTCAAACATGTCCATGTATTACAGAAGCCAAAAATCGAACCATCAAATTGGAATAATCACAAAAGCTAAGAGAGTCTTCCAGTTTAACCTTTGGTCTTCGAAAGGTAGCCGACAAAAACCTCTAACCTGTCCTTGATGAATAGGAATAGTACCCATGGCACGAACAAACGTGAAATGGGGCGTTCGCTTATGTTTAGACCATCCATGTGGATTTCACCTTCAAGCCTGTGAAATTGCTGATAGTCATCGATCGTTATTATCACTCCCAGAAATCTCTTAATCTATTTGAACGCAAATATGGCGAAAACAAAACCGAATTGATGACGACTAATGTGATATGAATTTTTTACTCTCTCGTGAGCACGCTCTTCTGTCAAAAACTACGAACAAATCACCAAATGGAACGGCTCAGCAAATAGAACAGACCTAATATTTCTTAAAATCACCGAAATAGTTTGTCAGTCTTCATGCGAAACTTGTTTGTCTCGTGAAAGAACACAAGTTTAATCGGCATACACTAGCTACTCGATGGTGACGATAATCGCATGTGTTCTATAAATTGTACCAGCCCACAGTTCAAGGCTGCGATCACTGCTAACTGTTTATTCAAGTGTTGGACCGGAAGGTCTTCAGCATTCTACGAAGAATGTGCTCAACCAATGAAAAAAGGATTTTGTTCTAATGTGAGGCAGTTCATTAGCGTCTTTTGCGTTATTTATCGCCACCATTAGACATCAAGTCGAACATAATGATTTTCGATCGCTCTTCAATGAATTTTGCACACTCCACTCGGTATATAATCTCTAAGTCTGTCTTATCTTACTACCTCAATTGAAACACAAGTGACGCAACTGTTAAGACAAGGCTCTCCCGTCTGTGGCAGCCCCAACGTTGTATCTTGACCTTAATTTCCCACACGCGACTATCTACAGCGATGTATGCACTGCACTTACCGTGTGTCAACGACAAGAACAATTGTTACGTCGCATTTTGAAAGCATTCCTGCTGGGGTCTCTGGTAATTAAAATTCTTCCAGGAAATCGATTCCTTTGTTTGAATATCCAAGCGTTTCCGTGCACAACAAGCCGTATCAGATTGTATGCAAACACTCATGCGGTAACCTCAGAATTCCATAATGTGATTCATGCTCATACGCCAATCGCTTCAATATCAGCTTCGTGCCAAAGGAGGAAATTAGCTCTTTAGGTCAGAAACGCACATTCATATCTGGGTTCTCCAAAAAGTTTCGTCACAAGCCGTATTATATCTGTGCGCGATAAGACGATAAGCACCAGCCAAAGTGTAAAGCGAAAAAACAAACAGCTGTGTTTATAAAACAAACCGATGAATAAAAGTATTCAGTATCAATTGTTTTGCTCCCAACAGCAGCAGGTATCGAACGTGTGACTAGTCCAATTTGTCACCTGAAATAACATTCTTCACGGAGATTATAAATACAAGTGCAGTCTTTTATATTCAGTCATTCGAACAGCCAAAATGAACGCTTTCGCAACTCTTCTACTAGTCCTAGGTAAGAGTGGGTGGGTTTCTTTTCTTGGAGGACATTCTAAAGAGAGGGTGAATTTAGTTTTAGCTTTGGCCAGCTCCAGCCTCGCGGAGGAAGTGACAAACTGTGACGAGGAGCTAGCGCAATGTGGCCCCGACGATCCAGAAGTGTGTCTCTTGCATCCGAAAATGCTGTGCTTTGCCAAATTCGCGAACATCTGCGTCTGGAAGCAGATCAAATGCATGTTCAACCTAGGTAAGCAAAACAACACAAGCTGCGGCCATCCATTGCTGAACTAAATCAACTTTCTTTTATTAGATTATAAAATATACGCCCTGGAGTTCTGCTCATTGGAAAATTTCGCGTGCAGACACCCGGATAATGAACACCTGGGAGAGGAGGGTAGCTTTCTTAACTAATAAATTAAGTATAAAATCACAATAAATGCAAAGTAATCTCGTTGTGCAGACAGACGGAATGAACTAACGACGTTTTTTCTTCTCCAACTTGCGAATTTTGTGCTGCCGCCGTGCGGCGTTGATTATGTCCGCTGTTTGCTTCTGTTCCTACGGAATAAATGCATGTAGTTTCATTGAATTTGCTCTGTCCAGTGCGGACGAGATACCTCTCCGATTTCTCCTTCTGCTCCTTGAGCTTCCTGACTGGGCGGCAGGAAAATCGATGATCCAATGCAAATGAGCTGAAAAATTGCACCAACAAATAGGCCGTATCGTAAGACGGTGTTGAAGATATCTTCTTCGGCGAATTTGTCCAGTGTTGATGCAGTTTCCATACCGGCAACAGATATAAATGTTTACTCGAGAGATAAGTTAGCAATTTTCGTCAACACCGACCCGACGTACCGACTCGATTTTTGTTTACGTCGTGAGTGATGATGACACATGCAAATGTAAACAGTGGATGAGTGCGTTCACTGGCTGTGTTGACATTGACGAGTTCAGCAAGTGTTTTTTTTTAAGCACATCTCTAGAGCAGATAGCGGCGACTGTACATTCTCTCAGAACTTTTCTCGGACTCGAAACATTGAAATCAAGTTTGTTATAAGGAAATGTCAACGTTGGAGGATCTAAATCGCGAGTTTCGGGAACATATTGAGGACATCATGTATTCCAGCGTCAGATTAAGAGACCCCTACGGTAAGTGCACTCCACCTCTGAAGCTATCTAACGGTAATTTTTATCACCAGACCGGGTCACGACAATGCAATGGATACGTAAACTCCACGATATGAACGACAGGGATCTGCCGATGGCAACAACAAGGAATCACTACTCTGAATATTTAAGAATAACACTGGACAACGATGTCGTACGCCTGTGTGCACCATTTAAGGAACCCCCTCCGGAGGGCAACCTAAGACCGCTGTGTGAAGTTCTTGCGAATTACATAGCAGCCAAGTGTCCCCGCATTCCCATGACAGGTCTCCCCAGAATACACTTGTCATCCACTTAAATTCGAATAAGATTTCCCTAGGCCCCATTGAGCCGGTTATGTGCCAATCAAGTGAAGATGGAAAGGTTTACGCCACGGTGAGGCAATCCCCCGACGGCGGAGTATATTGTTATTTGGCCGTAACTTCAGACACTTTCAATAAACCAAATTAAGAAAGACACCGAAACTTCTTTTACTGCACACTCACCTTCTGAACACACCCCAATGTTATGTCATCCTTGATAGACATCTCAAAACGAGTATCGCACTATCGTAGCCATCTTCACAGATGCGAAAAAATTCCGAAAATTCTTGATTCGCCGCTTCGTCGAGGGTTGGAATCTGAGTTTTTCTTAAATAACACAAACATGTCATCGTACAGAATCGGAGTGGCCGGTCGACAAGTATTTCGCAGCAGTATTTCGAAGCATCTAAATTCGCGTAACGTTGAGCAAACACGGAGATTTGCGTCATCGGCCAGTCCAAAACAATGGAGTACCCTTAAGCTGGGTGTTGTTGGGATGACTCTCGGTGCAATCGGTGGAGTGTCTTACTCGTTCTACTCGGATTGGAAAACGAAGAATTCCCATGTGGAGCATGAGAAGATCGTGGCCAAAGTGCTGGACAGTCTGCCGAATATTAGAATAACCAAGAGATACGTTAACCCCAAAGATACATCCGGGTTGGAGGTGGTGCTATTTCAGTTCCAGACATGTCCATTCTGTTGCAAAGTTCGGTCGTTTTTGGATTACATGGGGATCTCGTATTCTGTGGTAGAAGTGGACGCAGTTCTGCGTCAGGATTTGAAGTGGTCCGAGTACAAGAAGGTGCCGATGGCATTGGTGCGCCGAAAGGACGGCAAGTGGGTGCAGTTAACCGACTCGAGCACAATCATTTCCATCCTAGCATCGTTCATGCACAATCCGAAAGACCAAGACACCGGGGAGCTGGTCAACTTCTACCCGCAGATCTCGTACTTCGACGACCACGGTCAGAAGAAGCTAGACATCATGAACAAGTATTTCATAATGTACCAGGATAAGCCGCCAAAGGGAGTCACCAAAGAGGACCAGGAGTATGTGTCAGGATTGTTGCCAAAGTTCAAGACTAATCAGTTTCTTTTGCAGAATGGAACGCAGGTGGAGATCCTGGGCAGACAATCACTTGGTTCACTTGATCTCACCGAACTGCTATCGCTCCCGGGAAGAGGCATTCGAAACATTCGAATGGTTCTCGGACGCCGGTGAGTGGAGCATCCACTTCCCGAAATGGGAGCGCGATTTGATGGTTTACGTGGGCGCCACCGTGATGTGGCTAATTGGAGGAGTGCTGAAGAAGCGCTACGGTCTGAGTGAAGATGTTCGTGTGGACATGTACGAAGCCCTAGACCTGTGGACGAATGAGCTTGAGAAGAAGAAGACGAAGTTCATGGGAGGAAAGGAACCAAATTTGGCAGATCTCTCGGTCTTCGGTGTCCTCAGCAGCATGGAGGGATGCCAAGCATTTAAGGATTGCCAGCAAAATACGAAAATCGGTAATGCTTTGAGTTTTTGGCTACGGCACGTATTAATTGAGGTTATTTCAGGTCAATGGTTTAACAACGTCAAGGAGTTGGTGACCAAAAACCGAGGAACCCTTATCCGAGAGCGCATTGAGGGCAAAATCCCCGCCAATATAGAGGGAGGTGTCAATGTAGCTTAAGCTGATTTAAAATTTTGTTATTTACTTAAAAACCATTATACTTATTTAAGCACTTAAAAAGTTTGTTTTAATTCAACTTTTGCCTTGTGTCAGTTGCCGATAAAATGTCAGCGTACCCTATTCCACTCCAACCCCAACAGCAGCAAACTTCACAGCACTCGTTCAAACGTCAAAATTGAAAAACTCATTTGTCATCGAGTCAGCGGCAATCTTGAAGAGAAGTTATTCGGAAACAATTGTTTTTTGCACATAAAACTCGAAAATCATGTTGGGCCTAGAAAATTTCCCCGATTATCGCGTTCCCGGTGTCCAACACGAGCAATTTTCACCATACGAATCCAATGGAGGGTAAGATCGCTTCACTTTTGCAAGAAAATGTCTTCTCATTTGTTCTTTGTTTGATGGAATAATTTAGGAGCATCGTGGCCATAGCCGGGTCAGACTTCGTTGTGATCGCAGCTGATAGTCGTCTGAGCAGTGGCTACACCATCCACACTCGCAATCAGAACAAACTCTTTAAGCTGTCCGAGCAAACTGTTCTCGGCTCAACCGGGTGTTGGTGTGATACTCTTGCCTTGACCGCTCTGATGAAGGCACGCATGCAAATGTACGTTCACACCCATCAGAAGACCATGTCGACTGAGGCTGTCGCTCAGATGTTGTCCATTATCATGTACAACAAGCGCTTCTTCCCGTACTACGTGTCGAACATTCTGGCTGGTCTCGATCTGGAGGGCAAGGGTGTCGTCTACAGCTACGATCCAATTGGACATTGTGAACGCACGACTTACCGTGCCGGTGGATCGTCGGGTCCTTTGCTACAGCCAGTGTTGGACAACCAAATTGGCTACAAGAACATGCAGTTGGAAAAGAAGCCAGAAATCACCAAGGAACGCGCTGTTTCTGTCGCTGTGGACACATTCATTTCGGCTGCCGAGCGTGACATCTACACTGGCGATGCGGTCTACATTAATATCATCACTAAGGATGGCATTGAGAAGAGAGAGATTCCCCTCAGAAAGGATTAGATTAGGCACACTTTTTGTATGGGTTTCAATTGTCCTGGATTTTGGTGAATAAATGTTTTTTTTTCTTAGCTTCCAATAACCCGTCAAGTTGATTGTTTTGATTAGTGTGGCGAAACAGATGAGTTTGCATTTTGTATACATGGGCTAAATAGTTGATTTTAGATGGAGGCTATGATTCAATGAAAGGACACTCAATTAGAAGACCAACTGGTCGCATAAGGAACAAGGAATTTCCTCTATACAACATCAATAACTAAACTGATGCATCTAATCGCACATGACCACCATGTTTTGCACCATACTGCTCTCAGAATGGTTCAATGATGAGCCTGAATTTTTACCACCGCTGCACTCTTTTGCGATGATATAATCATCAAACTTTTTTCGCGCCCAAGTGGGCAAGGCGACCTTATCGTGTGCCTTCCACTTCTTTGTTCCTTACAGTCACACTTTACCCACGGCCACATGAACATTTTAGAAAAGTGTATGAAACTTACCTAAAAGCATTGATAACATGACCACACGTTACGTTCCAACAAACGTGTCGAGAATCGGGTCTCAGATAGGGCTTTCTGGGACAAAAATCATAACTCGTCGAGAAATATGGAGATTCATAGGTACATTTGCATACAAATTGTTCCGCATTGTCTCTAAACAACTCGATCCTCATCTTCGGCAACCTGCAGCATTTTCCGACGGAGATTATGGAGATTCGAACATTGTCATGGCTTCATTAAAATGTGATACATATCTACCCGCGAAACATGCAGCATCACTCGTAGTTAGCAGCCGCACTAGACTTAGATTAATTGCTCGAACAACTGGGCTTTTCTCAAATCAGATTATCACATCAGATTGTCGTTCATCCCTAGAAGATATAGCCTTACAATCTACGACAAAAGGAAACTACGACAGTAGTTGAGTTGTACTTTGGATTTTTGGATGCGATTGGATGTGCTCTTTCCGCAAAAGAGGTTTTCTGTAAGTAACTTCGAGCTATTTCATCTCCTTGACTGGGTGTACAGATTCGTCGTTTAATTTCATCCGCATTCTTGTGTGATGCTTTAGGCTGTTCCTTGTACAGTGGGTGTTGGGGCCTTTAATCACCAGTACTTTGGTCTTACAGATTGTGCGATGTGGCTGAATTTGAAAAAGACGTCTACTCACGTTTGTTTTTCTTCCTTGGAATTGTGGGCATAGTGTTGCGTGCAGAACTAATTTCTTCGCTAGATAGTAGCTTGAAGAATTTCGTCATACTACTTTCTTCATATGGATTCAGTATAAGCATATAATAAGTGCATCACTAACATTCGCTTGTCCGGTGTTGTTCTACATTACACTACGCCAAATGGAGAAGCTCCGACTCTTCATAGGAAGATGCTTCACGACCATCAGCGGCCTCAACCGTCAACAAACTTCTTCTTCTTTGCGCTACAGTCCGGGGTGGACCTGGGCCTCAACCAATATGCCTCTCCAGCCAGCACGATCTTTAGCCAGCTGCCTCCAGTTGCGCACACCGAGTTGGTTGAGGTCCTTTTCCACTTGTGTGCGCCATCTAGTGCGAGGACGTCCTCTGTTGCGCTGTCCCAATGGCTCGGTATCGAAGACTCTTCGGGCCGGAGCTGTGGTGTCTATCCGCTCTACATGACCTAGCCATCTTAAGCGTTGGATCCGAAGACGCTTAACTAGGTGCATGCCGCTGTACAGCCCGCACAGTTCGTGTTTGAATCTTCACCGCCAGACGCCATCAACGCAAACTCGACCAAACATCGTACACAGCACTTTTTTCTCAAAACAACCAAAAGCTTCTAAATGCGCTTCTTATAGCGTCCATGTCTCTGCGCCATAGAGCAGGACTGGGATGATCAGAGTTTTATACAAAGTCAACTTGGTGTTTCGAGAGATGGCTCTGTTACTCAATTGCATCTTGAGCCCAAAGAAGCAGCGATTGGCAAGAGTAATTCTGCGCTTGATCTCGGTACTGGTGTTGTTGTCCCTATTTACTCCGGAGCCTAGGTAGACGAAGTCCTTGACTACCTCAAAGTTTCTGCTGCCCAATATGACGCTCTGTCCGAGACGTCGATGTTGTGCGTCCTTCCGTGATGACAGCATGTACTTTGTTCGTGAGTTCGTTACCGACCGTCAACAAACTCCTAAAAATAAATTAGGACTTCCACTCTCTACAACAGCGCCGAGAAAAATAATATTCAGACGCATCTTCCAGCTCACTATACACTTCTGAGCAAGACCACATGCTTTCCAATTAGTTTAAGCGAGATAGACTGCCTCGGTACTGTCCGCCTTGGATTGGTTAGGAAGCTTAGTACCCTACGATTCTGGATGACCCATACTTTACAGCCTCCAGACAGGACTGCTTAGGCTTAGTCTTTCATAACTTCAACGGTGGTTCCAGCAATAAGCAAACCGTGTCAAAGGATGAATGCAATTTAACCTCCCTCTGGCACCCACCTGACTTATGAAAGTGGGCTACTGGACTATTCTATGGTGCCTAAAAGTTACACACCGACTTACTCGTGGGAACAATAACTGCACAAATGAACGCCAATAATAATCACAACAAATAAAACGAACGAAAAACAAAAAAACAATACATACCAAAGAAAAGAACGATAGCAAAACTAAGGCAACCCAACAACAAGACACAGACCCAGGCGGGTTTTTAATGGGCCACAGCTGACCTTCGTGAGATGGACTTTCGGTGGACTGTTGTTGTGACGCAGATGATACACTTTTGTTTCGATGTGCGCATATCGAAGACCACGAGACCGCCAATGCTTACCTACTTGGACGTCACCACTTGTCCTACTTATAATAATAATAATATGGGTGGCGCTACAGTTTTATGCCGAATCCGAACGGCTTTGTTTGAGTAGCTTTTTCTAGACCGGAAATACTTTTTGGGCATTGTCAGTGACTCCAAAGAGGTGGGGTCGTGAAAATGATTTTTGTTGCAGAGCTGGATTCGAACCTGCGACATCGAGGTTGGGGTCGACGCACATACCCACAACGCCACGGGCCACCACACTTGTCCTACTTACACGACATTTATTTTTTCATTTTAGATTATTTTTTATTTTTTTACTTGACAACAAAATTAAATTATTGAAAATTAGTTAGTTTTACTACATCTAACTTGCTGGCTCTTCCTCAGTGTCGAATAAATCGTTCACCCGACAGCGACTGTTCGTCTTTAGTGTTCCCTGCAGTGGCACGAGTTCGGTCAATGTGAGCACCTACATTACATGCCAGACTTCCAAATGATCTGACCCAGACTCAATCGCTTTAAGGAGCAGGTCTCTCTTCATATCTTTAGGAGAAGTCATTGCAGAAGTTGTTTGCAATCTCTCTGCCTATTGTGAGATTGCAAACAAGTTCTGCGAAAGCTTCTTGGGTCATCCCATTATCTTTAAAGGCTGACATTTGCAAATTGTTGGAAGCTCTTGTGAACTGTTTTTAACAAATGAAGCGATTTTAGCGCTTCACCCTCAGCTCGGAATGGTTACCTACCATTGCCTAATCGATTGTACCCATGTTGACCAAGGGGGAATCTAGGTACCGTCAGCTTGTTAGGAAAGGCTAGGTAATGTCGCTTCCATCATTAGCAATAGATTCACTTAGACCCAGTGCACGTACAATCCGTGCAGGTTTCCAATTTTATCTACTCTGTTGCTGTCAACACTGGTTAGTTGCAATTTGACTCCACGCCATTTAATGACCATCAGGCGCTGTGTCAGCAATTCTTCTTTGTGTGGCGCTACAGTCCGGGGTGGACCTGGGCCTTAACCAACATGCCTCTCCAACTAGCGCGATCCCTGGCTAGCTGTCTCCAGTTTCGCACACCAAGTTGGTTGATGTCCTTCTCCACTTGGGTGCGCCACCTTAAACGCGGGCGTCCTCTGTTGCGTTGCCCGACAGGTTCGGATTCGAAGATTCTTCGGGCCGGAGCTGTGGTGTCCATACGCTCTACATGACCTAGCCACCGTAGGCGTTGGATCCGTAGACGCCTAACTAGGCTCATGTCGGTGTACAGCCCGTACAGTTCGTGATTGAATCTTCTCCTCCAGAACCCGTCAACACAAACAGGACCAAAGATCGTGCGTAGAACTTTTCTCTCAAAGAGACCAAGGACTTCTTCATCCGCTTTCGAGATTGTCCATGCCTCTGCGCCGTATAGCAGGACTGGGATGATCAGAGTCTTATATAGAGTCAACTTGGTTCTTCGAGAGAGGGCTCTATTACTCAATTGCCTCTTGAGTCCGAAGAAACAGCGGTTGGCAAGAGTTATCCTACGCTTGATCTCGGTACTGATGTTATTTCTACAATTTACTCCGGAGCCGAGGTAAGTGAAGTCAGTGTGTCAGCAATTAGTTGTGGAATAATTTGTATAAAAGACGGAGACAATAAATATTATGACGAGTGCGAATTACGAGCTCACAAGCGTATCACATTGTTTTATTTCTCTTTACTTTGTCCTATTCCTATCCCCCACCAGGGGTAAGGTGGTGATAGTGCAGAGCTGAACACCCAGTCGATTATGTTGCTACTGAGCCGGATACCCTCCGTTACTCATACATTACATAGTCCTTTGCAAGTCCTTGGCCATATCTGTTTCGCATGTAGGCATGTGATAAGCTTGTTCTCTCTCTTTTAAGGTCGTTAACTAGCCCTGGCGATCACTAGGGTCTTAGTTTTTTGGGCATCTCGATGTTTTCAACCTTTTATCCAATGATTGTTGTTATGCTTCTGTCTAGCTCGTCTGTATCACATTTGCCTGAAAAATTTCTATATCCAGGAACCCAGCATATCTAGTTAAGATACAAACAGCAGAGTCTAACCAATTTCGATATTAATTTGTGCCATAATTGTAGCTTGACTGTCGGTGTGGATAACGTGATCTCTTTCGATATCATTCTAATCAATAGCCATTCAGCGGATTCACGAATAACCGTTATCTCCGCCTGGAGAAAACTACCGTAATGTGGTAGGTCTAAAAGATAAATCTGGAAATGTTCCGAGTAAATATCCACACTCACTTCACAACCGATGTTAGGTCCGTCTGTGTAGATATCCTTGGCGTTGCTATTGTTCAGTACGTTTCCCATAGTTGTCTACTCGGTAATATGGACTTATATTCAATATCGAAATCTAAGATCGGAGCTATGTAGTCTGTAGGTTCTTATGTAAATTGGTGGGTATATGATCGGATTTCTTCATTGCTCGAGTGCTTTCAGTTCAGCGTCCATTTAGCTGCGAATTCCTTGCTAAGTGACCACAGAAGCCAGTTTGTCAAGTAAGTGGATACGAGTGAGTTACTGCGGAAGTGTGAACAATGTCTATCGTGTCTCTGAGTCCCCATGAAGTTGCAGAAACGACTCTCGTCAAGTATCCAGTGTGTAGACTTGCTTAGCTATCTCCAATTCCGCACATCTTCGTGTCATTGTACGTCCATGTTAAATATCTTACTGTTGCTTCGCCAATAACTGGCTAACAGTAAAACCCAGAGTCACTGTCCCATCATCTGTCCATCACTCGAACTAATGCGGATTTTACATGCGACCTACAAACTACCTCTCTAAAACATCTGCTAGTTTGCACAAAACAAAATCTGACTGACTGTAGAACAAGCATCTTCACACAGCTCGTCGCGGTCTAGAGCTTTTAGTCAATTTGAATAATTTAAAATAAATCACGTTTGCATCCATGAGGAAGTGTGCAGTTGTGGACTGAGAAGCAAAGTTCCCAGAACGTCATTGTCTCAAGCTGTCTGTCAAATCAGCAGATACGGCAGCCGGTTGATTCAACGATACCGGTTTGTGACTTGTTACCCGCTGAACATCGGTTATTCCTCCTGAACATGTCAAAATTCAGCCGCTCAGAGGCTGTGAGAAGTGAGAATCGGCAATTTGCAGCGTGGATTATTGTTTATTTCCCGTTTGGGCACACCCATACCAGCGGCTTTTCAAGAACACCTCGCACACAGAGCCGCAGCGCGGCTCAAGCCAGCGAAGTGACGCGCAAGACGAGGAATCAAACGAGTTTTCTGTTTACGCCGAAAGTGTGCGCGATAGCGTACTCCCTTATCTACCCGATTAGGTTGCCCCGTCGGCCGAGGACTGGTTTAAATTACTAGCCATCACCGATGCCCGAGCGGTCTTAGTCAGTTGCGCACTCTTGATTGGATCGGTTGTGTCGCGATGTTCAAGTGTTTCGGTTTGACGCTGTTGGCCGTGGCCGTGGCTGTGTCGGTCGCCGCTGGTTACGAGGTTCCCAAGGCGGAATTCAAAATATTCTATCCGAAAGGATTCGAGGTGTCCATCCCGGCCGAGGACGGTGTGACGCTGTTCGCGTTCCATGGCAAACTGAACGAGGAATTCGACGGCCTGGAAGCTGGCAGGTGGGCCCGGGACATTGTCAAGGCGAAAGAGGGACGATTCACTTTCAAGGAGCGTGAGACGTCGCTGAAGCTGGGCGATACTGTCTACTACTGGACCTATGCCATCTACAACGGCCTGGGCTACCGGGAGGACGACGGCGCGTATGTGGTCACCAAGTACGACGGAATGGCGCCTGGCCAGACGCCGCCAACTACAGGAGGAAAAGGAGCTCCTGTCACAACGCCACTGCCTCCGCCAGATTGTCGTGGAAGTATCAGTACCACCGCGGCGGACATTCCAGTTCGGTGCGCGGGCCAAATCATTTTCGAGGAGAACTTCAACGGGAACAGACTCGACGCGAAGACGTGGCAGATCGAGCGACGTTTCTCGAAGGAGCCGGACCACGAGTTTGTGATGTATTTGCTGAACGAAGAGGTCTTGAAGCTCCGCGGCGGCATGGTCTCGATTCAGCCCATTGCCACGACGAGGATCTACAGAGACGACATCCTGGACAAGGAGCTCGATCTGGGACTCAACTGCACCGGCCTGCTGGACACTGTGGACTGCAAGCGGGACGAGAAATTCTTCGACATCCTGCCACCATTCATATCGGCGCAGTTCTCCACCAAGAAGTCATTCAGCTTCAAGTACGGCAAAGTGGAGATCCGAGCGAAGATGCCCAACGCGCCGTGGGTGTTCCCCCAGCTGTTCCTCGTCCCAGTTGAAAGCCGCTACGGCGTGGCTGACTATCAGTCCGGACAGATGCGCGTCGCAATGACTCGCAACAATGGTGGCCGCACAACAGACGATCTCTTCGGCGGCGTCATCCTCAACGCCAAGGAGCCATTCCGGTTCCAAAAGCTCTGCAAGAAGTCCGGTATGCCTGTGGACTGGTCGAAGGACTTCCACGTCTACACCCTGGAGTGGCTGAAGGACAAAATCATTATGAGCGTCGACAACGAGCAGTACTGCACCCTGGAGCCCGAGTCAAACGGCTTCTCCAGCATGAATGTGAATGGCCAGGCCTTGCCCAACCTTCAGTACCTGGAGAACGGCTCACTGATGGCGCCCTTCGATCAGCAATTCTACATTGTCCTCGGCTACGGTATCGGCGGACACAACGACTTCCCAGACGATTCCAGCTTGTGGACGAAGCAGAAACCCTGGCCCAACTTCAGTGCGAACGCAATGAAACGCTTCTGGAGGAAGCAGAAGAGAAACTGGAGCCAGTGGCTGAACACCGATGCCGCCCTGACGATTGATTACGTTCGAGTGTACTCTGTGTAACTGTTTAAGTGTGATGAACAAAATAAAAATGGTTGATTGCTTTTGATTTGAATAGCAAACGTGTTTTGGTTGAGTTGGAGGGACTTTATTGGTAGTCGATAGAGAAGATCAGCGAATTGAGCGATGACTTCGGGGGATGGTTGTTTGTGTCGCGTTTGGTTGATGGAGGTATTTCAGTTCGTTATGAAATGAGCATAAGTCTGGTGTGTCGTGTCTTCAATCTCATCCGAAGAGTTCATCAAGTTAAAAAAAACTGGCGTTGAGCTTTTTCAGAGGACAAAATTGTCTCGGAGGTTGAGCATGCATGATGCAGGGAGCATATTCCGTCTATAGTGGGAATCAAGTGAATATATGAATTTGCGATGATCCGGCAATAGGTTCGCCTCGCCAATATGTGCGATAAACGACATAAACGAATAGGGTAAAGTCATCCTTTGGTTCCATCCTTTTGTTGCCAGTTCCACCTGAACGTGGTGGCCCGTGGCGTTGTGGGTATGTGCGTCCACCCCAATCTCGACGTCGTAGGTTCGATTCCTGCTCTGTGCGACAAAAATTATTTACACGGCCTCCCGTCTTTCGAGTCACTGACATTGCTCAAAGAGTATTTCCTGTCTAGAAAAAGCTTCTCAAACTTGGCCGTTCGGAGTCGGCATAAAACTGTAGGTCCCTTCCACTCGTAAGAGAACAATAGCACGCACAACATGAGTGGCTGCTGAGAAGCTAGGCCCTGACCCTCTACGGGCTGTAGCGCCACCCATATTATATTATATTATAGTTCCACCTGAACGACATTGCAGTCGTGGTATTGTCCATTCTGAGTGACAGAATTCCTCCGGTCGAACCTTTCATTGCTAGGCCCGTACACTCGTAGAACAGTTTACAACCCATTTTTCGTCGATCCAAGAACGCAAAAGCAAAGTATAGAGTTTTTTAAAGAGGGAGGCTCATCTGAGAACCCTCGCTACTCCTTGGCTCGCAGCACCCGGTTTCAAACTAACACTACACTGAGGACCATATAACATTATTTACATCTGACGGACGAGACAAGATATCGCTGGAATAAGCATAAGGCCTAGAAAAGGGAAAATATTTCAGTTCCGTAGGTGTAACCTTTGGCAAGCACGAGCAACCAACCTGCAAAAAAAACCTATGATTTATGATGACCTCGTCTAGCTCATTTGGGTTTCAGGTCGTTTACATAATGTCCACTTGACTTTATCCAAGACTTGCCATTTAGCAGTATTTTGTGTGTATGCCTAAGGGTTGAGAGTATCCCACTTTAGAGGGCTCTTTTCCAAACTCGTTTATCTCTTTGGACAGGACAGCAATCGTCCTGTTCACGCTTTGCGATTGCTCATTGTTCACGTCCAGCCTCTTTCTCCCATGCGCAACAAATCCATACACCTACTCAGCTCCAGTGCCTAGGCTTTCTACGCCATAACCAGAGTTCATTCCAGCTCGCTCTATAGCCTCTCCTACTCTGACAAATCCATACCCGCATCTGTAACGAAAACCACGATCACCACGCAGCGCGGCTTTGATCTAGAGATTATTTTCGGACGAGGATGATGTGTTCCCGAATGCATTCGCCGACAAGGACTACAACGCGGCACCACGGAGTCCGCCGGAATACAACCGAGAGTTCTACAAGCAAAGTACTCTGGTGCAGCCAGATCAACGTTCTTCAGAAGATGTTGACGTCTACGAGTTTGGCTAACTCGATACCCGTCGCATCTGGCTATACGGTTAAACTTGTATGTATGTATATACTGATTTATCTATCACAGCCACTTCAGCCTGAATGGCCTTAATCGAATCTCATAGTGACAGGCATCTTTCAGAGAGGTCCCCACGAACGCTCGCTCTCTAGAAGTCATCTGATTCCCTTGGTCCTTGGTCTCTTTGAGAGAAAAGTTCTACGCACGATCTTTGGTCCTGTTTGTGTTGACGGGTTCTGGAGGAGAAGATTCAATCACGAACTGTATGGGCTGTACAGCGACATGAGCCTAATTAGGCGTCTGCGGATCCAACGCCTACGGTGGCTAGGTCATGTAGAGCGTATGGACACCACAGCTCCGGCCCGAAGAATCTTCGAATCCGAACCTGTCGGGCAACGCAACAGAGGACGCCCGCGTTTAAGGTGGCGCACCCAAGTGGAGAAGGACCTCAACCAACTTGGTGTGCGAAACTGGAGACAGCTAGCCAGGGATCGCGCTAGTTGGAGAGGCATGTTGGTTGAGGCCCAGGTCCACCCCGCGGACTGTAGCGCCACACAAAGAAGAAGAAGTATTCAGTCCAAATTCTTTAGGCAGTCGTCTTGTTCTTTCGTACGATGAATCCAACACCCAGTTGCTTCCTGAGTGCAAAGAACACCTATTGATGGCTAAGAATATGATCCCATGTTCCTAATACTGTTCTCTGCGGTTCTGACGTACACCCTCATCTGGTGTCTGTACATCAAGCTGTTTCTATTTTTCTTTCTTGGTCTTATCCATTTCAACAGCAGCACAGTTCAAGAACCAATTCTAAAATAGCATCAGAAATAATACACTTGATTAAACCCAGCTCCAACACACACACATGATAATGAAAGGTCAACTTTCAGGAATTTCCAAACGAATTGAAGAGATAAGAAACGACAAGATGATCTTGTCAAATCGCAAAGCTGATGAAGCAGTTAATTTGGTTTTCCCAAGATGTTCACGATTTTATTGCTCAATTAACTGCGACTGACGGGGTGAGATTCAAGTGAGAGCACGTATTTGAACGACGCCAAACTATCGGGCACAAGAGTGTCAACGTGATCAGACTGCTCCAAGCTTACACCACTTGACTTGACTCATGAAGACAATAATACAGCACAGCTCATGTTTTTACTTAGATTTTATTTTAAAAACTACAACCACTCGCTTAAAGAGCAAATACCCTTATGTAGTCGATCTGGAGCGCACTGTCCGCGCCCAGCCACCGGTTCCAGTTGACTTTCTGCTTGAGCCAGAACTGCTTCATCGATTTCTCGTGGGTGTTCCTCCAGGGCTTCTCCTTCACCCATAGTGTTGCGTTGTCTGGGAAATCATTCTCCCCGCCGATGCCGTAGCCGATCTTGACGAAGAACTCCTGATCGAATGGCGCTATTTTCGACCCCGTCGCCAGGTGCTCCTTGTTTGGCAGCGTCTTGCCATCAGCCACCGCACTCGAGAAACCCCCAACTCCCGGGTCCACGGCACAGTACGGCTCACTGTCGACGCTGAATGTGATCCTTTCTGGCGACCAGACCATCGTGTAGAGGTGGAAATCGGCAGACCAGTCGACTGGGGTGCCGATCCTCTTGCACAACGTTAAGCTGCGGTAGGGCTCGGCCGAGTTGATGATCGCTCCGCCGAAGAGATCGTTGGCCATATCACCGCCACTGCTGCGGCTGAATGCAACTCTCATTTGGCCGGATTGATAGCTCTTCGAGCCGTAACGCGACTCGACCGGTTCGAGGAAGAGCTGCGGGAAGACCCACGCGGCGTTCGGCATTTTGGCGCGGATCTCCACTTTGCCATACTTAAAGCTGAACCGGTCTCTGCTCGAGAACTGCGACGAGATAAATGGCGGGAGAATATTCTGGTTATCCCCCTTTCTGGTGCAGTCCTCTGTCTCGTGGATCCCCGTGCAGTTCTGTCCCAGGTCCAGTTCGTTCTCCAATATCGCGTCGCCGTAAACGTAGGTCAATGGGACCGGTTTGATGGACAACTTCCCGCCGCGAATCTTCATGACTTCATCGTTTATCAGGTAAACAGCAAACTCGTAGTCCGGCTGCGATGAGAACCGCCGTTCCATTAACCACTTGCTGGCATCCAACTTCGATTCGGCGAAGGTCTCCTCAAACAGGAGCTCGCCGGGACAACGAGCCTGCAGACCGTTGTTGTAGGTCGTCAGGCTGCCCAGCCGGCAGTCTGCTGCCGAAGGCGCTGCCACCGCCGGCGGAGGAATTGGCGTTGTTGAAGCAGACTCGCTTTCGGGCAGAGTGTAGCTCGTCACCGTGTACTCTCCATTGTCCTCCCTGTAGCCAAGGCTGTTGTAGATTGCGTACGTCCAGTAGTAAATCACATCGCCCGGCTTCAGCGCCGTCAGGCGTTCCTTAAACGTGAACCTGCCATTCTTTGGCTTCACAATATCCCGAGCCCATTGGCCAGCCTCCAGGCCGTTCATCTCCTTGTTGAGGTTGCCATGGAACGCGAACAGTGTGACACCCTCCTCGGCGGGAATTGACACTTCGAAGCCCTTCGGCTGCAGGATCTTGAACTCGGCCTTAGGAACCTCGTACGCGACACAAATCGCCAGAGTTGACACCAACGCGAACACGAATTGCGTTACTCGAGGCATTTCAGACAACCGACCGACTTGAGATGAGGCGAGGAACTACTTAATTGATTCGAATTTCCGAGAGCATTTACTGGTAAATTTCGCAGATAACAAAACCGATAAAGTGCCTTAAAAGTCCCTCGGATGTAAGAGGAACTGGTTTGGTGTGCAGAAGTGCGGGCAAAAATCACACAAAAAATAGGGAAAAACGGTATGACTCGCAGTTGATTTTCTTTTCCTGACTCTGCGACTCAGGCAGTTCGTCGGTTCGTTTAATGAATCATGAACTGGCGACCAACACAGTCAGCTTCACTCGACTGTGACGTGGGATGTGCTGACACCGATTCCTATCGACGCACAAAACTGGTTCGGAGGGGATTCACTGGGACTGTCCGAAAACTTGTCTTGAAGTAATTAATCCCGCACGGAGACTGTATGAGAGCTGTGCTTATCTCCTCTTCACACTCAGCTGCTGGAGGCTGAGAGACTCGTGAAGAACACTGACAATGCTTGGAATTTCTCTCAGCAAATATGAATCGTTAAACAAAAGACTGGCTTGTGTTGGTTGTATTTGCTTCGGCTAATCGAAGCATAAACAATTTGCTTACAGTTATCGAACGCACACTGTGGTGGAATCGTAATCATCGGGGTTTATTTGAGTTCGTCACTGATGGCGTATTCCTCAATCGCAAATAAAAGTTAAGACGTGTGTTTAGGCAAGAATTTGTGTGTTTCCAGGTCTCGATAGTTTGACCTTGGCTATCGTGCGCGTCAGAAGTTGAAGCTTAGCTTGAAGTGTGTACCTCGAATAGAATAACATGTTGATGCGTTTTTTATGAGTTCGCTGTATTTCAGTCAGTCACGTATATTCCTCTTTAAACGCTTTTTCTAAGAAAGTTTGATTTGATTAAATGGGCGGTGTTTAAGTGTGTTCCTAGGATCACCAATAACTACTTGACTTCTGCTTTCAGTCTGAGGACATCGGCATAAAATCTGTAGACTTACATCGCATCAACAGATTACTGATTATCAAATCAATCAAAATCAACGCTCACTTGTTCATAATACCAAGTGCCACAGTCAAGGTTGGCGATAGCTATATTCATTTGCGAGTCTTGGCGAAGCTCGCGCACGACGACCCATAAACCAGGTGTCTAATGAGAATCAATCGCATCTTGTGTTGTGTTACTTGACTAATTGATTTGTGGTTTCTAAATTAACACATCGAAGATGACGGAAACAAGCACATACCGTAAATGCATTCCGCATTGAAGAGAACTCGCTGTCCTTGAACTTTGAATACTTAATCCTTAGCTGGGGGCAGTGACTTTATGGTTATGTGCGTCGATGCCTACGCGTTGAAACCTACCGTATCTGGGTTCAATTCCTCGTACGACAAAAATAGTTTTTACGGCACCATCTCTTCCTTATTCGGAACCATCAAGCATGTTTCCGAGCAAGAAGATCATGCCTCTGCAGTGAACTCCTCCACGTCGAATTGTGGCGGGATATCAAAATTTGTTCGAGTTAGGGGGCGTTGAACTTAAAGAAGAGTGTATTGTGTGGAAGCGTCAAATATCCTGGATGTGCGAACATTCAGTGCGAACATTTATAACATTCAACGTCGACTCTGACCATTTTCTTGTTGCAGCAAGATTCAGAGCTCGACTGTCCAATGTCAGGAAGCTGCACAAGCCGACAAACAAACGAACTTATGACATTGGACACCTAAGCACACCGGATATTGCCAGAGCCTACGAAGAGCAATTAAGTAAGAGACTCTCCGGAATGCCTACGTTAAGTGCCAAGGAGATGCGGTTGCATTGCCGCTCGGCCATCAAAGAGGCAGCGGAAGCTACCTTAGGCTACCTTCCACCCCCGGCAAGAAACCCGTGGTATGATGGCGAGTGTGAGCAGAAAAAACGTGCAACCGACGAGGCATACCAAAAAACGCTGCAACGGAAAACAGAGCAGAAGACGGGAGGAGAAAAAGCTTCGACGCCTGAAAAAAAAGATCCCTCGCAACCTCCCAGCTCAAGGATATCGAAGAGTCTAGGGACAAACAAAAAATACGGACCTTTTAGAAAAAAGCCAAAAGCCTGGCCACAGCCTTTAGAAAAGGCACCCAGGCTCTTCGAAATTGTGCCGGTTACCTAGTTACGGACCCACCTCCGGAATAGTGGATGTGTTTAAGCAACACTTCCAACAGCTGCTTAGCGGGCCTGACCAGGAGAGAGTGATAGGGAACCTGGAAATCCCAACTCAAGTAGACGAAGTAGTCCTCCCACCTAGCTTTGAAGAAGTCGGTACAGCCATTAAAAAGAGAAAGAACAACAAAGCCGCAGGCTCAGATGGCTTACCAATGGTGGGAGCATGCACCAGATCATTTGCCTAATTTGGAAAGATGAAAGCATGCCCGACGACTGGAATATAAGCTCCATATGCCCCATCCACAAAAAAGGCGCTCCTACCTCCTTCAAGAACTATAGAGGTATATCCCTGCTCAATGTCGCCTACAAGATCCCATCCAGCGTACTGTGTGAACGTCTAAAGCCGTTTTGCACGGCACTAATCGGGAAGTACCAGCGCGGCTTCCGGCCCGGCAAATCGAATATAGACCAAATCTTCACACTAAGGCAGATCCTGGAGAAGACTAGCGAGTTTCAAATCGATACTCGCCATGTTTTCATCGATTTTAAAGTCGCATACGTCAGCAATCATCGCAAGGAGCTATTCAAAGCGATGGCCGAATTCGTTATCCCGGAGAATTGATCTGGTTGTGTCGCACCACGCACATACGTGATGCACCGTACAGTTCGGTTCAAAAACCTCTGAACCGTTCGAAACCTGCACCGGATTTCGGCAAGGAGATGCGCTGTCGTGTGATTTCTTCAATTTGGTACTGGAGAAGATAGTGCGGCGGGCAAAAGTCAACACGGAAGGCACTATCTTCTACAAATCAGTCCAGCTGTTGGGATACGCTGATGACATCGACATTATCGCGCAGTCCCAACGCGAATCGCCCTTGGCAACCGATGCTACTTCGGTCCGTCAAAAAAACTGGGCTCGAATATCCTGACTCGAAGGACCAAAGTCATGCTCTACAAAACCCTTATTCTGCCAGTCCAACTTTATGGAGCCGAAAGCTGGACAAAGCAGACCGAACCTCCGGTACAAAGACCAAGTTACCGCGGATGTAAGACAGCTTAGTCTTGATGACTGGAAGCAGCGTGCCCAGGACAGTCACCGATGGAAGGCAGCAATTGCTCAGGCTCAGACCCTTCATGGTTCGTCTGCCTGATAAGTAAAGTAAGTAAGTTTTGTGTGGAAAATTGTCATGAAAGACTCTGGAAGATATGTATGCAACCAAATCAGTGTGGAAACTGAAATAAAGAAGCTAAAGTACGGGTAGACAGGGCATACGCTAGGAAAGCCAACGGATAAAGTACTGAACGCTATTCTACAATGGAATCTCAATGCCTCGAGATTGCAAAGTCTGCCTCAGATCAATTCAAAATAGTGTGTATTATTACTTTTAGTGGTGACCGGAGACGTCTGAAGCACTGAAATTGGTGGTAAGATGGATACGGAGTGTAGATCGTATATTCAGTATGCGTCAAAAGTAAGTTTACGCACATGAAAATCATTTTCAAAAAATTGGCTGGGTTGCTTGAACAATCTCAAAACTATGTTCACACTATTTGGAAGCGGAGTTTAGATTGAAGGCCCGAGCCCATAGAATCCGGCGCGTGCGTTGCAGTTGACATCCACAAAAATCGTATTTGCCGGACTGCAAAGACGTGCCAAATGAAATACGTGCGTTGCGTCCGAAATATGTATAACTACATACAATCCCACACGACGATGAGAGTAAAATGATACACATACATACATGCTTTTGACTTGTTGTGATATACCTTACGTCCTTTAACCCCTCGGGGGGCATAGGACGTCAACCTCGCCTGCGCGCCATCTCGTTCCTATTTCTGCAACGCGTTTGAGCTCCCTTCAACTCATTTCTAAAGAACTCGACTCCTCTTCAACTGTTCTGCGCCATGTTTGCCTAGGGCGTCCCGCTGTTCTGCCTGCCTGCGTAAGCGGATTCCACTGCATGGCGTACTTCGCAATAGAATTGTCTTCGCGCCGTAGGGTGTCTCCAATCCACTGCCACTTTCTGGTTCCTGGCCCGTTCTCTGGTACAATTGTTCGTTAGACATACGGTTCGACCAAAAAATCCTGAGGATGTTTCTTAAACAGCTTTTTATGAAAGATTGCAGCTTTCACGTGGTAATGGTGTGCACTTTCCAGGTACTGCATATAGCAGCACCGATTCTACGTTGGAGCGGAACAGTCGCAGCTTCGTTCTTAAGCTGATGACATTGCTTTTCCAGATCGTGGATAGCATTCCGAACGCAGCTTTAGCCTTGCCGATTCTGTTGCACACGCCCAGTTCGGTGCCACAGCGATTAGCCGAGACCGCACTTCTTAAATATAGGAAGCTGTTAACTTTCTCGACTTCCTGTCCGGCAATGTTCATTTGGGCGCGGTTGTCTGAAATACTAAGGGCTTTAGTTGTTGTGTTTATTTTGAGCCCCATTTTGTTTGCCTCTGCTTCAAGATTATGGGCCATTAAATGAAGATCCATTACCCGATGCGAAAGGAGACAAGTAAAAAGGGTACGTGAGAATTCCAACTACCTGGGTGCGATATGTACTTGTGCGAATTGAAGTCAACCTTCATCTATTAAAAAACAAAGTAGCCTGTGTTTTATCATATTATTTGATTGGTTCACCTTTCTAATGTTATCTAAATCGGCCAATCCATTCAGAAGTTTGATATTCATAACTTTAACAAAATTGATTGGTTTTGGTGGAAAATCCTTTCCGAAGCAGAAAAATAAAATATTGTCTGCTTTTGCGTATGTATTTGTCATCATCCATAGCTGTGTTTATGGATGCATGCATTGAAAGATTGGGTACGAGAAGGCGAGAAAAGGGTAAAAATGTTTTCTGATTTGTTTTCGTTTGTTGAACGTTGATCTATGAGAGGCTTTCCTCTTGGAATGTGATTTCCTCCACCCGACCGACTGGGGTCTTTGTTTATACCAGTTATGCTTACTTTGAAAGCTCTTCGCCTGCCACAACGATGTCTGCCACGGAACAAATTTAAATAATTTTTTTATATGGGCGTGAGACATTCATGTCTAGAAGCTTCTCAAACATGGCCGAGGAGAGCTTTACTGCTATATGGACTGCAAGCTACATCGTTTTCGATGATCTGCATGTATTTTGTCATTAATGTCGTTTGTTTCCTTCCTTGCTTTCTGAACCGATTTGGATCCATCTATGTAAGTTTTCTTTGCAGGCGGATTATAGAGTTCGTTTTTAGTCCCAATGTTCGCTCGTGGGAAATATATTGCTTCTGCTTTCTTGGGGATTTTCGAGTTTTAAAGACTTTGCTGCAAATTTTACCTCCAACGATCGCACTGGTGGCCCATGACGTTGTGGATATGTGCGTCGACCCCAACCCCGACGTCGTAGGTTCGATTCCTGCTCTTTGCGACGAAAACAAGACCCCACCTCTTTCGAATCACTGACAATGATCAAAGAGTATATCCTGCCAAGAAAAAACTTCGGAATGCTGTTCGGATTCGGCATTAAACTGTAGATCCCTTCCACTCGTGAGAGAACAATAGCACGCACAACACGAGTGGTTGCTGAGAAGCTAGGTCCTGGCCCCCTACGGGCTGTAGCGCCACCCTGTAGCGCCATTATATTATTATTATTATATCGCACTCTCCATCTCCATGCATCTGCATGAGAAGATACAATCGAATTTCTAGGACGACTGTAGGCTTTTATCGAAGTGCCGCTGCAATACAATGATTTCTTTGTTAATGGAAAAGTTCAGTACAGCTATGTCTCATGATCTTACTCAGTTCAAGCAGAAATGACGTTGAGTAAGCGATGCTGTACCGTGTGCCATATTCATTTCTACATCGCTGGATGCTATTGAAGTATATGTTGCAGCTTAGAGTGGTCGTGCTTTAAAAGTGACAAAAACAAGTCCTTTCATTGCCGGACGTATTTCGGTATTCGTGTTTTAGGCAATGTCAATCACCATTACTTCCGCCTTTAGCAGGGCATCATGATCAATATTTCCACAGAGCGGAGGAGATCCCCCCAAATCGCGTTATTACATAAAAGGTCACATATTTTGATAGTTTTAAACACCAATTTTATTAAGAAATCTACGTTCTCTACAATAAAGTTGTTTTTTAAATGTTTTTTTTTCCTTATTCACATGTTTTAGTTCCGAAAGTAAACGCATCTATTGAGAACAAAGAAAACTGAAGTCCGTAGAACACAGATCGCCCGCTCCGCAGTTCCCAAAATTGTTATGCTGAAGTCAAAAACATCGTAATCTCGCCAAACACACTTTAGAGTTAAACTAAACGAGAAAATGAAACAGAAGAAAAAAAAGAAAATATACAAATAAAACCAAAAATAAACAACGAAAAGCTTCCGTTCAGCATAGGCGTTTAATTCACTTTGACTCGATTAGAAGACAAAATGTTTCACATTTAATTAATCGCGCTGACAATTGATGCTTTTCTTTTCTTTTTTTGTTGTGTTAGTTTAAAAATAGTATGCGTTTGAGTAAAGCGTCATCCATTCCCCACCAGAAAAAAAACTGCTAATAAAACAAAACAAACGCTTACATTACCACGCTCAGTATTCAAATATAAGTTTCGAAAAAAAAAACAAGAAAAAAAAATGTCTTTCACGACGATCTTGAATCCAAATAAGGAACTCGAACTCGATATAGAAAATAATAATTGTAGTTTGGAACCGAAATCCACAGTTACACAGATACTCTGCAGTCCATGACAAAAACTGGCGACAGACCACCGTGTGCGGTAGTAAACACAATCGAAATCTAATTTTCTCGTTATCCTATTTATAGCTGGCTGTGAACTGTAATATAGGTTAAGTAGGCGGCTGTAGGTGTTATGTTTTCTTTTATGCTGCTTGCTCTTAAATTAGTATAATGTGATCATTTCAGAACAAACGGGATTTCATTTTAAAATGTTTTTCGTTTTGTTTTTTCTCGCTTATATTATTATTTGTTTGTTTTTTTTTTTTTTGTTATTTGCTGTTTCAATAATTTGTTTTGAAGAATTTATTAATCGCCCCCTGATTTCATGCCAGCAATATTGTGATTCAAAGTTCACTTTTTACCAGGAGGCGCCAATGGTTGACCGCGATCCTTGCCACGGAGTTTCAATCCAATCACACGCTCGATTTTTCCAAGGATCAAGTTGTTTGGAATGCCACGTCCGGCTTCGTAATCGGTAACAATTTGTTGCTTTTCACAGATTTTCTGAAAATAAAATGCGTGGGAACAAGATTTATTGTGGGTTTTCTCAAATTTAGAAGAGTCGTTCTTATGGAAGAGCTTTTTGTATTTCAGGTGGACAAACATGACACACGGCGGGTGCATGGGATATGGAAGAACAGACAACTAGTCACATTGAAGCTTTAGCGTCATGGGAGTATTTGAATGCTGCTTGCGATTATTAATAGATTGTCAACTATTCATGGAGGCAAAGAGGCTGGAACATCAAAGCTCTCATAGCTGCCTCCACACCAAAATAAAATAAAGACACCTCAAGGTTAGGTAAGTTCTATAAATGGATGTTAGGGACTTAGGAGGTTAGTGCTAGCAGCAACGTGCACAAGGATTCATTCATAAGAGAGACCTCTTTCAAATCGGTAATGTGAAGAGCGGATAGGCATTTTGTTGCATCAGGCTAAACGGGTAGCTTCGTTGTTGAGGAGGAGGAGGGCGGCACGTTTGTGGTTGCACGGCTAAGGTCGTCGGATGGGCTGGTTCTTGTCCATTCTCTCGTACACCACCCAATTGTAAACGAAAAAATCTCTTGCATGTAGCTAGTTAAAAGCGAGGGAGAGATAGAGAAAGAAAGCCTAATTCCTTATTCAGACCACGGACGGACAACTGAAAATACGAAAAAAGAAGAGAGGAAGAGACAGGAAAGATGAAGAGGAAAGTTGTTCAAAGCCTATGCCTTTACCACGAAAAGTAACCGGAAAAGGAGCTAAGCTAATTATCAGAGTAACTCTAAAATAACCTTCCTACCTTGTAACTACACCTAATCTGACATAAAACTCCCTAGCTCAGCCGTACGACGAATCAATTCCCTTCCAGCGTCGTTTGGCCAAAAATACACATTTCTTTTGCACGACACTATTTGATCTATTGACGATGACACACACGTTTGACATTCCTTCCCTCATTCCGAAGGTCCTTGTCACGTAACAACAGCCACTGGAGTAGGCTCGCTCGTTCGATTTAAACGACATTCGTAATGGGGGTTATTATTCAGTTCTGTTGTGTAACTCAAACGAAATCGATTTAGCATGAGGACACAAGTTCTAAAATGCTAAACTCGTGTATGCCTGAGGAGGCAGGTGGGAGGCACTGTTGTGTAATCTGAATAAAAATGTGAATATTTAAGCAATGTTTGTGTAAAGTCAAACAGCTTGAAATAATCATAAATCATCACAAACATTTACTAGAAAATGCAGAACTATTTTTTTTTTTTCAGCATGTTATGGTCGTTGACTACACCTGCGAGCGGTGACCGCAACTGATGCAGTGAGCCGTTCCGACTTTGTGCTAAGCTCGAGGCAAGCCGTGATAGCGCGATGAAACCAAGGTACACCTAGAAAACTGCGAAAACTCCAAGACAGCCGATGGGCAATGGCACTCAAACTGCCGACAGGGCAAGCGGAAGCAGAGCTCTAGCTTCACAACCGCTAACTGAGACAGTAAGGGGAAATGGAAAGTGGGAGCGAACCAAGTTTAAAGCTCCCTGATACCTTAACCCTCTACATCCTCTACTGCTCAGTGATGCTTGCAGTAAGTGATACCTTCGATACCTTGAGGAAGCTTCGCGTCTGAGAAAGCTGCGAAAAAGGTAGAAAAGCACAGGGCCTAGGGTCCTACCTTTGCATACCTCTTCATGTAAAAGGAGCAGTGACAGAAGCTGTGCAAATGCTGCAAAAGAAAAGGGGTTAGTACAAAGCGCACGGGGTTTGAGGGAGAGCAATAGACCCAATGCACAGGAATAATGAATTTTTACTATTATGACTACATGGCTAAGTTTCGTTAGGTCTCGTTCAATTTTGTTTACTTAAGTGGGAACGAACTCAATCACTCTCAAGCATCAACGCTCGTAAATGACAGTTGATGCTGGAATTTTGTATAAGTTCTCAGAGATAAGTTTACGATTCTTGAAGTTTTACGCTTTCGACGACTTTTCGTTTAGTTCAAATATAATCTACTTATGTCTCCTTGTGATGTGGGAGGCATGTGGCCCTCAATAAACAAGTCTGTCCAGCTGGCTATTCCACTTCTGTGCACCTTCGGGTTCGTGGCTACCCTCTATTGCATAGATTCTCAAACTGAGCTCTTGCTCTCAACTTGAGCGCTTGCCTACTCCCAGCAACAAATTTTTCTCTCGGCAGACCCCTTCCAAGATACAACTGGTGTGGAATAATAATTAAGGCGCATTTTTCTTGTTGAAAAGGCGTCGTGGACCCCGCTGGCTACATGCTGGGAATGGCTGCACTACCACCAGCGCGGATTCAAGATTTAGACTCGTTGGGTTGGGGCAGTGTCGATTAGACCCTACAGCACAAGCAATCCGAGGTATCTTCTTCTGCAAATGCGATTAGATTAACGCAAAAACTCTTTACTCGAAAATACGAACACGAAAGTACTAGGTTCAGCTGACAGCTGGACCACAAGACTTCTTGCCATGGAAAAAAAAACTCTACGTCGGATATATAGTCCCGTCTGGGAGGAAGGCCAACAGAGGAGAGGACACAACCGCAACCGAACTCTACGAGCTGTACCAGGATGTGAATATAGTCCGCGGAAGGCGAAAGTTCGTCGACAACACTGCCCCGAGTGCGTGGACACCAATACCCCAGCTAAGAGGTTCTTCAAAGCCGAGCCTCCTGGTTTAAAAAGGAAAGGAAGACCAAATCTCCGGTTTAAGGATCAAGTAGATCTTGAAACGTTGACAAGGATCTCAACGAAGCCCTCCTCTTACCTCCACCTGGTGAAATCCAAGACTCAAGCAACTTCGATCTAAGATGGAATAACCAACACCCGTGGGACACGTCGCTGTTGGCGGCTAAATAGAGAGGGCGAAGCGTGAGTGAGTCTGCATTAGGGCTCATCGCTCATTATGGATGGCGGCGGCTAAGATGCAGTCAGAGAAGATGCAAGTCGGCTTGGTCTTGATGACTGAAAGCAGTGTTCCCAGGACCGGTTGTGCTATAATGCCGGCATAGGACTACCCGATGGATCTTTAATTACGAGACTGATGGACACCAAACAGAAGACGACAGCGCACACAAGTGCAGAAGGACCGCAGTTTACTAATCCTGCTGCTTGAAACGATCAGATGTCGCGCTCACTCTTCTACTTGACAGAGTATGTCCTTCAATCTGACTGACTGTCTGACTCTCTGACAATCCAATAAAGAAGAAATAGAAAGTCTCACTTAAAAATCAAACTGGTTGTGTAATTTGAAGTTTTATGAGACCCGCAAATGTGTTCTGTAGGTGTACATCCATGTGTGGCCTCAAGGTCTCCGAGTGAAAGTTTAGAATTAGATCATCTTGTGACTAACACTCTCAAGTTGAGAAATGATGTTTGCTTGGCTAAACTGCTTTTCAACTCTAGTTGTTTGGAGATTGACACTGAATCTTCTCCATCACTTCACCACTACGCATTATGTTGACCTTTTAAGCTCTCAACAACAATAGTTCTCAACAACTAATTTGTTTAATAACAATGTCAGCACCGAAATCTGCCATATTCTTGTTTAGAACGTCAAATTTTGTTTACACGTGCGAATAGCACATAAATAGATAATTTCTCCATTAGGTATCCCATCGATCTGTACAGCCGGTATGATTACTTCTTGAAAACAAAACTGCGCCATCGTTGCCGGCGTTGTTATGTGAATACACCATCCATTTTGCAGGTGTATTGGCGCTGAGAACTGAAACTTACTCCGTCGATAAGGAAATACTCATCATCACACGCAGAAACCAAAAAGCTCTTTCAATCACAAGAACAAGAACGTCAGATACTCACAGTTGCCAAATCTTTTTGACTTAAGCCCTTTGCATTGCGGCCTTGCTGAATCAGTTTGCCAACATCAAGTGGAATCTTTTCATGCTTCAATTCTTCAGTCTCACGATCCAGCTTGGCAGTGTTCTTAGTGGTGACGTGTTGCTTATTTGTACCAGCACCGACTGCAATTACACAATTCCAAACAATCAATTCATATCAGTAATATCCCCTCACAATCTCATCCCATTATTGAGCACACAAAACTATACAAAACAAAGGAACAGACAAAAAAAAAATCAACACAACTCGCACAAGTCTCCGGTAACATTGCGAAATTTGGCCGTGAGTCAAGGATGCAATGTGCAGTGTAATGTCCGTCATGTTATCACTTAGGTTAATTGCAGCATGCGACACCGCTAATCACTGTGCACTAGATATCTTGTTTGAATACAAATATTTTTGTTAATTACATTTCTGTTGGGTGTCCACCTGAACGCCCTGACGACGTGCCTGGTTGATGGCACTCTCTGTCTTGAGGGTTGAGGCTTTTGGGGCTCTTTTACGTAGAACCGTAACTGTGTCCCAGTCCGACATGATTGTATGTATTTGAGTAAATGAAACGAAATTAAAACGAATTTATGTTTTCAATTCGAAATTACGTTGTCTTCTGTGAGTTTTTAATTTTTTTCAACACAGAAATTGCGAATGGATCGAATCTTATTTCCAGAAATGTCGAAAATGTGGGTCTCTTTTTTTTTTTGATATATGTACATTTACTTGACTGAAGTTGGATGCGGTTTGAGAATGTTGGTGAAGGCTGGTGATGCGTTTTATACGAGACAGATGACATTTGGTGTGGTGAGAAACTGTGGAGAAAATTCGAATTTCGTAATTAGTTGCAATGATGGATGTAGGATCTTGATTTTATCTTCAAGAAACCTGATTTTAGAATGTAAGGAAAAGCCAGACACTGCTTCAATTGACAGGTTACCAATCCGAATGAATTTGCATACATTCCTATTCGGATTTAAGCTCATTGCTCTTTTAAATCGAGTGGTGAATAGCGGCACAAGCCATAGATGAAGCTGCACATTGCATCAACAACAAATCTAATAGCTCAGATAGCCAGGCAGTGCCGCCAAAGCTCTAAAACGCATTCAGCTCCAGGATGGTGTACTATACTTCATTTTTCAGGATAGTCTGGGAATGTCATAAGAAATTCAACACGCTGACAGATACAAACAGGTTGAAACTGCTATTCGTGTCAGGTCATGAAAACCATGAAGGAAATGACAAGGCAGATATCCAAGCAAAGAAAGTGGCCGAAATTCCATATATTGGGCCGTGTCCCTTTGATGGATTCAGCAACATTTTGACGTACACCGGCTTATAAACAGCTGGACAACTAAAAGCAGCATGCAATTGCGGAACAACTAGGAAGGACCAGCATACTCTATAAAATGCATAAGGGCTTTTCCAGGAGAAGAACCAATGAGTCTCTGAACCTAAACAAGCCTGACCTTAGGATAATCTGTGGCGCACTTACTGGCCACTTGCAACAACCGATACAAAATGAGGCATACTGGGTGCACAGATCAAGCATGTTCGCAGGGCTAGTACTAAATGTGCTGTGAAGTCACTCTATAGTCACTCCCCAATTGGTGTAATTCGATATGCAAAAGCTGTGCAGGCCTGGAAGTGGCATGTTACCACCAGGAATTGATATGCATCCGCCCAAAGGGAATTTTAGACGCACAACTTCTTTTAAAACAGATGGTGAACATCAGCACTCGCCATCTAAGTTAGGACAGCCTGCTCATTTCTTCTTCTTTTACATTAAAGAAAGGAATCCTTAATTTACGACTAAATTTGTTTGAATAGTCCTGACGAGTGTATGAAGAGTGAATTGGAGTGTATCATGCAGACACTGGCACTGCTACCATCATCTGTTGTACATTCTTCTTTTGATCAAGGATTTAAGCAATTGTTTAGAAAATGTATTAAGAGTTAAGTTCAAGGATGATACGGCAGTAAAATGTTGCTAAAATTAGAAGCTATTTGGCCTCAAAGTGACTGGCCATGAATTTCTCTAAGTCTCTAAGTCTCTAATCAGATCATTGACGGTCCATCGAGCTTGGTTGTCAAGCAAATCGTATGGACAAATTGTTAAGTGTGAACGCCGCTGTTCATTGCGACTAGACCTTGAGCATTGAAGGTAGGAAGAAAACATATGTAGGTCCGTCCACATTGTACTACCGCGCAGTTCGACCTAGTCTTATAGACCAATTTGTACTAGATCGTGCAATTGGAAACGATCCATACGACTGTCGTCAAGGCGGTCGCATGGAAATTCAAGTGTGGGGCCCATGGCATTGCACTTTATTTTCGACGTCTCGGTTCGATCCTATTCGAATTTTAACGGCCCCAACTGTTTCGAGTCACTGACACTGCTCAAAGAGCATAACTGGCTAGAAAAAGCTTCTCAAACTTGTCCACTCGGGGTCGGCATAAAACTGTAGGTTCCTTCCATTCGTGAGAGAACAATAACACTAACAACACAAGTGCTTCCTGAGAAGGCATGCCCTGGCCGTCTACGGGCTGTAGCGCCCCGCATCATATTATGGAAGTTCACCTTTTTTCCCTCGGCCGTACGACATTTAGTAGAATATGAAAAGTCGTGGTACGACCGCAGTACATTTGTGGTAGTTTGACCCTGTCGATCCATGCTGTAGCACAATGTGAACGCCGCTAATAAAATGTAGCCAAAATGATAAGACATTTATTCCCCTGGCATTTCACTGTCAAACCAAAGCATTTCACTTGTCATTGCGAACATTTTGGCAAATTGTGCGATTTCGCGTCTAGTGGAAATATAAGGTCTGTTCCAATTGCTGTGAAATTCACCGAAAATCACGTAATAGACTATTTGAAAAGTATTTTTGTCAGACGATTCCAACAAAAAAAAAAAATCACTCAGGAAAAAAACGTTTTATTCAGACTTGTTACTAAGCAGAGAACTGACCAGTCAAACAAACACGCCTAATGAAAGTGAAACAATACCTTTTTGTCACCATCCACGCCCTAAGGCAGCATTTGTGAACACTTCCCATTACAACAGTCCCTCCAACTGCCACCAGCGCCACCAATACTTCACCACACTCAACCACCGCTCACCCCAAGAAATTTCTCAGGCATGTCCACTGAGGCTGGCCGTCTCACAGCGAAAGAGCGAAAACACCACACCACCACAGAAGAACCTCAATGGAGGCAACGACAAACGAGAAAATGTCAGACTCCCGAGAGTAGACATCGTCGGATTCTTGCGTGTGTCGACGAAGGAACGAAAAAAAAAAAATAAATAAATCAAATTTTTCGTCTCGAAAAGAAAATTTTGCAATTCCTTGACCAGCCCACATGAATTAGAATTTCAATAAATTTCCACGATCTTGATTTGCATTTGAAAAGTGAAAAAGGGAAAAATCATCTCTCCCAGTGTATGCTTGTGTCCGTGTGCTGTGTGTATGTGTGAAACGAAAAAGTGCTCCATCGGCCGCCGGGGGAATTATCCGTATTTCTCATCTCGTTCGTACAAGTGCATTGCAGTTTCCTTTCCACAAGTCACACCAGACACACTCTGGCCGTCGTCCGCCCCCCTTGCGTTCAGCTTCAGAGTATTGTGTTGCTCCTGGGGCGCTTCAGGGAGTGGAGAAGAATTTCCGAAGGGCCTTGGCTGCTGGTACGCGTACACCGTACAATCGTCTCCTTTCCGTGTTGTGCCGTGAGCTGTCGAACGAATCCCACAGACGAGAGGATATCGAGAGGAGAACCGTAAAGGAAATTCCTCCTCTGCAGAGAGAAACAAGTCTTTTCACTCCGATTCCGTGGATTTCCTTCTATTTTTTTTTCTGTTTGTTATTTCATTCATTTTTGTCTGTTGGTTCCTTGCTGTGACATAGCTCGAAAGTGCCAGTGCCCAGTGCCACTTTTATTTTCCTCTTGTACGCGTTCGGTTTTCGTTCTTTTTTTTCCACCTCCTCTCGGCTCTTTGTGAACGCAATCGATTCCAATAAGGAATTCCACATATATACCTCCGATACGCGAGTGCCGAGCCACTGAGTGTGCGTGTGTGTGTGTGTGTTTGCGTGAAGCGCAGCAGGAAGAAAAGAGAATCCAAAGAAGAAAATGAAAAAAATCATGTAAACGACATCGTCGTGGGTCGGTTCTGTGCTGTGCGAAAAATTGAAGTGGTGTATAGTGGATGCAATTGTTCGTGTGTGCGAATTGTTCGCGAACCCAAAATGTGCTTGCGATTATTATTATCGAGCGGCGTTCATCATATAGTGCGTTTCATTGGTGTTTCGTCCTTTCTGTTGGATCCCAGTCCTCCGTACAGCCCACCCCCTCGTGTGTGGTGAGATTGCGAGTGTGAAGAGAGAAAAGAAAAATCTAGCTTCGATACAAAACAATCAAAAGAAGGTGCAAGAAGGAGTGCGCGATAGGAAGGAGATACAAAGAATTTCACGATAAGTTTCTCAGAAAGAAGAAAAAAAAAAACGTCCGAAAGGGGGAGAGAAGAAACAAAAAAAAAATCGCAGTTTGGGGTAGGGAATACAAATTTCCACCAGCAAGTGAGTACCGAGTGAGTGACAAACCAACACACACACGCACAGGCGAGCCCGAGCGCACACCTACACTTTTGCGTACAGATAGACGACAGTGAGTAACTGGTGCGAGCCGGACGGACGTGCAGAGCATCGGGTGGCTCCAAGTCTCCATCACCATCAGCAACACCATAACGACGACGTTGTTGTCGTCGTCTTCATCGTCGTCACCATTATGGGGGCACAACAGACCAAGGATCGGTCGTCTGGAAGCCAAGGAACTGTCAGTTGTATTGGGATTAGTAGCAGTGTTGGCATTAGTAGTAGTTCCTCGAGCATTGGCGGCGTGGGAGGCAGTGGCACCGGCGGAGGGGGTGGCAGTGGCAGCGGCGGTGCCAGCAGCAATGCCTTGGGTGCGGGATCAACCCTTCGAGCGAGCCGCATGAAGTCCCGTGCATCCGCCGCACCCGCATCAACAAAGGATAATCGCAGTGCAATTGGATTGAATATCTTCACCGAACACAATGGTGAGTTCTTTTCTTTTTTCTCTTTTCTTTTCTTCCATTTTCCCTTTTTTTTGTCGTTTTTCTCATTCATTTTCCTCTCGGTTTTCGTTTCTTGTTGCCTATCCTTTGCATTGGTGTGTAGAGTGGTGTGGCTGGAGACGATGAGAGGGTGTGTTGCCATGTTGCCATGTGTGTGTGGGAGAACATGGTCGGTTGTCGTGTGTGTGCGTGTATGTGTGCGATCAAAGAAGAGGCGGACGACTGTGCAAGAGGGTGGAATGCACTTATACTGTGTTTTTTTTGCCCGTGTTTCCTGCTCCTCTGTAGCTGATATTTTAATTGAGAAGGGACAAAGTTTTGGTCTGGAAAATTGGAGACACATTCAGCGGCGGTCGCGGCGGCAGAACTCAACAGGGGTTGGGCTGCGATGAAATAATTTCTCCCGAACATATGGTTTGAAAAGAACCGAAAGGGTGGTTGCGGCACAGTGCCGACGTGACTTTTTGTATTCGAGACGAAATAAGGAGTATTTTTGCCATGTTGCAGCACTGATTTGCTAGGGTTATCTCTGAAGCGGGGGGACTGAAGCTCGCTTGGGGAATACAGTACGCACTTATTGAAGGGTCTGCGTGTGTCTAAACAAACAGATCTGTGCAGTTGCATGAAGGAACTGACGTCTTCACTGCACGTGCTGATGAAATAATAGTTCACATTTGTTCTTTTAGAGCTCGACCGTTGGCTAACTATTTATTTACTTCATTTAACCCTCTAAATTCGTACTCGGCTTGTGGGCGGTTATAAGCTGATACTCTTGAGTCTTATGTCAAGGGATAATCGCAAGCTAGTGTCTAAGTGTCACTTCGAACCTTGTTATGGCCGTCACTTCCGTAGCATGCTTCGTTTGGCAGTTAAACTGTGTATGAATTCAAAGTTGTTTGCTTTTAAAAGATCGCGTTTATCTACGGTGACAGTCTGTCCTCATTTTTAGAGGACAGTCCTTTTTTGGGTACAATGTCCCATTTATTTGTTCTTCCTAAAGGGGACAGCATTGTGCCGTCTTTTTACTAAAACGTCATTTTTTAAACCTTTTTCTCAATGACTTACATTGGAAATTACAGGATGAGTAAAATAAAAGCCGTTTGAACCGCACGAATCGGCACGTACCAGTGCGGCTTCACACTAAGGCAAACCCTGAAGATCAGCCAGTTTCAAATCGATACCCAACCGCTTTTTATCGATTTCAAATCTTCTTACGAGTCGATGTTAGTACCTCGGAACGTTCGGACATCGAGGACACTGGAGGAGTGTCTGACGTCGATCGCAATGTGATCAATCTGGTTGACGGTTGATTGATCGGGGGACCGCAAGGTCCCTTTGTGAATGTTGAGGTGAGGGAACCACGTACTGGCTACAGAGAGGTTTCGCCCCGTCACGAAGTCCAACAGCCTGAGTCCATTGTCGGACGTGTTGTCGTGTAGGCTGTGTTTTCCGACGACTCTAGGAAAAATTCATCCCTTGCCCAGCTTTGCATTAACATCTCTTAGAACGATTTTGGTGTCGTAGCTGGGGCATTGATCGTATGTTCTTTCTAGGAGATCATAGAACTTATCCTTGCTATCATCGTCTAGGTTGGGGCGTGGGCACAAATTAGGCTGATGTTGCCGAATGATGATGCGGAATGTGTGAGGCTTTCGCTTATGTATCTAAAGCTTAAGACTTCTTGCCCAAGTCTGCCTCGAACAACAAAACCGCATCCAAACGAGCGCTGCCTTCGCTCTTTGTAGCAATCGCCGTAATATATGTCGCAGCTTTTCGTCCCCTTTTTGCCCGGCCCATCCCATCGCACCTCCTGCATGGCGGTGATGTCAGCCTTTTAGGCTTCTAGGGGATCCGAAAGTTCATCGGCTGCACGTGGTCTGTTAAGTGACCTCACATTCCATGTGCAGAACCGAAAATCGTTGTCCTTGTTTCGTTCTCCATGGTCGTCAGCAGTAGGGTCAACCGTATCCGAGGCTTGTTGCCGTCTCTGAACTTGTGTGTGCTTTACACGGTGGGGAAGTTAACCTCACGCGAAACCCCCGAACCTGGAGGACCGGGTCCTGGTTTAAATCCCCGGACAAGGGGTCGCTTCATACATTGGTTCACCTCTAAGCGGCTGCAGTAGAGGTTATCCAGAGGGCGCCACGAGGAGGCTGTATGTCAACTTGACCTGTGCAATTACTGGAATCGTTGCTGGCATCTCGCCAAGTTGAGAGCAATTAAGAACTTTGCCGTGGATGCACAGGCCCATGCTCTACAATACTCTTATTTTGCAAGTTCTGCTTTATGGAACTGAAAACTGGACGATAAGCAAAACTGCAGAACCGATTCTTGGTGCCTATGAAGTGAGCAGTAGTGCATACTAGAGCTGTGTCAATCGATCAAATCTAGAGCGAATCATTCAAGTATTGTTTTCAAAAAAGATTCGGCCATTTCAATCATCGTTCTTTCAAAGATATTGTTGCATTCGTTTAATACTACCGAAAGCAATCCCAAAAGGCTGCAACCAATCGATGGTTCTTTGAACGACAAATACAGACTCATTGTACACGAGCGGAGTTGTGATACTGACTGACTTTCACTGAGATTCGAACCGGGGACCCCACTAACCAAAGGCAGACACTCTACCAACTGTGCCATCCAGCCGTTCAATGCGTACTAAATAAAATAAGTAACTTTGATAGAATCGAGTTGAATAATTTATCGGTAAGTTAGAAAAGTGTGTCGCTCCGAATAGTGTAGGTACAGTAATGGGTGGCGCTACAGCCCATAGAGCGCCAGGGCCAGGGCCTAGCTTCTCAGCAACCACTCGTGTTGTGAGTGCTATTGTTCTCTCACGAGTGGAAGGGACCTACAGTTTTACGCCGACTCCGAACGGCCAAGTTTGAGAAGCCTTTTCTAGACAGGAAATACTCTTTGAGCATTGTCAGTGACTCGAAAGACGGGAGGCCGTGTAAATTATTTTTGTAGCTCAGAGCTGGATTCGAACCTGCGACGTCAAGGTTGGGGTCTACGTACATACCCACAACGCCATGGGCCACCACTTGTGTAAGTACAGTGCGGCCTCACAAAAAGCAACCCCCATACGTAAAACTCCTCAATACAAGCAACACCTTAATCTTTACATTGTTGATTCAGTAAAAGCGACTGCTAAAAAAGAGCTGACTCGATAGAAGCAATTATGGTTTCATGAACAGTCCGGGGTAGACCTGGGCCTCAACCAACAAGCGTCTCCAGCCAGCTCGGTCTTTAGCTAGCTGTCTCCAGTTTCGCACGCAAAGTTTGTTGAGGTCCCTTTCCACTTGCGTGCGCCACCTGAGTCGCGGTCTTCCTCTACTGCGCCGTCCCTCGGGGCTGGATTCGAAGACTTTTCGGGCCGGAGCATTGGTTTCCATCCGCTCTACATGACCTAGTCATCTCAATCGTTGGATCTTCACTCTTGTGGCTAAGTCGATGTCGCTGAACAGGTCGTATAGTTCGTCGTTGTGTCTCCTCCTCCACTCACCATCTATGCAGACGGGACCGAAAATCACACGAAGGATTTTCCACTCGAAGCAACCCAGGGCTGCTTCACCCGCTTTTGACAAAGTCCATGCCTCCGCGCCATATAGCAGGACTGAGACGATTAAGGTCTTGTAAAGCGTTACCTTGGTTGCTCGAGAGACGGCTTTGTTTTCCAATTGCTTTCTTAGCCCAAAGAAGCACCGATTGGCAAGAGTTATTCTTCGTTTGATTTCAGCGCTGGTGTCGTTGTCTGAGTTGATAGCGGTTCCTAGGTAGACAAAGTTTTTAACTACCTTAAAGTTATATCTGTCTGCCGTGACGTTCTGGCCGAGACGTCGGTGTTGGGTGTCCTTTCTTGTTGACAGCATATATTTGGTCTTACCCTCGCTTACCGCTAAACCCATCTTCGCGGCCTCCGTTGCAATACTCACAAAAGCGCCTTGGACATCACGCTGTGTTCTTCCGATAATGTCAATATCGTCGGCATATGCGAGTAGTTGGACGGACTTCTAAAAGATTGTTCCTCTGGTGTTGGCGTTTAAGTTTTGAACAATTCTCTCAAGAACGATGTTGAATAAGTCGTATGACAGCGCGTCGCCTTGTTTGAATCCTTTTTTGACATCAAAGGTCTCGGTTAGGTCTTTACCGACATTGATGGAGCAGCGTGCATTCTCCATCGTCATCCTACACAAACGGACGAGTTTGGTAGGGATGCCAAAACTAGACATTGCTCTGTGTAGCTCGTCTCTATAAATGCTGCCATACGCGGCCTTAAAATCGATGAACAGGTGGTGGGTATCGATTTGTTGCTCCTAGGTTTTCTCCAAAATCTGTCGAAGTGTGAATATTTGATCGATGGTGGACTTTCCTGACCTAAAGCTTCACTGGTATGGACCGACCAGGTTGTTGACGAATGGCTTTAGGCGTTCACACAGTACGGCAGATAAGATCTTGTATGCGATACTTAGGAGGCTGATGGCCCTGTAGTTGGCGCAGTTCAAAGGGTCTTCTTTTTTATGGTCCTGGCAACTATCTCTGGCCAATTTAGTGGTGACTTGAATAATATGAAAGCGGTGCTTTGCAGGAAAAGGCATTTGCAGCTGCATGTGAATGAAGCTGTTTTGCATGGGCAGAAAAAAGGGCAATTTGAAATGTTCTCTATTTTGAGAACTCCTTACGATTACTTCCTGTACAAATGAACGTATGTGCCCTTTGTCCACCAACAACATAACGCAACTCGATGGTCCAGAAATGTGCAATTTCTAATGCCCGCTTAACGCTATCCGATAATTCGTGAATACAACGAACATCATTCCTTGGAATCAGTTAGACGGACAATGGCTCGCAAAGCGAATCGATGAATTGCGAAAAATTGTGTACTTCAATGACAACTCAGGCGTTTTATATCTGTTCCAATCCTTCAAAGATTCTGTGTCGAGGGAGAGCTGTGTGCAACTAAAATGAGAAGTAAATAAATTCGCAGGTACATGCCAGCGAAAGTCATTGCACTCTGTGATTACAATGGGTTCTCGCAATCGTTTGCTACATCCACCCAAACCCAAAACAAAAAGGAACTGTATTCCAAAGACATCCGGTCGATTTGATAATGTGAGTCTTTGTTGCGCACTCCAGGACAGATGAAGAAGATGACTTGAAATTGACCGGGATTCAATTCGGAAATTAATTTTCTTTGACTGTTAGGAAGTTTGAGGGTTCCCCGTTTTCGGCCATCGCTATGAGGCTCAGAATTAAGGGAAAATTCATCTTAAAAGAACGCAACCTAATTAGTTGGACATACCATAGTCAAACTAAGCTTGAAAATACTGCACGTGCTCCTCCATGATTGTCATGAAAACAAGAAGACAACAAGGGCGTACTCCTTAACAAGTTTCTGACGCTGTTCATGTCGCTGAACATACAACTGTCTCACAAAACCTACGAAATGGAATGTGAAACCGAAGAAAAGGACAACTCCTCATCCTTTTAACTGTCAATTAATTGAATTAAGCCCCTTAATCGACGCATTGACACTCAAACAAATTAATGTTCTGTCTTGTTAAATTCCCAACCCATCAAGATTTCCCGAATTCCCCGAATGTCATGGTCTTGTACAATGTGTCAAGCTCTGCACGCGCCGCATCCCTTAATTCGTCTCCAGCACTCAAACAAGGCCTCACAACCAAGAGCCAGGGTCAAGCCCATTAAAAATGGATGAAATAATCATGTACTTGACCTATCCCCCGCTCCAGTCCCCGCACGAGCACAACGAGCATTGCCCACAGCAGACACACGTTGTCACCAATCCCATCTATCGATCTGGCAACCCTACCCCAGTAAAGCACACCACTTACCCAATCACCATGCCAAAGCGGAGCGCAACCCCCAGCATCGTAATTATATAAATTTATTACATTCGCGCTTTGGTTTCTCTCTCTCTCGTCAATTGTGTGTCGGGTCGGGCCAGTGTTGCTTCGCTCATGCTCGCTGTTCGGGAGTCTAATTTTTATGCGTGTCTGAACACGCCTTGGAGCTTGATTAGAGAGTGGAAATTGCAAACGAAGGCGACACGTCGTCCCACACACACACGGGAGGACCCTGAAGTGATCTAACCTCATGTCAGCACTCGGTGCGGACAACTCCCAGTCCGCTCCAATGAATCAGAGAACCCTGTCGAGTGTCGACCATCCCATGAGCCGTCCGCAATTCAATTAATTGAAAATGTTTGATTCACCTTTTTTTTTTTGCTTCGGTTTCTGTTTCGTATTTTGCTTATCTTGCCAGGCATTCCTTTGCGTATTGGTCATCGTCCTTTCTTCCGAAGCGGCACGGCACACATTTTCCGGCAACTCATCGCCGTTTGGAAGGAAGCGGAAGGAAAGAAAGGGAAAATCGTGAAAACTACTCGTCGCGTCGCCCTGAGTCCGGATGCCGTATTGTGTCCGCACAGTCCCAAGCGATCGTCCCTAGAACCCAATTAATTATTCCATTTTCATTACGGACACCGGAATCGACGAACAGATGCGGGATGGGGGTGTTGTGTGGCCGAGTCATTATTTATTTCTGGTAAATATTTCTGCGGGACTTCTTTGTGTTTGTCCATCTGGCGGGTGATTTATGGAACGCCGAAAAGATTTCGAATCATTTTCGAAGTGAACAAATTGGAGGGTTGGCTGGGATCTGGGTATTTTTAATGCAGAAAGGATTATTCATTCATAGAGCTTGTCCGTCTGTGAAGCCAAATGGCTTTCTTTCTGCTGTGGCAGCACACACGATTGCGTAAAAACCATGCAACCGCTGGACGGGAAGTAGCTTGCAAAGGGACTGCCATATTTGCAAACCATGAAGCCCGGTAACAGGATCGACTTCTACCTCTTTTGTTACTTGTCTTGTGCATTTTTTTGGCCAAACTGACCCGTTTTCATAAAGGATTGTCGCTGAAATCGCTCCAATTATGGACAAGGCGAATTCAGCTGTTATTCCAAACAACGAAGTTTGAGAAGCCCTTTTTCTTACAAGCACATTTGCAGTGGCTCGGTAGAGGTGGAGACATGAATTGTGTGTGTTGCCCGAGTCAGGAAGTGATGCGAAAACACTCGGCGTGGAACCCGATGAATCAGCACATCTCCCGTAACTGATTTGTTAGGTACATGGTAGTCACACTTATGCCGGAGTAGGCCCGTTGTGTTACCACAAGGATCAA
This sequence comes from Eristalis arbustorum, assembly GCA_916610145.1. Taxonomy (NCBI): domain Eukaryota; kingdom Metazoa; phylum Arthropoda; class Insecta; order Diptera; family Syrphidae; genus Eristalis; species Eristalis arbustorum. The sequence continues at coordinate 20,175,702 of OU744318.1, read as the reverse complement.
GTTGATCTCAACTCGCAAACCATTTAGACAGATGCTGATATTCTTTAGCCTAAAACGCACAGGGCGCGAAAATTTCTATTAAGACGAGAGAAGAGGGCCTTGCAGATATAGAAAAGGTTTTCAATGGTCTCCTCCTAATCTCCATGTCTGGAGCTTCTGCAGAAGTCATGAAGATACAGAGATGAAGATATGGGAAATGCCTAGTCTGAAGGAGTGTATATTGATTATGCAGTGCACGGTTACAACACCAATTAGGATTTTGAGACCCGGCTTATTCATTCTTATCAAATCCCGCGCACGTTTTGCATAAGGAGTAGGCCAGGATTGTTTTGTGATGAGGATTGTCCAGTGCCTGTAGATGAACTACTTATGTTAAGGTTACGCGTCTCGAAAGGATGGACGGCAAGTCCCCATCGGGCAACATTGTTGAGTTAGTGATGTTTCGAAATTCTACGGGATGTCACTGTGTTCTGTTTAAGTTGAAGTACTTGGCCATATGGCTAAGAGATAGGCGGCAATTAATGGACGTCTTGGAATTGAATGTGACTGCTCTTAGAGATTTGATTGCTGCCTGTCTGCCAGAAGAAATGACAATGTCTGTGCTTGTTGTTATTCTTTACATAATATAAGTATGTGCAGCTTTGCTAATTCGCGGGACACCGGGACATAACGCCCAAACTAAGCAGCAGATGGAACCTGTCAAGAAATTGCAATTTAAATCTATTTGCAGGTACCGAGCAGACAGGAAGAGAGACTTCGTAGTGGTAATGGGTGGTAGAAAGGAGTATAGAGGAGGTTATTCCATCAATAGGTATCACAATGGGTCAACAATTAGCTAACTTAGAGGGGTTTCGGCTTGTCAGCCCAAAAACTCAACCAAATCTAACCTAGGTCCAGCTTGGTAGTAGGCAATTCAATAGACAGACTCAAAACCCTTCGGCGAGGTTGCTGCCGATAAACAGGACGTCATGCCCTTACTTGTAATTCAATATCTGTCACTTTGGTTCAATTATACACTGAGTCAAACGAATCTCCGTACACCAAATAATACTGCTCTCAATTTCATATGAAAATGAACCTACAATGAATCCCTTTAATTTTTTTTCAGTTCGAAGTATTTGTTTGAAAACAGCAGAAAAGGAACTAAAACCACTTTTGTTCCGTACAACTTAATTCAATCTGTTTTTCATGACTAGAAAAATCTTGTTGCAGTATCAAGCAAGATGGCTCTCAAGTCAGTTTTGTTTCGTATTGTGCGTACTCTGATTTGTGTCCAAATGGTTCCACAACTGCTCCATTGGGCTTAGGTTTGGTGAATGAGTATGATGTTTATTATGTTTATTACTTTGTAAATTAACTATTTTTTCACCAGAAACGATGTTTATACATAATATGACATTTTCTCCGATACCTAGTTTCTCAGCCCTTGAATGAAAGTTTTCTTTGAGTATGTTCAAGTATCCATATTTGTCCTTCCAATCAATAATCACAAGATTGGCAACGCTGGAAGGTGCTTTGTTTTTGGGATTAGGGGCAGTATCCTATTTCTTCCACGTCATGTATCATCCATCCGAACTAAAAACGTTAAAATTCTTTTCGTCAGTAAATAAAACGTGATCCCAGAAAAAGGTGTCCTTCTCTAAATGTTTTGTAGGAGCCTTGTCTTCATATTTGCTTTTCGTAAATATGGCTTCATCCGGCTAACTCGACCATTGTATCCATTTCTTTATATGGCTCATTGTAGTCTGGGGGAGGAAGTGACATTTTTTTCAGAACACGTCAAACTCATCAAATCTCTTCGTCTACTTGACCTCTGCAGTGTCTTCAAAGCGGAAGTTTTGGAAATTAGCCAAGACCTATTCTGGTTAAGATGGAACGTTTACGGATAGCCAGGCAGATTTAAAATCCCTTTCATCTTTCTCTTTAAACCTCTTTAAACTATAAAGTAGTCGGTGTGTCCGAACAATTTCAAATTCGCCTGTGCTGAGTGCCATGTCATAGAGACATTATGAGAAAATGCGAAGCTGATTAACTCGCTAAAATCGCCACAAAACTGTCAGTTGATGAGATCTCTTTCACACCCTTAGCTACCCTCAAGTTCAGCTTTGTCTTCTGAACGGTGTTTTGTCGCAATCCCAAGCGAAAAACCACGCACAATTATTTGCAGTCGCAGTCCCAGTTATACTCAGAGCCACAGTCGAACTACAAGTCGAAATAATTCAGGCAAGAATTATATATACATAATTACATTTAATTGTTCTTGATTCCTTTTGATCAAATAAAACTAAATGAACTCTGTGTTACGCGGTAGTTTTATTTCTTCAGTTAAGTTTTTAAGATACTTTAATATTTTGATAACATACGCGATGTTTTCGCCACGCTGATTGTCAGAAGAGAGAGAGTACGCCAACAACTTGTGATCAACATGACATACGCCGAAGTTGTCCAAGCGCGCCACCAAATAACTGGACATGCCCAGGTTAAAATCTCCAGCGTCGCTTTGTGCGTTCACGTGATCACTCCCTCAGCGCAGCTGCCATCAAACGGTGCATTAAAAGCATTTTTAAAAGCGTCGCTTAGCGTGCCCACGTGATCTTAGCATTGCGTGGGTTGGTAGGCGAAATAGTTCCTACATCGACTGCTCTCTCGTATCTCTTTCTGTGAAGAGCGTTAGGAATTTTTCCTTTAGTCACCACAAGGTCCACAAGAGTCTCTTTTATGAGAAACCTCAACTGTGGTGACATGGCTTTGTGGACCTTAATGGGTTGTTCACATTGTTATATAACAATATACAAATAATTGTCCTTTGTGCTAAATTTATAAGCTATATGTATTTTGTGAAATAAATTCCAACAAATTGGTCAAAAAACCAATAAAAAGCAAATGCCAAATGGAAAACAGGCACCGCATGCCAAACTTCAAAACAAATCTGGCCCAACTTTGATCCTCAAAGATCTGATAGACTGATCTCCTTTCAGAAATCCAAAATATTGCAGTACTTATGGGTGGCGCTACAGCATATAGAGGGCCAGGGCCAAGCTTCTCAGTAACTATTTGATATTGTCAGTGACTCGAAAGAGATGGGATCGTGAAAATTGTTTTCGTCGCACAGAGCAGGAATCGAACCTACGACGTCGAGGTTGGGGTCGACGTACATACCCACGCCACGGGCCATAATAAGCACTACTGTGGGTATAATTACCGGACAGAGCCTTTGATGTCTTCATGCAGACTGGAACAATTCACAAATTTCTTCTGGAAAAGCTGACTAGATGATGAAGAGGAGGAATATGTACAACAACTGCCCGGCACTCGCTTCGATCCTGAAAGCCACATTAGGTTTCTACTTTTTCGACAATTTAATCGACCTCAGCAAAGCAACAGTAAAACTAATGCTGGGGTGACAAAACTAGCCTTGTTGTCATAGGTGTTTTCTATCAACACCAATTCCCTGTTATTGACCCACGTGGCAGTACAATGGGCTTACTTTGGATTAAGTGCACGATATAATGCCACTCTAATGCAGGGTCTGTGGTCACAGGGCAAACTTGTTAATTGCTCTCAACTCGGTGGGTTGCCAACAACGATTCTTGTCGATGCATAGACCAATTTGACATGCAGCCTCCTCGCGACGCTGTTACAACAACCGTTGTGAGGTAAACCAATGCATGCAGCGTTGAGCAGACGGCTTATAGTCCGCCCTCTCTGTAGGACTATCTATCTTTCCTGTGCGGCCAAATTTTGACTTGCAGAGAATGGAGTGTGTTTCTTTAAATTTGTTCGACAAAAATTGAATAGAAGAACGGGGTCTCTCAAGAAATGTTCGCCATATCTCCATCGACTTTAGTTGATTTTTTTTTTGGGCAGAGAGATTTTGCTTATTTTGTCCTGCGTTTTGAAAAAAGGAACATGAACATGTCAGTTGAAATGCAATTGAAAACAATTAAACATTGCTTTCCAACAAAATAATCCTGGATCGAACACTGGTTTGCCAAATATAAACCAGGAATGACATCTGTAAGGAAATTTTTTTGTCTGTTTTTTGTCACTGAATGACCGCAGAGAGCGATTCTCGCCATTTAGGTACTCATACGCGCTTCAAATTGTTTGAACTTTGTGCAATTTGGACGCGAGTGAAAACTTAATCCTTTTCTGTGTTGTCATTTAAGGATTTCCATTAAGCCTTACCTAAATAAGGTATTTTTTAAGCAACAAAAATCAAATACAAAATCAGGAACCTTTTGGACTATGTGCATATAGCAAAGCACTCGTTTAATGATCCTTGCAATGTTTGTTCCACACAGTGTAATTGTTAAATAAATTTCTCAAAAATTGTGACATCTGACACATGTGCTATTTCCGTTCCCAACAGTTGTTAAACGTCGTTCTCCCATTTAGACCTGTCAAGACAGATTTGTCGTTCTGTAATAGATACAAATGCTGCTTCCCTTCCGCCCCCAGTACGTGTGTACCTCTTGACAAAAAAAAAATTCCATTTCCGCCGAAGGCACCCGAAGTTATCTTGAAACTCATTGTGGAAGGTACTTCACTAAAACAGAAATAATCACGAGCGTCCTCTGCGTGGAGTTTAAAAATAAACCATTCTCACTTAGGCGTTAAGCCCCGTATCGGATGTCACTCCGAAAATAATCTCAACTCAGAGCAAACGCCTAGTCGACCAGTCCCCTTCATCCAACTCCATCAGGACACGCAGTCTGTCGTTGAAAATTCATCATCAGATTTCTCTTTTTTATTGAAATTCAATTCGAAACAGAAAGAATATTTCGGAAAATAAACAAACAACGACGACACCGACAAACACCACTGTATTGGGGAATGTTGTCGTCGCGTTTTTTTTTTTTTTAAGTTTCTCTCTTGCCCAACCATTCACAGCCGGCACCACCGGCACACCACCTACACAATGTCACTTTCCATTTTGCACTTGTTCTCGATTTCAATTGGCACTTGCAGGCAATTTCGCATTTTTATGTGTGCTTTGTTGCTGTTCTTGTCGTTTTGTTACTACAAGTGAAATTGAGTAGGCAAGCAGCAGAATAGAATGGCAGCTCTAGCCGGAGAAAGTTCTCATCCGCGCACAATGCCAACTGCAACTGAAAAGCGTTGTTTTGACATAACGAACATGGGCACCGCGTCCCTTCTCACCGCGCAGCGTGTGTGTCGACGAGTCGTTTCATTCGTTTGGCATTTAACTAATTCCGAGCATAATTGAAGTTTCCTTCTATTTGTTGCCGAAAGAATAAATCACAAAACGGGTCAAGACACAAACTGAATCACCCGCACGGAACTGGGTTAATCAGCAGAAGTTGCTTGTGTGTTGTGTACAGTGAGCGACGTACGCGCTGCCTCGTGTGCATTAATTCGGAGTTTGCTGTTTGATGAATTACCGTGAACTATAAAGTTGGTTTGGTCTTTGGGGTCACCGGGGCCGGATATCTTCGTTGATCCTGATCACGTACGGAGTTAGACGATATGTCACGTGTTGTGTTGTGCTCTGACCTACAACCCATGGTTGGCGGCAGAGGATCAGATGATCAGATGACAGATGATCTTCTTGTTTGTGATTTCAACGCTCATCTGAGAAAGGATTAAGTTCGGTTCTTGCCCTCCTTCCAGTTGCTTGTTATTCTGACGTAACGTGGCACGTGCGACGGTTTGATGTTTCCAAGACTGATAAAACATCGCGTCTGCTTCAATGTGGTCTGTTCGCTGAATTTGTTGAGTTGGCTTCCTGACATCGCCTTGCTGCTTCGTTTCCTTGTTAACTGACCTCCAAATTCTGGTGTCGCTGGATGAGAAAGTGAAATGCTCTGGAATTCGTTTAGAAATTTCATTTGATCTCGAATTTGGAACAGTCGAATGGAAACGTGAGACTTACAAGGCAAAAGTTGCCCACTGGGTGCGTCTCTCATTCCTCTGATGATCTTACACAAATTTACATCCAGAAACTCTTCCTCCGGCGGTGTTAATTAATGAATTCACGATCACTTGATTGTGGGTCATTGTCGTTCGCCGGCGCTGCGATGGAATATTTTATACATTTCTTTCCCGCTGATTAGATGTAAAAGGCTGTAAATAAAACTGAAGCACTGTCATAACATCTTTTCACTTGAAATGGCTGTCTCAACAAAATCAAAGACCTGCCAGCAAAGTCTGGCGACAGCTGACGCGAAAAGCCGCAGTTTGTTGACTGAGAAGGTTAACGACTCGGCGATTGTAAATCTTTATGGAAGCAAAGGCTGATAAATATTTTCATTAAAAATATTTGTTTATGATTTTTTCTAAGCAAATTCACACATTTCAACCGGCGTTTCAAGAATTGTGTCACGAATGTTTTGTTTATGGTACATACTTGTGATTTGTTAGCACAAAGCAAAGAGGTAGCCGCACAAAACAAAACAAAAGCCGAGCTTAGCAGCTTGAGGGATTGTGGAGGACAATCGCTGCCATAGCGGTGTTAATTGAGTGATAATTGGTTGTGCAAGCAGAGAAGTTCAATTATTACAACATTAACTCGATGTAAAGTCGCGCGCACAAACCAGACTTTTTATTCCAGACCCAGACGTCAATGTTGTGTTCTGCTACACAGAGCTACATTCGGTTAATGCCAAGACATAGAAAAAATATGAAGACTATACAGCAAAGAAAACATACTTTCGCAGTCCAAAGAGAGAAGGGCAACAGATAAGGGCCAGAAATACTGTGGATATTGCAATATGTGACGGAGCTAAACACAGTTGATTCCCTGAACTGATCTGAACAGATCTGGGTTGCCTTTGTTGAAGACGCTTGTTTTGCTGGAATCCAGTTGCTTTGATTGCTACACTTCTCAATGAATCAACTACACCGAAATTCGGAGCTTTTTGTCATATTTTTCAAGAAACGGGGTTACATTTTGTACTCCATCTCCAAGTGGCATAAATTGATTTTAATATTTTTCGTTTTAGCCAGACCACAAGGTGTGTCTTGGATCGTACAGCAACAAATCGCGTGTTTGTTTCCTTTCTAGAATATGAGCAATTCAATCCCGTCTATTCACAACGAATTTTTAGTAAGCTGTTCTTGGTGGCTGGAGGTGTAAGTTTAAAATCACGTCATAGCCACCAGGCGAGAGTACTCACTGGCTCCACTTGGATACCATTTGGCCGATGTCCACATAATCGGCAGCATGCTGCAGTGATGGAAGACGTGCAACAAGCTGAGCTGATCGTTCTTCTTCCGCAAAATGAAGAAGAGTGTGTCAAGCATATCCACCGGCTTTGAAATTTAAAAAAGCCAGAGTCCTCAAACGACCTATTAACGAACAGCCATCAGAGATCCGCATACACCCGCTGACGGTCTGAAACCCTCATTTCCCTCATTTCCTCTGGATGAAGTCCGGATGACACAAGATCCCAAGAAAATCTTCACAATCAGTGCATTCAGAGCGACCTGGAGGAAGCTGTAAGCCGTCAAAAGGCCTTTCATCTTGAACGGTTTCCTCCTAAAATACAGACTTCGTTAGTGGACGAGCAAGGTGTCTCTTGGATCGTTTCTAGAATATGAGCAATTCAATCCCGTTTACTCACAAGTTGTTCTTGGTGGTTATGATCTTTTTTATAATTCAGCTTACTTGGGCCAGCGGTGGATGAATGGTCTGAGGCTGAGCATTGATTTCCATCGTTGACAAACTCGTGCACTATGCTTCTAGTCCTCAAGACCAAGTTGTCTTGCGTTTGCTTTGATCTTTATCCGGAGTTTCGGTCTTCCTCTCCTCAACCCAAGCTGTTCGCAGTCGAAAACCCACTTAGCTTGACGATTCATGTTCATTCGGTAGATGTGACAGATGCAGAACAGTCGAATAATTTGTGCATCAACATCTTTGTACAGTTCATGAATTTAGCAATTGTAACTTCTGCTCCATTCAGCTTCTTAGCAGCCATCGCCAAATGTATGTACGACGTAATTTTTTTCGTTCGAATGCTCCAAGGATAAGCTCTGATGTTTTGCTTACGAGGGTAACACTACTATACTTTACAACTATTCGCTCCATACAGTACGATTGATGGAATAAGTGCATTGTAGATCATTATCATAGTCCCTCGAATCTGCAGTTACGACCCATGACCAAGGATGATTCTACGTCGGATCTTTACTTTGATGTCGTTTGTAATGTTCACATCTGCCTCGCAGCTATCGTTTTTGATGCTTAGATTCAGTTAATGGGTGTGTTTTTACTCGACAGGTTGTTTGTACATCTTTCGTATGATCTTCATTGACATTAAGACCAGCTCATTTCGCATGTCCTTCCATCGCCTCCACAACGGCCCGACGTTAGTCCGAGGACTAATTTGTAGAACACAGCGCCATCTGCGCTTATAACTACCCACTTTTCCTTTAGCACCAGAAAGAAGAAGTGACTAGACAGCGCATCCCTTCGTCAAAATCTGTTTCGAATGCTTCGGATGTCCTTAGACCGAACTGCAAATATTTTACTTGTGCATGTGGTGTTAATTAGTAGAAGCGTTTGTTTTTTTATGGTCTGTGATCTGCATTCCTGCCTTCCTTTTTTCTTGTTTATATATGAGTACGAGTATACCTTGCAACTTGTGATATACCACAGGCTGGTATAATAAATAAACAGTTGTGCTAATAAACAGTAAGCTAACTAACTGGAAATATGGTGTTACGTTTAGTTTACCAATCTCTGCTTAAAAAGTCAGTAATTTCTTTAATTTCCCAACCAAACATTGCTCAATATGCAGCTATCTTACTACAAACTACCAAGTTCTGAGCTAGCATCATAATTTAGAAGGAAGTACGTACAGTACGTTACGTTTGTTGAAAAAGTATTATATTCGGTTCGAAAGAATGAGGAAATTACTTCTATTTTGACTGCGTATTATCAACTCAACAACAATTAAGGAGTTAAGGAGTTATATATTGATGACGTTAGTTGTACCAGCAAAAGTGATGCAAAACGCTGAAATTACTAAAAGAGGTCATCACGCCTGATTTCGAGCTTATTTACGTATTCCAATTTGTATCATAAGAAAATCTGTGATAAGTCGTGACACTCTTTTGGAAGAAAAAAAAAATACACAATTTCACTGTGCTCGAGTACAATTTCGTAAATTTTTGTAAGAATTGATTGAAAATTGAAGACGAGGTGTAGGAGTGTGGTAGACTTATCAGGTTGGTACTTATTCAGGCTGGCGAGCCATCTAAGGTGCAAGCCTGAGCAATTGCTGCGTTTTATCGAAGACCGTCAGTCATCAAGGCCAAGCTGTCTTACATCCACTGTGAGTTGGTCTCTATACCGGAGGATAAGTCTTCCTCTCCGCTCGGATTCGAAGACCCTCTTAATTGGAACGTTGATGTCCATGCGTTCGATGTGGCTTACCGCTGAGACTACGGTCTACGGGTATTTGCTTCCGGACTAGATCCATATTGTGGTACAGTTCGTACTGTTCGGTTGTGCCTTCTCCTCCATTTACCTGCCTCGCAGACGCATATATCAAACGTAGACTTTTTCTTTTTTCGAAGGCAGCAAAAATCAGTATCTTCCAGATTTAAGCTCCATCAAGACCGGACAAATAAGAGTATTGTGATTTTGGTTCCCCTTCAGTACCTCAAAAATAAAGTTTTCGCTTGAGATATTTAGGTTAGGTGAGGTTAGGTTGTAGTGGCTGACTGCTGCAGAGCAGTCACACTTAGGCCAGAGTAGGCCCATTGTGATACCACGCTGATTGACTCCTCCTAACGCTGGAACCAGTTGGTGCTGCTGATGAACCGATTTAGTTGGCCAATGCTGGCACTTTTTAGCTCGTTACGACGGCAGAAGTAGTAGGCTCCTAGGTGCAGGAACCTACGACTGACAAGAGCACTGCAGGAGCAGAGAAGGTGATGAGTATTCTCTTCCTCCTCTTCATCCATGCAGCTTCTGCAAAACATTATATGGGGCAGTCCTCCTGCGAGCATGAGTGCCAATTACACAGTGCCCGGTTGTAACTCCTATGAGGGTCCCTTAATGAGGGCTTGCTGAGTTCAAGTAGACTGAGTGACCGTTTTAGGTTGAGTGATGGCCAGATTTCTTTTGTTTTAAGGCAGGTGGTGCCTTCTAGCCATTTGTCATTGGTGGTTTTAATTGTATGAATCTTTAAAAGATGATAGGCTGTAGCGATCGGCATGGAAGGTGGTACCCCTGCTATCGATAGGGATGAGGTAGTACCACACTTAGCGAGTTCGTCGGCTTTGCAGTTTCCTGGTACGTCACAGTGTCCCGGCATCCACATGAGGTGAATGTTAAAATGCTCGGCCATCTCGTTAAGAGACAACCTGCAATTAAGGGTTGTTTTAGAGTAGATCATGACATTGTCTAGGGATTTTATGGCGGCTTGACTATCGGAACAGAAGGTGGTATCCCTTTTTGATATCACATTGTTTTTAAGCCACGACAGCCTGAAAAAAGCTACAGTGATCAGGGAGCTTCACGGAGATAGCAATGTTGAGGTCTTGTGAATAGACACCCGCACCCACCCCTTCTTTTGTCCTTGATCCATCTGTGAAAATGCGCAGAGGATCTTTCAGCGTTTACCTCTCAGTCATCCAGTCCGATCTGGAAGGAATGCTGATTGAGAATTTCTTTTCGGAGATGGCCTGGGGTAGTAGGCGGTCGATGTCGCTAGGTAGGAAATTGAATTCCTTGAGAATGGTTGAGTGGCCAGTGTTGAGTTCGGACCACAATCGAAGTGTTTTGAGTCTCATGCTTGCTGCTGCTTGTTTCCCGAATATTTCCAGAGGTGGGAGATGGAGGAGAATATTCAGTGCGTCTGAGGGAGTACTTCTCAGTGCCCCCGCTGATACACGGGCAGGCCAGTCTTTGTACTCGGTTGAGTGCATTGCAGTTTACAGCAAGCCTTGTTTAGTGCTGTCCAACAAACTGAGACACCATACAAAAGTGTCGGTCTGACGATAGAGGTGTAAATCCAGTGAGCGATGCGTGGTTGTAGGCCCCATTTGCATCCAATGGCCTTTTTGCAGCTGAAAAGTGCAGAAGAGGCTTTTTTTTTACCCTTTCCTGGATATTGAGCTTCCAATTTAGCTTGCTGTCGAGAGTGAGACCCAGAAATTTCGCACTGGTGGTTAGCTGTAATGTAGTGCCGCACTGCAGTGGGGGGTCAAATTGGGGGATTTTGTATCTTCTGGTGAAGAGTACGATATCCGTTTTTTGTGGGTTGACGCCGAGTCCGCATGTTTGTGTCCATGCCTCTAGCTTGTCAAAGGCATTCTGCATTATGTCTCTTAGAGTAGAGACGAATTTGCCGGATGCCGCTATGGCAATATCATCCGCATATGCGACAGCTTTGCACCCTACCTCTTCCAGTGTTAATAGCAGTTCATTTACCGCTACGTTCCAAAGAAGGGGTGAGAGAACACCTCCTCGTGGGGTGCCCTTATTAACTCCTCTATGGATCTTAGCGTCTCCCATCTGAGAGTGTATTACTCTGCTGGTGAGTAGCTGTTGAGATATTTAAATCAGGTGGGATTTCACTGGCATTTCCTTTGGCCTTATCCATCGACGAATTCGAGAGATTTTTTTCACAATTATTCACGAATTTTTAAAGGCTATTCTTAAAGTAAATTAAGTAACATAGGTACACTTATTGCTCAATTTGGAGAAAACGGTATAAAAACGTTTTCGTTAAAGGGCAAGTGAGGTATAGATCTGCTATTTCTTTAGGCACCTACTATTTTATTCTGGTATGGCATTCACAACTGTCAAATATGAACTGTCAAATTTCATGTCAAATGAACATTACGCACAGTTGTGAGGGAAGATTACAGCGATTAACACACGACTTTGGCAATACAAATTCAGACGCTTTTTCTGACGTCTTTTCCATACATTTATAATGCTGGAGTGAATATTCGCTCAGCAGAAATTACAATGTAAACGAATATTGAAAAGGTAAGCAAAATGCTGGCGCATTAGAGATAATTCTAATACTCTTCTGATTTTGCCTGAATTGATTAAAAACATGACGAATTTCCTTTGACAAAAGGGGGTTGGCAAGGTTTCATTAATTCAGGACATCCCCGTCCCCAAGGGTTAACAATGTATAATTCAGTGTGGGAATATTTGAAGCTGGCAAACTGCTTCGCATATTCATGATTGACAACGAAAAGCACAGTTTTGTCGATAAACAGAGTAAATCTCGAAGTGAACTGAAGCAGTTACGTAAGTGTGTATATTTGCTTGTGAAACTTGGTACAAGTTAGGCAAAGCAAGGGGCTAACCAACCGTGGAGGGAATCAATTAAAAATGTGCATCACTGGACACAGAAATTGGAATAGTCTGTTGTGGTCATTTGAGACCATGATGTATAGGTTCTACAAAGTGTTGCCATACGATCCTAAACACACAAAAGAACACTCAGTCACTACGGAGGGAATCATGTGATTGACCTGATTTTTTTCCCCCGGAAACCGGAACTCTGCCTTGAATGTCAAGTGTGGACGATGGTGTCCTAAACACATTATTTCTATTTCCTCTTCTCTTAGAAGAAGATGCCACTGAAAGCAAAATCGATGTATCATTGGTATCCGTTGATGTATGTAGTTGTAGGTGGTTCCTCGACGTCGTCACAGTTAACAGGGCAGTACTCAGGAAACCAATTCAAATCCAATCTCACGGTCAGCTCGAACGGATTCTCATACAAATCTGTGATTTCATGAGGGAGCCTCATCGCTACGACTAACTACGTATGCCCCGTGAACCATTAAATTGAGTGTCGGTTATGGCAGCTGTGCTAATCACCAACACGGCCTCTCGCAGTCGTTGAAATCACGTCGGCTTGGCCTCTCTGTAGGTACATCCTTTTCATTCAAATCACTGTACCGTTGCCAATTACCGCCCAAATTCAGCACACAATTGATTTGAATTTCAGCTCCACGCCCAAATTGTATGCAATTTTCAAAAGTATTTATCCCAAAAAAAAAAGCAAAAACACTAAAAAACCAAATTTTATTCACGTTACGCCACTCAAGCCGGGGTTATTCAAGAGGTCTGCAATTAAATCTCGCCTCGGAGAGGGGAGAGCCAGCGCGACTGTGCTGTTCCCGGTGTGGAAAGACCCCCGTGGAACAATGACAACGACCGCAATTTCACCCAACAGCGGATCAACATCATCATTATCAACATTAACTCCCATTCCACACTCCAGCCGTGCGTTCGTTCCCCCGCACACTGGCAGTCCCGCCGGCCTTTTGTTGAGCATATGTATGCAAGGCGGAATTAAATGTCAGGAAAAAATATACTATACACATTTTTGTTTTCTGTAAAATACACTCGCAGACAGAACTGAAATGAATTTGAAGCAGAAGGAGAAAAATTCAAATCAGAGGAGAGTCCAACGTCATCGCCATCATCATTATCAAGCCTTTCCAGCGAGATTGCGGAAGTCGATAATAATAGTTGAGCGACTCCACGCACACAACGACAGCCGTGGCCGGCCGTGTTTGTTCTGGTGCTCCACAACTTCCACTCTCCTTCAGTAATTTATTCTTGTTTTGTTTTTGGCTTTATTGAGTTTAGTTTTTGCGATTGTTCCCAGCGCTGAAAGTAATCCGGGGTCGAAACGACCGCGACGGGAGCTGGCTGGAAAGTTTTTTGTTTTCTTTCGTTCATCTCTCCTGTCAGGCGGGCATAGAAACCGAGTGCAGACTTACGCATGCAGGCTTACGTAACGTAACCCGAATTGTGGCGTCAACCTGCTGGAACGTTCGCCAGGGAGCGTCAGAAATATTCCGCGCCAACCACTGAATTGCTTTTGTAATCAGCGCGGTTTTGCGTGCTGCACTGTTTATTTTTTGTTTTCTGAAATTGTTGTCTCTTTTGCCCGCGCTCTGGGCAGCAGTTGTGGTTTGCGGGACGTCTGGCCGTGAATGGAGCCAGGCGCCAATTTCATATATCACATTTGTTTTGTGTTTCGCCGGAAAACCGGATGAATTGCTCGAAGCTGACGGCGATAATGGTGGAATTTGCTTTACACTCGATGCGTCGGATATAAGGTCACTTGGGAGTGTTTCTGAAAGCGAGTGCTGTGGATGCCCCTTTTGGGGGATATCCTTGCAGGTGTGCTTTTGAATTATTTCTGACAGGAAATTGGCTTGGCTCCCAAAGTTTTATTTTCTCTGTTTCAAGGTTTGGTGAGTGAGCCGTGATGTGGAATTTAATTTGCTGATGACTCTGTGTGAAAGGCTGAAACAGGCAGGCAGTTTGTTTCCATTATTTCAATTGGCGAGGGATTGATTGGGATTCAAACAGAATTTGCGAGTTTCGCATTGAAGTTATTTTTTTTCGCAGTTGGTTGCTAAAACCGCAAATAAATCACATTGACAATTTACCCGGCATTGCGCATGTTTTGGTACACGAAATCCACTCATTAATTATCAAAAGGTATTGGACACACCCATTGAAACTTGGCAAGTGACATCTATGGAATGTATACCTACCCGTTAGAAGTTTTTCAACTCATTTGTATGGAATCTCTCCGCAAATAATTGTCACAAAAATTCTTTTTCAGTCGCTCTACAAGCAGAATGTACTAATTTAAGCGCGGTCATCACGACATGCGCTTGGACTAGTCATTGTCAATTCGAGTTGATAAACCTAGTAGGACGGGGTTAGATTTATGTCAAATCGTGTTCTTCTTCTTCGATTGGCGCTACAGTCCGGGGTGGACCTGGGCCTCAACCAACATGCCTCTCCAGCCAGCACGATCTTTCGCCAGCTGCCTCCAGTTGCGCACACCAAGTTGGTTGAGGTCCTTTTCCACTTGTGTGCGCCATCTAGTGCGAGGACGTCCTCTGTTGCGCTGTCCCAATGGCTCGGTGTCGAAGACTCTTCGGGCCGGAGCTGTGGTGTCCATCCGCTCTACATGACCTAGCCATCTTAAGCGTTGGATCCGAAGACGCTTAACTAGGTGCATGCCGCTGTACAGCCCGTATAGTTCGTGGTTGAACCTTCTCCTCCAAACGCCATCAACGCAAACAGGACCAAAGATCGTACGCAGAACTTTTCTCTCAAAACAACCAAGAGCTTCTTCATCCGCTTTCAATAGCGTCCATGTCTCTGCGCCATAGAGCAGGACTGGGATGATCAGGGTTTTATACAAGGTCAATTTGGTGTTTCGAGAGATGGCTCTGTTACTCAATTGCCTCTTGAGCCCAAAGAAACAGCGATTGGCAAGAGTAATTCTGCGCTTGATCTCGGTACTGGTGTTGTTGTCCCTATTTACTCCGGAGCCTAGGTAGACGAAGTCCTTGACTACCTCAAAGTTTCTGCTGCCCAATATGACGCTCTGTGCGAGACGTCGGTGTTGTGCGTCCTTTCGTGATGACAGCATATACTTTGTTTTGCCCTGGTTTACCGCTAGACCCATTTTAGCCGCTTCCGCTTCAATGCCAGCAAACGCCTCATTGACGGCTCGCTGTGTTCGTCCAATCACGTCAATGTCGTCCGAGTATGCAAGCAGTTGAACGGACTTTTGGAAGATCGTGCCTCGGGTGTTGACGTTAGAGTTTCGCACGATCTTCTCAAGTATGATGTTAAAGAAGTCACATGACAGCGTGTCGCCTTGCCTAAAACCTTTTTTGACATTGAAGGTCTCGGTGAGTTCGTTACCGACCTTGATGGAGCAGCGAGAGTTCTCCATCGTCATCCTGCACAGCCTGACGAGTTTGGCAGGAATGTCAAAACTAGACATGGCGCTGTATAGCTCATCTCTATGCACGCTGTCATATGCGGCCTTGAAATCGACAAATAGGTGGTGGGTGTCGATCTGCATCTCTTGAGTCTTTTCCAGGATCTGCCGAAGTGTAAATATTTGGTCTATTGTGGACTTTCCTGGCCTGAAACCGCACTGATAAGGACCTATCAGGTTGTTGACAAAGGGTTTCAGGCGTTCACACAGAACGGCAGAGAGTATTTTATAAGCGATGTTAAGGAGGCTGATCCCTCTATAGTTGGCGCAGTCAAAGGGGTCTCCTTTCTTGTGGACCGGACAAACGACGCTGAGATTCCACTCATCGGGCATGCTTTCCTCCGACCATATCTTACAGATGAGCTGGTGCATGCGCCCAACCAGGTCATCTCCAGCTGCCTTAAACAATTCCGCGGATAATCCGTCCGCTCCAGAAGCTTTGTTCGACTTCAGTCTAGATATCGCTATCTTAACTTCGCCTAAGTCGGGGGAACGGAATTCGTGTTCATCATCGTCCAAATTGAGTGAAACATTCTGCCTGACAGCGGAATTTGTGTCGTCATCGCCGTTTAACAGTCTACAGAAATGATTTTTCCAAATTCTCAGCATCGACTGCGATTCTACTACTAGTTGTCCATTTTCGTCCCTGCAGGCTTCGGTCCGAGGTCTATATCTTCCTGATACTTGTTTTACCTTTTGGTAAAACTTTCGGACCTCCTTCCTGTCGTAACACCTCTCCATCTCCACGACCGCGCGCTTCTCATGCTCTTTCTTTTTCTTTCTGAGAAGCCGGTGCTCTTCCCTTCTCTTCTGTTCATAGAGCTCACGAACAGCTCTCGTTGTTCGATGCAGCGTTGCCTTGTAGGCCTCCTGCTTGGCTGCATGTACCTGCCTGCACTCGTCGTCAAACCATGGGTTCCTTCTGGGTGGTGTCGTGAAACCCAGCACATCAGTGGCAGCTTCTTTGATGGCTTTTTGACAACGTTTCCATTCTTCTTCTATTGAATGTGCAGGCAGCGTCGAACTTTCAGAGAGTTTCAGGGAGACTCGGTCGGCAAAGTTCCTAGCGGTCGATTGCGATTGTAGCTTTCCGACGTCAAACCGTAGTGTTCTTTCTCGACTCCGTACTTCTCTCGATATCCTCATCCTTACCTTGGCTACAACAAGGAAATGGTCCGAGTCGATGTTGGCTCCTCGGAACGTTCGGACATCGAGAATATTGGAGGAGTGTCTGACGTCGATCGCAACGTGATCAATCTGGTTGACGGTTGATTGATCATTAGACCGCCAGGTCCCCTTATGGATGTTGAGGTGTGGGAACCGCGTGCTCATCACAGAGAGGTTACGCCCCGAGGCGAAATCTACCAGCCTGAGTCCGTTTCCGGATGTGTTGTCGTGCAGGCTGTGTTTTCCGATGACTCTAGCAAAGATTTCTTCCTTGCCCAGCTGTGCGTTGAAATCTCCTAGAACGATCTTGGTGTCATAGCTGGGGCATCGATCGTATGTTCTTTCTAGGAGATCATAGAAGTCATCCTTGCTATCGTCATCCTTCTCCTCCGTCGGGGCGTGTGCGCAAATCAGGCTGATGTTCCCGAATTTAGCCTTGATGCGGATTGTTATGAGGCGCTCGCTGATATAATCAAAGCTTAAGACTTTTTGCCTAAGTCTGCCTCGAACAACGAATCCGCATCCAAATAAGCGCTGCCTTCCCTCTTTGTAGCAATCACCGTAGTAGATGTCGCAGTTTCTCATCTTCCTTTTGCCCGGCCCATCCCATCGCATCTCCTGGATGGCGGTGACATCTGCTTTGTAGCAGTCTAGGGCCTCCGCGAGTTCATCGGCTGCACGTGGTCTGTTCAGGGACCTCACATTCCACGTGCAGAACCGAAAATCATTGTCCTTTGATCGTTTGCTGGGGTCGTCAACTTTGAATCCGTCCATATCCGAGGCCTGTTGTCGGTTCGTAACCGTTGGTTTTTTGTGTGGTGAGGGAGTCAACCTCACGCACAACCTACAACTGGTAGGCCAGGCCCATTATTTGACCCTCGGGCAGAGGGGGATCGCTGCATACATTAGTTCACCACACAACGGTTGTTGCGATGGCTATCCAGGGGCGCCACGAGGAGGCTGTATGTCAACTTGACTTATGCACAAACAGGGATCGCGCTGGCATCCTACCAGGTTGGGTGCAGTCAGCAACTTTGCCCTGTGTACATAAGCCCATGCCCCCGTCAAATCGTGTTGCCAACACTAAAAAGAATCGAATAATTGAACAGATGAAGTGAACACAAAATTCGCTTTCGATGCCTTAAGACAAGCCAGCTTGTACCTCGTGGTGGCACGTAGACTCCTTCATCTTCTCGTTGTTTCTTTTGGCACATATTATGGACTCGCGCTAGTTGGGTGCCTGTCATAAACGACGTTCCCTGCAGTCCGACAAGACTTAAACTCGGAACGCGACTCAAGTGCACGTACAACGGACAGTTTGGGAAACTCTCCTTTAATGTTGTAACTGATTCCCACCACTATTGGTCGACGCATATTTTCCTCTATATGTTCTTATTAAAATCCACATATTTAGTACGATTTATAGATCACCTTAAATTATCTGATTATTAGGAGTAAAAAGTTCCGAACTACAGAGAGTCTAAGGCCGCTCTATATTCCGACAAATTCCATAAAACGACACTGTATTGCAAAATGTTTACCGGATTACCACTACAGTCCACTACAGTTTTTTTTTTTAGATGACTTGAGTTTTGAACTTTCATCAAAGAAAGTTGCAGCGATGTGCAGTCACTAGTCTGAACTCATTCAGTAAACGCGGACGTTTCGTTAGAAAGCCACTGAGCTGCATCTCTGCGAAATGTGTTTAAAAACCTCGTTGTTAAAACTTTAAACACAATATTATGTGAAAATAAACCGTGGGCCATCTATCTCCCACTTAGAAACATAAAGGACGTAACAAATTAGCTGAAAAATATCACTTACGGTGCCAAACTCCGAGATGGACCTGAGCAGCACGATCTCTCGCCAGCTGTCTGCAATTTCGCATACCAAGCTGGCTGATGTCTCCCTGGAATTGTTTGAGTCACCTGAGATCGAAGATGCTTCGCGTCGGAGCTAAGGTGTCCATACGCTCAACATGGCCTACTCGTTAGACGTATGGCCAAATCATCAAAGAATCAAAGAATACGCGCGAAACTTTTCTTTCGGAAAGGGCAAGAACTTAATCATCCGCTTTGGATATAGTCCATGTCCCTGTGGAGTAGAGCAAGACGAAAATGATAAAGTTTGTATATAGAGTGAACTTGATCTATTACTCAAATGTTTCTTGAGCCCATAATACCAGCGAGAGTTATTTCTGCTTTTGACTTTTGTACTGATGTTTTTTTAAACAATCTTTCCCGCGATGCTGAATTAAATGAAGTCCTTTACCATCTCAAAGTTATAGCTACCTACGGTGACATTCTGCACGAGTCGTTGATGTTGTGGTTTTTTTTTCGATGACAGCATACATGAATTTTCTTGTTAACTCCTTTGCCGCCAGATTCACTTTAGCCGCTTTCCTTTCAGTGCCAACAAATTGACGGTTTGCCGCTGTTGTCACTCAATCACGTCAATGTCGCTCTAGAAATTGATAGGACTTCGGCAACATTACTCTTGTCTCTTGTGGTCGATGTTCTACAGGTTGATATTAAAGAAACCAGATCAAAGCGTCACCCTTCTTTAAATTGTAGGTCTCGGTGAGTTCAATACCGACTCAATGGAGCGGCGAGAGTTCTCCATCGTCATTGTGGTCAGATTGAAAAATTTGGCAGGAAAGTCAGAACTAGCCATGGCGATGTATAAATCGTCTCTATGCACGTTGTCCTATGCGGTCTTGATATCGTTGAATAGGTGCTAGGTGTCGATCCGGGTCTCTTGGGTTTTTTCAAGAATCTGCCGTGGCGTGAAAATTTGGTCATTGGTGCCCTTCCCCGGCCGGAAAGTGCCTGAAACCGAGAACACCATTTTGCTTGACAACAGTGTTGGTGTCCTCATCGCTGTTGGCAAGCTTTGATGCATGTGCTAGCTGGGCCAAAAATCATGTTTCAAATGCCATTTCACGGATGAATGATCATTTGGGTGCACAGACTTGGTTGGTAGACTTGGCTATCCATTGCCAGATTTGGCAACATCCAAATATTGAATTTTTGACACGAAATCAGAGTGGCAAGACCTTAAATCAAATACATTTACGATTGGTAAATAGAATTCCAATGCATATCTGGCATTAGCTCGACCACAACATGACAAATGTTTGCTTAAGTTACAGCAGATAGCATTGAGTTTTAGAAGTTTTGAACAACAATCTACTGTTGTGCTCAAATACGCTACAAGTCCACCAATCCGACCGAAGTGTTTAATGTGTTTATTAGAACGAATATGACAGCTGAGACTACTTTCATCTACGAATGGTCGTTACGCATTAGAGGTAGCAGACGAGAGATCACTTTTAAAAAGAGTAAAAAAGTATTGTAAGAGGAGAGTATCGGAGACAGCACGCAACCTTGAGGAACACCAACGTTGATTTTGGAAATATCATGTCTAAGCCCATCCAAATCTACATAATTTTCGGGCAACTTCTAATCTAGAGAAGAAGAGATTCATCAAGTGCTAGAGGATATTGTTTAAGTTAACCTCTTGACGCCATACAAACAAAAAAAAACTGATCTCTATCCATTTCCATTCGCGTCCAAATCATTGCTCCCTAAATATCAGGCGAGCTGCTGATAGACTGTAACGATGTACAGAGATATTCGCTTTGGAAGTTCCCTATGAATCACTTCCTAAGAGGGAGTTCCAAAGAAAACAGATTTCGAATAAACGACCACTCTCTGTTTCTGAATCACAATCGGAATCAACACGCCATGCATGCATCTACGCAAAAACTGGTTCTAAATTCCACACTCCGCCCAATTAACAGTCGCGCTTCCCGAGAAGAATAATAAAAAATCAAAAATTGCGTAATAATGGATTTGTGAGGCGCATCAAGCGCGGCAAAGTTTTCCTTCCCGCGAGTTTAGCTCTGATAAACCTCAGTTTACTTAGCCGCAATTATTTAACTTTATGACTTGGGTTTCGCTTTCGTAAACAATTGTCTTGTTTACACGCACATTCCAAGAACGCTCAGTGTCTCTCTGTCTCTCCCTTCGCTTCCGAAAATGTTTGCATTAAAGAAACACGTCGCGTTGATAAGATACGGACGATGTCGGTGATTCGATAACGCCACCACCCTGTCATCAGACGGCGGAATGTGCCCAGGGGTCAGAGCCAGTTATGCAAAATCGGAGAGTTCATTTGAAACAAAGCCCACCACAGACGTCAGCACACCGCAGCCGGGCATAATTCATTTTCGGCTGCCTTAATTATAGGTAGATAGTGCATAATTAAGAACGCTTTAATCTATTCATATCAGCGAGTTCATTATCGCGGTGTTAAATGGATTTAGAATATCAGCCGGTGATTGACAGAAGTGGCTGGGGCCTGGAAACAAAGAGCATACGTGTGGATTTTTCTTGACACGACGAAAACAAGAAGTCATTAAGAATAATTAGCGAACGCTGATGTATTTACAGTTGTTTCGGTCGAATGAACGTGTTCGCCAAAGTGGTGTGGTGTTCATCGACATCGACCGTTGAGTCATGTGCGCGAAAAACAAGCGATTAAACGTAACGTTTGTTACCATTCCACTGGAAGCGATGATTAACCGGCTGTCAAGGTGACGCAAATTGAGGTTAGATTTAAGGCATGCCATAACTGTCAGAGATGTGACGTTAGAATTTCGAACTTCGAATTGCTGATTGAGAGAATGGGAGAATGAAAGAAAGTAATGCGATTACTGGACGAGAAGTCGTGTCCATAATCCACAATCACTTGCTGTGAACTTCTTGCTCAACACCTGCCGCTGACGCCAATTTGAAAAAAACCTGCAAGGGTGCTACTGCATTTCACCTCATCGCCATTGCTGACCTTAGGCAGACCCAGAAGTTCACAATTACGTCCTCCCACCTGCCATCACCGTGCAATTATCCAGCACAACGCGGCGAATGAAAAAAAACCAACACACGTTAGATAACCTTTTTTATGCTTGTTAACACGAGTTGTAGGAGGCGAACAGAAGCTGTAGCCCACAACAACTTTCAACATCATGCTCTAGGCACCGGGCACCCCCGCCCGGCTGCAATGACAGACCCTCTCGAACGAGGGAAAATCACAAGCAGCGTGTCACACAATCGATGTGGTAACACCCTGTAATTAGAGAAGCCCGTTGCTTCAGCTAATTTTCCTCGGCACTCATTGTTTTCAGTGTTTTTTCTTGTTTCTCGTCTGATTTTGTCGTACGTCGGCGTCCAACTGGAAGCTGGAAGTGTAAATTGCTGGCCTCGTTCTAGTGCAGGCCAAGAGGCGCCTCCGACCTCCGACCTGGGCAGAGGTGCTGCAGCGAGTAATGGCTGCTTGTTCCCTTCTAGAAAAAAGAAATCGAATCGAATCATCATCATCGTCGTCTTGACATCCGACACTGGGTGACACTTAAATTTTAGCTTAGGAGCACTCGCATGTGGCCGTGCATGGAGCAGGCCGCATGAATAATACATGAGCTGGAGGAGTCGTGTTTCATCATGTCGTCGACGACGTGCCGATTGAAGGAGAAGGAGATGCGGAGGTGTGGTGGCTGTGCACTGTGCTGCGGTTGTGTGATATGCGGTAATGGCTGGTGATAACACCCATCGATTGTGGCCATCGGAGGAGGACCGGAGACGGGAAATCATTATGCAACAGTTTCTCCCTCCATATGTGCCGCTTCGTAATCGATTCCCAGTAGCTGCCAGCAAACGGAGCTTCCCTGAGGACAGACTTAACCGCACCGAGTGTGTGTGTGGCCATTTCATTTGGTTTGTGGTTCCAGAGATGGTCCGGAACATGGGCCCGCACTCGCACTCTCTCTCTCCGACTGGGTATTTATTGCAGTCGTGGGTATCGAATGATCTAATTTACTTTAGTGCTTTCGATTACCGCCGGCGGAGAGGTGATGGTGGCGGAGGGGAATGCGGTTTGGTTTCGTCCTAAGGCGCAGTGGGCCCGAGTGGGAAATTTATTTCGCCTCGGTCGTGATGGAAATAGAACAAAACGAACTTCTTTTAGTCGAATTGAATTGGGGGTGAGCTGGCATTCGATAAGGAGATGTGAGAGTGAGAGCCGGCCAGTTGGTCCATTTTCTGGGGGAGCAGAAGGCGTTGAAAGCACTCTGCTTGTTCTCGGAGATGAAAGGGCTGTCGGCTGTCGGCTGTCTCCCACGCAGCAACTCGTGTGGCATTGGGAAGAGTTATTGGGTTGGGAGTTGGTCGGAGAGTGCGTGAGAAGTGAATAATCGTCTGGCGAGCGCGTGACAAATTAAGGTTGCTCCCAAATGCGTTCACATACAGAACTAAATGGTTTTGGTTGATGTGAATTTCGTGCATCACACTAAAAGCCGTTGTAGAGTTTATAGGTTGACATTTATTGAAATGCGAGAGAATGGTGAGGAATTTATCACCTGCTGACGTGAGCTTGTGGTGAGACCTTGGTTGTCAGTGAAGCTGTCAAAGTTTAATTCCTAGAGTGATTGTATACATCTGCCAGTAATAATAATAATATGGGTGGCGCTACAGCCCGTAGAGGGCCAGGGCCTCGCTTCTCAGCAACCACTCGTGTTGTGCGTGCGATTGTTCTCCCACTAGTGGAAGGGACCTACAGTTTTATGCCGACTCCGAACGGCCAAGTTTGAGAAGCTTTTTCTAGACAGGAAATACTCTTTGAGCATTGTCAGTGACTCGAAAGAGGTGAGGCCGTGAAAATTATTTCTGTCGCTCAGAGCTGGAACCGCACCTGCGACGTCGAGTTTGGGGTCGACGCACATACCCACAACGCCACTTGTCACCACTGCCTGGAAGAGAGGACGATAGTATATCCATTTGTCTTTCACCAGCTGTCAAAGTTACCAATTGACAGCTGTCAAATTGTTTAATTAATTTTGCCATTTCATTATATATCTTTTCGAGATTGGGTTACATGCGAATTTCGTTGTGAAATCGATCGTTATCGCTCTTTTTGACACTAAGCCTCCAAATCTAACCTAAGTTTGGCACTAATCAAGGGTCATTCCATATGGCTGTGTACAGTGAGTTACTTACTTACTTAAGGTGGCGCTACAGTCCTGGGCTTCAACCAACAAGCGTCTCCATCCAGCTCGATCTTTAACTAGCTGTCTCCAGTTTCGCACGCATAGTTGGTTGAGGTCCCTTTTCACTTGCGTGCGCCACCTGAGCCGCGGTCTTACTTTACTGCGCCGTCCCTCGGGGGTGGATTCGAAGACTTTTCGGGCCGGAGCATTGGTTTCCATCCGCTCTACATGACCTAGCCATCTCAATCGTTGGATCTTCACTCTTCTGGCTAAGTCGATGTCGCTGAACAGGTCGTATAGTTGGTCGTTATATCTCCTCCTCCACTCACCATCTATACAGCCAGGACCGAAAATCACAAGAAGAATTTTCCTCTCGAAGCAACCAAGGGCTGCTTCATCCGCTTTTGACAGAGTCCATGCCTCCGCGCCATATAGCAGGACTGGGACGATTAAGGTCTTGTAAAGCGTTACCTTGGCTGTTCGAGTGAGGGCTTTGTTTACCAATTGCTTTCTTAGCCCAAAGAAGCACCGATTGGCAAGAGTTATTCTTCGTTTGATTTCAGCGCTGGTGTCGTCTGAGTTGATAGCGGTTTCTAGGTAGACAAAGTTTTTAACTACCTTAAAGTTATATCTGTCTGCCGTGACGTTCTGGCCGAGACGTCGGTGTTGGGTGTCCTTTCTTGTTGACAGCATATATTTGGTCTTACCCTCGTTTACCGCTAAACCTATCTTCGCGGCCACCGTTGCAATACCCACAAAAGCGCCATTGACATCACGCTGCGTTCTTCCGATAATGTCAATATCGTCGGCATATGCGAGTAGTTGGACGGACTGTGTGCAGTGAGTGCCTACAATTAATTTGTACGTTTTGAACATCCTAGCCATGTAGAGCCTCAAATACTTATTTATCAGCATCAGAAGATAGTGAGAGGGTGACTGAAACCCACGCCGTGGTAGTGAGACAATCATAGGAATCAGACAGATAGTGTTTGGAAAAATGAAAACTTACCCCTTAATATTGAAGATGAAGCAGAAATGAAGATTCGGCAGAATTACTCTCTGGAAGGTCAACAGAAGCTACCATTTGAATGATGTCCGTTCTATTCCATAGTTTCGCAACCTTTGAGCTTTTGCGGACCTCCAGGAACGAATTTATCTCGCGGCGGACTCCTAACAACATAAAACTGTAGTGGAGTGATAATAAAGATGCATTATTTGTTTTATTGGAAGGCCGGACCATTTGAGAATAGTTGTTCTATTCGGAACTTAATGGCATGAATGTAGCTTCAAAAGAAATCCAGAATTATTTTGTTATCTCTCATCGTTGTTTATTTTAATTTACATTAATTTTCCTATCGCTCTTATCTGGTCACCCTTACATTTTATACACATTTTTATTCTCTCGAGCACAGGACATGATGGCTGAAGAAGTAAAGATGCCTGAATTCTTCCAAAGAGTCGACAGCGAAATGTAAACTGAGCTGAATAATTCAATCTACTTCCGTCATGTCACTTTCGAAATATATACCTCTATTCATGTCTATCAATTGAAACCAATTTAGAAACACTTATACATTGTTAGCCTATTTCACTTCCAGCAAGTCACGTTTCTTGTCCTTCCTATGATTCACATAAAATCCTGCTCTCATTTCACATCTGTTGTCAGAACTGCCAGCAAGGCTGTAGAAACCAGACAGATTTCTTCAAAAAATAGAGACATTTGGTATTTATAGATTCTGTTGATGCTGTTTCCAGCTTCACCAAGAGTCCCTTCTGACATCTTGTGCGGGCAGATTTTATGCGTACTCCAAGTGGCGTGCTTCCAAAGAATTCGTATGATGTCTTGTAATAATAAATATTGCTTGCCTCATGGAAACTAGAAGATGGACTGTGCAATTGTTAATTTTTCGTCCACAAGCGCATTATCTTATTCGGATTCCTCAAACGCGAGAAATAGTGCATGCGTGTGTAAAAATATACATAATATATAAAACTTTGTCCACGATGCAAAAAGTACACGCTTGCGAAATACAGGCAAAGATTTTTAGACAAGAAAAAGCTCAGGCAACATGTTTCGGATCACAAGAGATCCGAGGCTTTGAAAGGGTGCTCCCCGGTGGGGAAAATTTTCAGTCTGTTAGTGGTTGTCGAGAAGTGGACACCGGGGTGAAAATTTAGTTTTCGAATTTTGTTGAATTCTTTTTGTTGCGTGTGTCGGTTGGTGTGCACCCCCTTCAGAACCAAATAAAAAATATGGCCTAACAACACAACCACTGTAATTTCCACGTCAATCTGTAATGCGCGTCCCAGGAAGGGATTATTCCAAATTCCCCTTGGCCCCTGGCAACCATTTTGAGTTGACTCAGAACAGCCTATAAATCTCACTGATCTTGTACAGTTTACGGCCAAAATCTGTTGGATAAGCCGGATCCCTGTGATCGTCTCACCACCACGGCGTGGGCTTCAGTCACCTTCTCTTCTTTTTCTTAAGCTGATGAACAAGTATTTGGCTCTTCACATGGCTGGGTTGTTCAAAAAGTACAAATTCACAACAGGTACTCATTGTACACAACTGTATGAAATAGCCCTTGATAAGCGCCAATCTTAGGTTCGATTTGATTTGAGTGAGTGCAATTACTTAGGCTAGGGCAGAGTAGGCTCATTGTGCGACCTCGTTGATCCTATTCCAAAAAACAGTTTGTGCCTTTGATGGGGCGGTAGAAATGGCCGACATTTCTTTTTCGTCTTCTAATGACGCTACAATCTGGAGTAGACCTGGGCCTCAACCAACAAGTCTGTCCAGCAGCTATTTGCCTTCATTTTTTCACGCCCGCTGTTTGTACATATTTCTGAAATTGAATAATTTATTAATGGGAATCCGGATACATCTTTAGTTGATTTGAACGTGTCCTATCCACGTTCTGCAATCGAAGAGGCTTCATTAAAAAAAGCCACTCGAGTTGATGATTAGGCGTTCAGTCTTTGGTCTGCTCAGACAGCTCGTGGAGTTTATCGCCGATTTAAAGAAAAGATGTGACTGTGTCTCGATTGGAGAGCAAGCCTATCGATGATCCAGTCGCCTTTAGTAGGGCCAAGAATAGAAAAAAAAAGATCTTCAGTCAATTGCCTCCAATTTTGCACGCCAAATTTTTTGAGGGACATTGGCTTCGTTGGCGTTCTCCATTGTGTTGTTCCACTGATTCGGTTCTTTAAGAACCAAACCTAACCTAAGTGGCATCTGGATTTACAGAGAAGGTGTACTATAGTTTTCTATTCCTCGTTTTAAGACACACAACCTCCTGTAGGCATGTGTGAGAGTGGGGCAGTGACCAGTGAAGACGCCGATAAGAGTTCTGACTTTCTTTCGGTTCACTCATTCCGTCCCGGAGGATGTGTACACCGAAATTGAATCGTAGTGAGGCATCCTTTGCCAGTAGTTTATCTACAATTCGTGTGAGCAAGCCTTTCAAGTTTCAGTGACGATTTGCAGTAGTGACATGCATGGATGGTAGATCTCTGTCCGGAAAGTGTACTGAACTTGTGCTCTTTTTAGAAGATTTGTACACATTTTCTGAACTGTCACAGTGTCCCGACGTCCATATAAGTTGGGTGCTAACACTCGGTCGTCTTTTTAGAGGACATGTGTCTGTTCGGGTACGTCTTTATTTTAAATGTGACTGATTCCAGAAATTTAGCGCCGCATGGCTGTCGGAACAAATGACGATGTACTTAATATCACATTTGTTTCAGCCAAATCAAAGTCTCTTTTATCGCTTAATATCTGCCTGAACGCAGCTACGGTGATTTGTAATTTGTAGGATGAGTTTCCATGATTTTTTCTATATTCAACTGAACTGTGCATAGATCTATGGATAGCACAAACCATAAAAAAACTCCTACAATTGGCTTATAAAGATAAGCCACAATGAAATGTGAGTGCTGAATGCTCAACAATGGTGCGGAAAATAATATTTCATCTTTTGTTGGATAACTCTAGACATGAGGCGTTCTTTTTTGACTGATAGGTTAGGTACGAGGGTTGCCAGCGAAATGACCAACACCCTTAGACCATTGATGGTACATTGTTCTACTAACGGTTTGTGACAACTCCAGTGACACTGCCGTAAATTTGATTCTAACGGCAAATGGTGACTGAACCAGAGTTGGTAATTTAGCTTTCACTGGGATTCGAACTGGGGACCTCTCTAACAAAGGGCAGGCACTCAACCAACTGCTCACTTAACAACTGCTTTCTGAAATACCTCTTCCTAATCTTTTTTTTTCTAGTCATACAAATACGCACGACTGTTCTAGTCAACTTGGGTACGCATGAAGATCAAACATTCTTCGAAGACTAGAGCGACTGGTGGAACCTAAATAAAAAGATTATTTGTGCTGACATGACGTGTTGCGTATGTTACCACGGTTCTCTAACAATTCCCTTCAAGAAATTCCAACTTCTTTCTGCTTCGTATGATTAATTGTCAAAGGTCTTCAGACAATCGCAAGATAGGTCAACCGAATTTCCGGTCTTATCGAACCACCCAGTGGATGTTCAGTTTGGTCATGGACAGTCACTGTCCCCCCTTGGTTCCATGTATCGCTTCCCAGATCCAAAATGAAGACCTTAAACGACTTTAAAATAGCCCCACTCGTTGACTTCGCCACCCCACCGCCATCAGAGATACGAGGATGGCAACAAAAGCAATATATCCTTCAAAAGAATATGTATACAAACACACTTAACGACTCCCGTCGGGCTTGACCAACTTCCACTCATCGTCATCCACTCGCCCGAGGGTTTTCCCCCTCATCACGGGTTTATTTTTACAAATGACATGCTAGCACTCTTTTGATGGCACCCGCCGCACTCCATCCATCCGAGCGAACGACAAAAAGTGAGACCGTAACCAAATTTTGTGCGCCTTCTTCCATGTACAGCTTCTTGTTGCCTCATCCGATAAATATAACGAGCGAGTCAAGACACATCCACAAATCTTTGTGTCGTCGCTTACATTTACATTTCGACGACGACGACGACGACAACGACCGAACACCCGAATATGATCTCCTTTCTCGGCAAGAGAGAGGTCATGGAAATATTTACACTGAATCCGAGCTAAAATTAGACCCATAAATTCTTCCTTTTCATGTTACGAGGAATGTGGCACAAGCCCCCTGAGAGAGGGGGGCAATCCGTGGTGGAGCGGCCAATTCCAACGAAGTTTTTAGACGCCGCGCCGCAATGAGAGTTCATCAGTATCCCTTGCAGCGCCAAGTGACAGAATTTTGTTTTCATTTCCTTTGCCTCGTCTTCGTGCGGCCTGGCCGTACCACTGTGGCTAATCCTCGGGATAGTTTGCATATGCCGGCTGAGGAATTCCACGGCCGAAAATGTAACACACGGAGCAGCTTGCCGCGCGAGCGGTGAGAGCGGGCGCCCGGTGCCTAAGGACATCTCGGCAGAATTTCGCTGCGAGGAAAATTATTGTGAAATTGAATTTTTTATTTTTCTTCGGAGGGCCGTGTGTGCGGTTCGAGGCGTTTGCAATTTTAATCATTGCCCCACAAGGGAGATGAGCACGTTGCTGTGGCAAGGCTGGGTTTTATTTTCGGCGGTTTTATGGGGGCAATTTATGGTTTCCTCGCAAGATCTCTGGGTGAAAGTTGTGTAAGTGAACTCTTTTTTTTCTTTCTTCTGGCGCTGGTGGGGAAGGTAATGGTCTGAAACATGTGAAGCCTTGGATATTTTTGCTTGAATAAAAAGATATGGCCGTACGTGTGCGGAGGTGTTTTTTTGGTGATGGTTTATTTAGATTCGTGTTCGTGAGTTGGGGGAACACGGGTGCACCTGTAGGAGAACATCATTCAGGCATGGAGCACAGCCCGCTGTTTGTACATGCATATTACAGAACTTGAATCATTTATTGAAGGGAATTCGAGGGATGAAGGCGAATTTTTATGAAGAAAACCAAGCGGGAATTACTTCTTGAGTTGATTTGCTTCGTGTCCTATCCACGCTCTGCAATCGAAGACGGCATGAAAGAGGTCTTAAGTCTGCCTTTCCACTTCTCGCTGGCAGCCACACGAGTTGATGACTAGGTGTTCAGTCGTCTGCTTTTGGACAGCTTGTGGATTTAAAGAGGCGATGACTAACGATGATTTTTCAGTGACTGACTCGAGTGGAGAGCAAACATATCGACGATCCTGGCCACTGTAGCAGGTTCAAGAATAGAAAAAGAACTTGTGGTCAAAGCAGTTGATGGCTTCTGAAGGTGCTCAGGAGGTGAAGACAGCTGACAGCTGTCAGGAAAAGTGATTTCCCACAAAATAGATTTACATATATAACTTCCTAGGTAACTATGAACAGACATGACTGATTTTGCATTTTTCATCGTGCTGGAAATCGAATGCGATGCAGTCGATATCAGAAATCTTAAAACCTTCCTCTTCTTTGTGTGGCGCTACAGTCCGGGGTGGACCTGGGCCTCAACCAACATGCCTCTCCAACTAGCGCGATCCATGGCTAGCTGTCTCCAGTTTCGCACACCAAGTTGGTTGAGGTCCTTCTCCACTTGGGTGCGCCACCTTAAACGCGGGCGTCCTCTGTTGCGTTGCCCGACAGGTTCGGATTCGAAGATTCTTCGGGCCGGAGCTGTGGTGTCCATACGCTCTACATGACCTAGCCACCGTAGGCGTTGGATCCGTAGACGCCTAACTAGGCTCATGTCGCTGTACAGCCCGTACAGTTCGTGATTGAATCTTCTCCTCCAGAACCCGTCAATACAAACAGGACCAAAGATCGTGCGTAGAACTTTTCTCTCAAAGAGACCAAGGACTTCATCATCCGCTTTCGATATTGTCCATGCCTCCGCGCCGTATAGCAGGACTGGGGTGATCAGAGTCTTATATAGAGTCAACTTGGTTCTTCGAGAGAGGGCTCTATTGCTCAATTGCCTGTTGAGCCCGAAGAAACAGCGGTTGGCAAGAGTTATCCTACGCTTGATCTCGGTACTGATGTTATTTGTACAGTTTACTCCGGAGCCGAGGTAAGTAAAGTCCTGTAATCTTAAAACCTACTCCGAGGTTAAACATCAAAACCCTTGTCCGTCCCAGATTTGCTCCAGAGCTAAGCTATTATTAGGTCTATAACTCAATTGCGGTTTGCTAAGAGAGGGCGTACTTTGTATTATTCCATTAGAACATTCGTTGGAAAGCTACTGTCATTGTAAAAAGCTGTCAGTTCACGGCATTCTGTTACAGCTTCTCTGGCATACTTTGGTTTCAGTGTTTTTGCGCGGCAACGACAGCTGAAGATTAATCTCATTCTTCATAGCTTCAGCAAGCCTGCCGACATTAACCCATTCGGGTGAAGCCCAAGGATGAAGGAAAGGAGCCTTGTCTTCCAAATGAGGGTTGTGTGTGAGGTAAGATATTTTGTTGATAACCGAAGAATTTTCTTTTGACAATGCAAGAAAAAAAGCACAAGCATAAAGGTTTCCTGTTCTGCACGTAAAATGTGAGGTCTAATAAGATACCACGTTCAGCTGAAGAACTTGAATAAGTCCGGAACTTTTATAGAGAAGAGAGCATAGGAAGAGCCTTCGAAGAATGAGCCGGGCAACAAGAGCATGAGTTGCGAAATTTTCCACTTTGATTGCAACGTAGCTAGGTACTTATTTGGATGTAGATTTGCTGTTCGACCCAAACTTAGTGAGAGGGCTTAGATTTTCACTATCCATATCCTCCATACCCCAACAGGAGACAAGAATGGCAGTAACCAAGATAAGTTCCAGGAAACTTTAATTCTAAGCACGGTAAGAAGGACATCTTGGCTAGTTAGCATTCTGCCTGACTTTCTCACTGAACTTCATCCATAAAGTCACCAGGCGGCAATCCTATGATTAGTCGTCAACTAGATTGATAACATCGACGCTAGGCCGTCCTGAGACAATGTATACTCGGATCACTATCTCATTGCTGACAAGCCGATAACTACGGTGTGGATAGACCAACTATGTCAAGGAAACCAACCAGAACTCGTATCCCATGGTTTTGTTGTTGTCCTTACTCAGCCCCACCAACAGATTGCCGATGGAGTCTCCCACGTACTTTCTGTAAGGTTATCCTGGCTTGCAGAAACAATCAATCAGACTTGGTGAAGGCGATATCATCATAAAGTCTGTCGTGCTGAATGTTCAAAAATGTACATTCAACTAGTGAAGCATTTCCTGGCACTGCGAAACCGAATCCGTGAAGCAATCACCACCTCACCTTAGCACCTGTTCTACAAAATGTTGTAGAACTGTCGGTTTTGAGAATCTTGCGTTTAAAGTTAAACTGACAGCAAGCAGTTGTCAGAATATAATCGGGCGTTGTATTTGCCTCCTGGGCTTTAATTTGCTTAAAGCACTGAACACTGATCTGGAGATTGTCCTTGTTGTACACGAATTGCCTTCTTGTTTGGCCGTCCCCACAGTTCGGGATAGACCGGGACGGACCTCAACCAAAAGATTCTGCAGTTAGAGCTGTCTTTGCAAAACTTCTTCCAGTTCTAATTTGGTTGAGTTCCTTATCAACTTGTCTACTTCACCTTAGCCATGGGTGTTGTGTGTTGTCCCACAGGGTCGACGTGGTAGACTCCTCTGGCCAGAACAGAGTTATCCATGCAGTCTACAGTCACGTGAACTGTTGGATCGCTTGATGGTTGAAGCCTCTTTCCTGATTCACACAACCCAACAGCAGGACATCGGTCAGACGCAGAAGTTGTCTTGCATATATTCGGAGGATTTTTTCATCCGCTCAATTTTTCGGCAACGAAGAGTAAAACTAAGATGTCAAATGTTCCATAGAGAGCCCTCTTGCTTACTGAGCTCAGTAACAAAATGATGTTGCCAAGTGTTACACTGCGTTTGACTTCGAGTCTGATGTTGTTTGTATTAGTCACCGAGAAACTGAGGTAAAGGCAGTCCCTGGCTATCGCAAAGTTATATTTGTCAATCCTGGCGTATTGTACAAGACGTCGATGTTATCTGTCCTTTCTTGTAATTCGTTTTACAATCGTTCAATCC
Source organism: Eristalis arbustorum (assembly GCA_916610145.1). Taxonomy (NCBI): domain Eukaryota; kingdom Metazoa; phylum Arthropoda; class Insecta; order Diptera; family Syrphidae; genus Eristalis; species Eristalis arbustorum. Next base: position 20,142,661 of record OU744318.1, on the reverse strand, counting down.
CTCTTTCTATAAAAGCCGTTTCTGCCAATATGCTTGCAATGTCCTCTCGACGGTTCGCAACTTGTGGCCATTTAATGTCAACCGCGCATGCAACGTTGTAGATACCGACAACCGGAAGATCGGGGCTGTAGTGTCGGCTTCTCAGTTTTGCACTACCTTCTTAAGAATGACACTCGAAATCACAGCGCGACGCCTTGCGCAAAAACCTTGTTTGACACACAGACATCTCACTTTTAATCAAATTTTTATCGAAGAATCAATAAAAAAAAAAACCAACAAATCTGTGATCACCGATTGTATTCCATAGAGCATAAGCAAGGTCTCCTCTGCATCAGAAAATCAACTCATTAAAATACTGCCAACCTTGTAGCTCTCGGCTGAGAATGAGAAAACTCCCCTGGGCAGTGGATTTCCCAGCGACATCGTGCTGCTCTCCAGACAGGTTGAATCCTGTCTCGGTTTTTTCAGCGCACAAACGCACGCCTTGTACCTGAATTGGCGGCAAGAACTTGTTCCATCTTGTCATTCCATCCGTTGGCCGGTGTCGGATTTCTCCATCGCTCATTCACACGAAAATGTGAAGACATACAGCAGAGGAAAGTCATTTCCTGTGTACCAGTATATCTTGCTGCCGCCCGTGCGAACGCCACGACGGTGGTAGTAACTAATTGATTTGATATCAGCTCAACAAAACACTTTCAGAATTCGCGCGACAATTCGATGGCTACTGCGATCGGGTGAGACGACAGCAGCGCATGCTGCTTGTTCTCCACAACCTGTCCTGACTAAAGAGCGGCAATTGTTGTTTTGTTTCGTCGCCAAGTTGTTTGCTAAACGAAAACACGTTCCACTCCAGTGGCTGTGGGGTGGATGGTGATTACTATTTTTAGCAACAAGGAATCAAGTTTTTAATTGCTTTCGAAGTAAGCCGGCTGAATGTCTTTGAAAACATCGAAAGTATCTATTAATGTCACTGCGAGGTGTACGTGTATTCTCAAGAGGTGGGCAGACGCAGAGCTGGATTTGCTTTCTTTTATGGGCGCAAAAGTGTCCGCAGAGTGGTGACAAAACGAGTGCGTGATAGCTGTACAGAAACAATCTGTGGGGAGTGTTCGCGAGTGCTCCGAGTGGGATTGGAAAATGAAACGATTTCCAGTCAGATCATCGGCAGGAAAGGGTTGGAGGCGTCATTTATCACTTGGAGTGACGTGTGTTGCGTCAGAGTGATCCCCTTTGATGTTATATCGATGTCGTCCCCCTTGATGAATCACAAGAGTGGTTGTGCTGAACAAAGGGTGTTTTATTTCCAAGAATTACAAATCGTCGATTTTCGAGACTGAAATGTGGGGGGTGTGCATATTCCTTTCAGAATATTTGTATTTTTCTTTTATTTTTGTAGCATATCGCGGCTTTTAGGACACCACTAGTCAAAATGCAAACTCTTCTCTGCTGTCATTGATCAGTAGCAAATCAGAACATGTGTCGACGTATGTACGACGGAACGAGCATTTTAAACAGCTTTTTATGAGCAATGACAAAAATATCGAGTTTGTTTGAATCCTTTTGAAAGCGATCTACCCGAAAAAGGAGTCAACGTGATCGGGTCATCTAAGTCTGTTTTCCAAACCATCGCTTACTGTGCGCTTACTGTGATCAAACCTTCACAAGACAGAACTCCTGTCGAGAAGAACAACACCATTCAGATCCTTCTGATGCTGTTGGATGTTCCTCCGCGAATCTTTACAGACTGAAACTGGACGACGGTAAAAGAGCAGGAGTCCAACCTAAGAATTTGATTTTAGGTGGATATTGTTGCGTTAAAGAAAGTTTGGTCTTGTCTGCCATGAAATCTCTGCTTATATATTTATATAAGCGCCCAGTGTCAGGACCTAGCTTCTCAGCAACCACTCATGTTGTGCATGCTATTGTTCTTTCACGAGTGGAAGAGACCTACAGTTGTATGTCGACTCCGAATGGCCAAGTTCGAAAAGCTTTTTCTCGACAGGGAATACTCTTTGAGCATTGTCAGTGACTCGAAAGAGGTGAGGCCGTGAAAATTATTTTTGTCGGACAGAGCAGGAATTGAACCCACGACGTCGAGGTTGGGGTCGACGCTCATACCCACAACGCCACGGGCCATCGAAATCTCTGCTTGCAATCATGTTTAATTGCACATCTTCTAAACCAAAGCTCAAGACGATATGAAAGCAAATTAAGTCAAATCAGCAAAGCTTTGAGGTGTATAATCGATTCTGGCTTTATTTTGAAGCCATACTCATGCGATTATGTTTATATGAACTAACAAAGCATTCCAATGGCCTCCTGTGCTTCGCTGTCAATGTTGTAAGCGGTCAGTCAGATTTCAGAGGACTGCGTCTAATATGCGCGACGTTTTTTCGGCAAACCCTTCTCGAATGTTGGCGTTGGACTCGTCCAAAGTGGTCGACTTCTTATCGTGGACTGACGTAGTCCAGAACAAATTATATTGTTGAGTCGCAAGATGGTGTTTGATTGATTAACGATCGCCCAGTAGTCAAGTTTCGTCGTCAGAACTTGGAATGTTGCGTTGCTTGCGTTGCTTGCGTTGCTTGTATCTGATGCCTTGTTGGAACCAAAGCTTGGATAGATGTAGGATGTCAAACTCTGGCTAAGTTAAGAGTCGGTTTCATCCGGAAAGCTGACTTGTTGACCACCATTCGCATCTTCCAGCGCCCATATAGCGAACTCATGCCATTGTCTACAGTGATCTGAACGAAGCCAAATTAATCTGATCAACGCCTAATCGAAATGAGATCCAAAAGACCAGCGCTCATAATCCTCTTCCGTTTTGTCACTTCATCATATTTAAAAATTGCTCTAGTTGCAGTGAAGTGGATTGTAAAGTAGATTTTTTGAGAATTCAGAGAGGAGTACTGCCAGGCAGCAACCTACATTTGATTAAATGTCATGGTCTTCCGAAAAAAAAACTTGCAGGCGCTTCTGTGATAACGAGCCTACATCAACTGCTCTGAAATCTTCAGCACAAAATTAGCAGTTTGACGAAGGTGTAGTGACTCGTTAGTACGCCGATAGGTCGTCTACAGTTTTTTCTGTGCTGGGACGTGCATAAAAGTTTTGCTCAACCCTTTAGTCACTTCCAGGTCAGTTCAGGAATGCAAGTCAGCTCTGAATTTGATCGGTGGTCATCCTTTGCTAAGAGTTGTGTGGATCTCTACTGGACTAAGTTAGGACTAAGTTAGTTCCACAGGGACGAGGGTAGTCCCAGCACAGATTCTGTTCCCAAGAGCACCTCGTCTGATCCTTGTCCACGAAGTTCATCGGCCTCCTCATTTCCCGTGAAACCTTGTTCGCTGGAGATCCGCACAACTCTTAGCAAGGAAGACCACAGATCAAATTCAGAGCAGGCTTGCATTCCTGAACTGTCCTGAAAAGAGGCTAAAGGGGTGAGCAAGCCTTTAATGCACAGATTGGCTGTCGCTACAAGGATAAATACTCCGCCCCTTTCACCTGTTCTTCACAATTTAGAGTACAAGCGCTAGTAGTTGGCCACTCTGTAGTGCTCAGCCACCAATCATAACTCGACCATCCCAGGCCCAACGTTTAATGTTTAATGTGGAGAGTGACCGAGCACTAATTCCGTAAAACTAGTCAGCAGCCATTAGGATCGCATAGGCTTCTGCTTGAAAGTCGTCGATTCCAACCCCGAGGGACAACGCTGTAAAGGAAGACCACGCCTACGATGGCGCACGCAGCTAGAAGGGAACCTGAATAAATTGAACGTGCGTGGTTGATTTGAGATGCTAGATTGAGATGCATGTTGGCTGAGGCCCAGGTCAACCCAGGACTGTAGCGCCAGCCAAAGAAGAAGAAGGGTTCTACTTGAGAAACAACGTAAGTATTGCTTACGAAGTGTGCAGTCTAATATTGTCGGCCTGCTTAAAGGCACCCGCCCTGCACCCCTTTATTAGTCTTTGCGTGTTACGTAAAAATTAGACTACAGTCCTTTCCTGCCTTAGATTCAATCCTGAGTGCCGTGAAAGTCGACTTCATATGCATGTCGCTGCTTACCGTGCGTGTCCGTGCATTACACGGCATATCCATGAGACTAGGTTTCACGTAAATGCGGTATACTAGGTAATCAAAACCTAAAACCACTTTTTTAATCGAAAGATGTCCACCTTCTCTTGCTGTTTTGCAAGTAAAAACTGACTTGGGAGCCCATTTTATTTGGTAACCTGCTCGATCTAAGCAATATTGGCGTTCGTCATCTTTATCGCTTTATAAAAAGCTGACAGTCTTACGAACTGAAGTAGACGAACGACTGTCGGCGACTTGAACTTGCAGCCGAAAACCAAGGCGAAATGGCGGCCAACCAATGCAGATGCCCATGTTTTCTTAACAGAACTCCCTAGTCCAGCAACAACTCTGCATTGCCGACGCCTCAAAAAAAAAACCCACTAACTTCTCCCTTTTCATTCAACCAAAAATCCAAAGCTTTCCGAATTCTCTTAAATTTCGTATACCACCGGCAATGACACAGATTATCCGCTCTTTAATCGAAATGTTCCTTTCGGCAATATTTCTGGCAAAAATAAAACCTCTTGATCGTCATTCTCTCGGCCGCTGTTTGTATTCGAAAATCAGAGAAACAAAAGTGTGCCCCACATCCACTGCCGCAGCTCCCGCGCGCTTCATAAAAACTCAGTTTACAAGCAGTCATTCCGCCCTCCGACTTTTCACAGAAAAAAACGAATGCTCACTGATGGCCCTTGGCCAACCGAACACATTCTTCTCACATAAATTCCGATTTATTTGAAATCCCTCCCGAAAGCAAACAAACTCAAAGCAGAACCAGTTTAATGGGGCTCGTGGTTCCTTCAACCCACATCGCCGCTAATTACGCTGTCCCACCCTCCGCCGGTGGATCCATCGCGTCCCGTTAAGTAGCGCTCAATCAAAATTGATGATTTATCACTCTCTGCTTTGGCCCAAATTAAGAGGAAACAGAAACCTGCGGTCGCTCCCCATTTCGTCAACATTTCGGTGGACTTTGTATGCTCTTCGTGTCTCCTCCTCCTCTCCTCACCTGTGCGATTTTCCGCGCATCTGTGCTGTAATGAGAGGAAAAATCCCGCGGGGTCAAGGTCTTGAATGTGATGAAAAATCATACCTCGTCGACCGTCACGTTGATGAATGCTCGCCGCATGCTCGTGAGGACTGAAGGCGTGTCCTCGTTCTACCAACAGCGAGAAACAAATAAATACGCGCATTGCACAAGGTTATGCCGACCGTATGCATATCTAGATACGTTTGTAAACATTTCACGACGCCGAGGCAGCGGCGCGGCGGCGACTGCAACAGGCGCCTCGCCAACCACCTGTCAGTCAAAAACCGCCTCAGTCCCTGACGTGTCTACTCCCCCTCACCGCGTGCGGCTCGGTTCCTCTCACGGTCGCATTGCGAGGAAATTCATCGTGAAAATGTTGTATTTCCCGCGGATCAACAGGTCTTGACTGAGTTTGAGGTGTGAATATGTTATTTTTTGTTTTTTGCTCTCGTATTTCTTTTCTTTTGTTTCTTTCTTTCTTTCATCGTCTTTGGTCAAGCGAATGCGGTGTGAGAGTGTGTGTTTGAAGTGCATTCGCCGAGAGGATGAATGAAATTCTGAATGAATACAACCACACGTACATACGATATTCATGCAAACACGAAAGAATGGATCGCATGTGAGGCGATGGCACGGTGTCATTGAACTGGGGACAATCTGAGGACCGGCGCGGCGAACCGTGCCCAATGACGAATTCGTTGGTATTTAACAAGAACTCAATTCGCAAACGTGTTGCGCTGATAAATTCGCATTGAATACATATGTACATCGGAATAGATTCACATTTGCCACTCTCGCTGAGATTGAGTTCTTGAGAAAATTATTTTAGACGTACAGTCATGGCGTTTGCAATGGAGTCAGTTGATTATTTTAACAAATTTTGTTTCAAAAATATTTGACGACGAACATGGTGACCAGGAAAGATTGAATTCGAAATGGAATTTCTCAAGTTTTTGGGTTGCCTAAAGAATTTCTCGCGTTTACTTGGAACTTTATCGCTAAAAAGGTTTTCTTTTTCTTCTTCTTATGGCGCTACAGTTGGGTGTGAACCTGGGTCTCAGCCAACAAGCGTCTCTAGCTGGCACGATCCTTAGCCAGCTGCCTCCAATTTCGCACTCCAAGTTGGTTGAGGCTAAAAAGCTTAGAAATACTAAAAATATGTCAGCGAGCATATTAATTGGTAACTAAAAAAATATATAATATATAAAAGGGGCGCTACAGCGCGTATAGGGCCAGGGCCTAGTTTCTTAGCAACCAATCGTCTTGTGAGTGCATTTGTTCTTTTATCAGTGGAAGGGACCTAGAGTTTTATACCAACTCCGATAGACCAAGTTTGATAAGCTTTTTCTCGACAAGAATACTGCTTAAGGATTGTCAGTAAACAGAAAGGGCCGTGAAAATTACTTTTGTCGCACAGACCATTGATCGAACCTACGACGTCGAGATTGGGGTCGACGTATATACTCCCGGGCCAGCAGCTAAGAAATCATCAACTAAAAAATGTACTAAATTAGTAGAACTGAAAGTGGCCACCTCAAACAGTATAACGACCCCAAGTAAAATACACAGACTGTCAGCGTAGGACTATTGCACAGCCTCCGCAGAGTAAAAGACCATCAATTCCACCCAAATATTGAGAACATCTGTGCTTTAGAAAAGTGAAACAAATTGATAATGGCGATGTTCAACCAAAATATAAGTTTTTGTTATCATTTCACTACAGTTGTATTTTGGGAGGGTCCGCCTAGAGATGTCCGCACAGGATCAAGGTTGAGAAACCCTAGACCTATGTTGTGCTATCACAAATTTAACGATAGGATAGTAACACAATTCAAAAAACGCGATTCTGTGACGGGAATGTGTGATGTGGAAGACTTTTTGTTTCGTTGGCAGATGTATCAACCCTGTTGCTGTCCTTGGGAGGAATGTGCACTTTCACTTGAAGCCACAGAAACAACTAATCTATATTCTATTTATTTACGCCCTTTCCACTTTTCGGATACGAAACAAATTCAATATTTGTTTCTTGTAAACAATACGGTCCGTAGAGGGCCAGGGCCTAACATCTGAGCTACCACTTTTGATGTGCGTATTATTGATCTCTCTAGAGTGGTCAGTGACTTGAAAGAGGTGAGTCCGTAAAAAGTATTTTGCCGTTCACGGATTGGAACTTACACAACTGCGGACGCCACAAAACAACTTACGTCTTTTATTTTTAAAATTCGACTTGTTTCAACTACCCCATCCTGGGTCTGCCTCGCGGTCGCCTTCCTGATCGAGTCGCAGGTAAGACACGCCTCAGAAGACGTGATGATGGGGACATTCGTGCCACGTGCATTTCCATTCGGAGAAGCAGCTGTTCGACATTGAGCTTTCTGCGTATAGGCGTGTTTCTCACTATATCCCGGAGTGTAACAACAAAAACAAAACAGTACGAAGAAATCTCGTCTGGGCATCTAATTCCATCGGTCATTACCTAGAACCTAGATTACTTGACCATAGAAGAGAGTTGAAGTAAATATTGACCTTCTAAAGAGGACCATCAATCTCATACTACTGCAGAACACTACAGAATTTACCTCGAGGCACTCGCTCGTATGCTTTCTCCAAACCATCAAAACAGCTATAGATTGGTTTGGCATACTCCCTCTCGAGAACCATTCCCAGAGTGAGAAGCTGGCCGGAACGAAGCCTCACTGGTATTCCCCATCCTTGACTCGACCACAGCTCTAGAGCACGCCTCTAACACCTTAGCGTAGTCTTTCCCGTGGCGTCTTAATAGAGATATGCCCATGAAGTTGGAGTAAACTTTTTTGTCCCCCATTTAAAAATGGAAACAATAACATCTATATGGAAATCGCTAGTTGTTTCACCGCGCTTCCAGGTTACTTCAATGACACGAGAGAACCATACCTCAAGTCAAGGAATAACTTTCCACCGTTGGATAATTCTCCGATCTACTCAAGACTATGGGCCTTCTTCCCTCTGTGTCTTGTTCTGAATAGATTCTGTTCCGAAAAGTGCTCGCTCAATCTGCGTAAAATATCCACTTCATTGGAAATCAACAAACCGTTTTTGCATTTCACTCATTCGAAGGTGTTGAATTTCTTTCTTCCTAACTGAAGGTGTAATGAGCGTAATTTTTGGAGAAGTATGGACCGGTATTTTCAGACACATATGATCAAACGTAGAGAATGGATAGCGGTTAAAGAGACACTGGGTGATGTGAATAAAAACTGAGAAAACACTCGGAGTAAAAACACTTGAGTCGAGTATATTCGTCAAAGGAAATGCTCAATTTGGTGTGAATAAAAATGTTCCTCAAAGCAGGTTCTTATTCTCAATTTGACGTTTAAAAACTCTGCTGGAGAGCTGGCAAATTTATTCGTCAACATTCTTCAAATTCAATTCAATTCAAACGCAAACACATGCGAATTATTCATTTTCAATCATGTTTTTAAATATAGAAACGCGAAAAATAAAACTATATAATTCACGGCGTTTCGGGGACACAGGGGATAATTTCAAGAAACATTACAGATTCGAGTTTCGCAACCAATCAGTCCTCTCCGATATTCCTGGAGAAAACCGTGGTGGTGCAATACCAAGCATGGAGAAGGTGAAAATATTCCTTCGATACATTGGTGACCCGGGTTTCCAAGTTGGAGTTGGAGAGGACTTTGGGGTTCATTACACCACTGTATCAAAAACAGTTTGACAAGTGTGTTGCTATATGTGCAAAGGCGGATCTGTGGATGAAATTTCCTTCTTCGATCGAGGAATTGCGAGAAGTGAAATTGGCGCTCTAGATTGTTCTCATATTGCAATATTAAAGCCTTATTTACATGGCGATGAGTACCTGAATCGGTTTGGCTTTTTTCCAGCAAACACGGATACAGTTGTAAACACCTGATGAAATCGCCATCGCTCATCCCAGATTTTTTTGTTTAAGGAATAAGGCTTAGTCCGTCAAAGTATTCCTTCTCCGACGCAGTAATTTCCATTATTTTTTACTTTTTTGTCTCTTGAGTCACCTCCTATGCACACTCAACTTCAACGATTGATATCTGAATACATTTCCATCTTTATTCACACCAATAAAGATGGTGTGAATCTCACAACTGTGAAAATATGTGAGCGGAGAGGATTCCTTAAACTTAAAGAAATACATTTTTATTCACGCCAGATGGAGCATTTCCTCCAAAATTCTGAGGAAATGCTCATACTCAGTTTTTATTCGGACCACCCACTGTCCCAACTGATGAACAATGAGCAATCCAAAGGGGGCATCACCATCTGCTCAGACAGCTTCACCGCAATCAAGGTCAATCACTAGATGTAGTACAGCCTTTCCTTTCATACTAGGAAGATAAACATTCTCTATCGTCACATTCTGCGATCTCCTAAAAATGCATGCAATTAAAGCTAACAAACACAAATCAAGCCAGCTTAACCAATTTGTTAAAAGCTTCAAGTGGTTTCGGGAATAACATCAGCAAACTTACTTTTATTTATAGTCTGCCAATTTGACCTAATCGTGCCTACCTTACAAAGCAGTCATAGGTCCACCAGCATTGAATGTACATGAAAATGCCGCCATTTGTGGAAGTACAAGGACGTGAAATGTGACCAGTCGCCTACTGGGTAGGTGCGTGGACTATGAGCCTGGATAATACCTCACATGAATTGCATTCATATATCACGAATCGTCGGATTACAGACAATAGCCAAGGAGTGTGTCCGCCTAAACATTACCCAGAAGTCGCCACAAAAATCTAGGTCCCTGCACTTGTCAGAGTTTTAGCCCTCACAGGTCTGTAAGTTCATGTACAAACAAGGCTCACCTTGGAATGTAGCACCACTCAAGGATCAATACTATACAGCACATAACTCTAATGAGCTCAGAAAGTCTGAACAAACAAAAAGCTCAGAAAAACTTAACCAAATTAAAATGTTACTTGTCAACTGAACGTGACTGTAAAATAAAATTTATAAAATTTGAAACAAAAAAATGAAAAACAAACTCCCTGTACCACTCCAGAATTTACAGATGTCGGTCTGTTTTTTTTTTTTTTTTGTGTATCCGCTTTCGAATAAACATTTCAACTATCCTGATGTACACTCGTTGCTCAGACGCGATTCCGTCGAAAAAGAAAAAGTAGCAAAGACAATCAGCTCTCCGCCTCAGAATGTGTTGGACGCAGGGAGCGTTAAATTATGTCTCTCCAGATAAAATTCCACAGATTTGTGTACAGAGCAACGTTTACCTTCAACCTCATTCCTCGTTTACTGTCAAAACGTGACATTTGCCGGCTAACCGGTACGACGGAGGGCATTAGCATATTTCCCTTGAATTTCCCACGAAAGCTCTGTCGTTCAGGTGAAAGAAAATGTTTCCCTGTTTTTCTCGTCGTCGCACTGATTTCCCCCATGCAGAATTTTCAATTAAAAAAGTCCTCGTTCCACATCAGTCTACCCCCATTCCCACACACATCCGCCCGTGTCCGTCCAGACATTCCCAGTGGCATCGAGTGGCTCGTCATCTGTCCGGAAACTGCCATCTTTACGGCTTCCACGGCATTGAATTCCCCAAATTCAGTGCACCGTGCACCGATTTCCCAGAGCGCTCCCGTCCGGACTCAATCAACCCCGGAGACGAGGCGGTATCCCCGGCAGCGAAATCTCGACTAGCTCCACTTAATCTGTGGAGCTTCGCAAATCATAAATTCAAGAAATTCCATCGAGTGATTGCCATGGTCGTTGCGAAGCAACCGGCAGAGACGAAGACATATGACGGCGTGAAGAAGCCCAGAAGGAGCATTCGGTGGGAATAAATCTACGGCGCCTTTGAGAAATGTGTTTACGTGTGGGAATGGTTTCTTCTATACCTTGTGTGTGTGTGCGCGCAACCGATTGTGTGGATGGATTGCATTGGGATGCAGTTGACTAGGTTAGGCTCCACGGATGTCTGGCATTCTTTCATGGATGGCGTTTAACGTTACGTATAGTTGCAGGGCTCCTCCCTGCCGTTGGCACCGCGAATAGACGACCGACCAGCGCAAATTGCTTTCCCAGTTAATGGAATGTCAAGTCGCTGACGGCCATGACAGGAGGTGCCGGCGGTGGTGCGATGATGGGTGTTGGCGATGTAATTGAACCCGGCGACTTCGTTCGGCCGACATGTACTCAAGGACTGTACTTACAATTTACCACGCCAAGTGGGTGCTGCTGCTGCTGCTGCTGTAAAGTGATTTATTTATGTTTCACTTGTTGGTTAGCCGCGATTGTCACTAGGGCGTAATGAGTTTCCACAACGGCCTCCGGCTTCTGATGGGAAATTTAATTGAACGAAAGAAGGACAGTTCGTTAAGCCTTTTGCGAGAAAAAATGGTAACAAGCACTAAAAGAGAATTTGCGTCATTTTACGCAACAGTGCGATGTGATGCACTGTGACCACAGTAACAACTTCTCTGAGCTTCGTTAAGTTTCATTCAATTCTGTGCAGCCAAGCATATGCACAGAAATGGTGGTTTGTGACCACAGTTACCACTTCCTTGAGTTTCGTTCAATTGTGCACAAAAATGATGCACTGTGACCACAGCAACCACTTCTCTGAGCTTCGTTAAGTTTCGTTAAATTCTGCGCAGCCAAGCGAGTGCACAGAAATGATGTTCTGTGACCACAGTTACCACTTCCTTGAGTTTCGTTCAATTGCGCAGAAAAATGATGCACTGTGACCACAGCAACCACTTCTCTGAGCTTCGTTAAGTTTCGTTAAATTCTGTGCAGCCAAGCGAGTGCACAGAAACGATGTTCTGTGACCACTGTAACAACAGTTACCACTTCTTTGAGTTTCGTTAAGTTTCGTTCAATTTTGTTTCCTTATGTGGGGGCGAAATTAGTCGCTCTCTGAGTGCGTACATCACAGTTGGTGGTGGAATTTCGCGTAAGTTTGCTGAAAACAAGCATGAACACCCAACTTTAAATCCCATTAATGTTTTCAGCGGTAATTATCAGCTTCCATTGTTCACAGCGCCTGGGTCTGTCCTTCACCCGACTGGCAAATCCTTGAACCAAGTCCTCGCTTTCTCCGCGATTAATACACGACAATGGTGACTAAAACTTAAACAATCAGCGATCTCAAACAATAAAGGCAACGACAAGAAAACGGGTGAACTTTAGCAAAAATGCAGCATCCTTTTGTCTCGTGAACTGATGACATCGACATCTGCTAAATGCCAAGGTCACAACCATCATCGTTCCTCACGAGTGCGCTGGGTATCACTTGACATTCGCTTGCCACTCGGTGCAGTCATTAAGATTTCGTTAGCTCTAGTGCTGCTATGCACTACATGAAGATGCCTGCGATTAGGCAGGGGAAAACTTTTTCACCGAGGAAGTCATTAGAATACTCAAACAAAACAACCTTCAAACTCTGCCCCACCCCAGTGAAGAAGAATCGATTTCCATGAGGAAATGAAAGAAATCAAGAAAGTTGTGCACCCTCTGCCGAGCAAACTACACGAGATAACATGAAACCATAGAACAGCCCGCAGCACCAAAGCGAAAACAAAGACGACGATAACGTCGGAGTGGAAGTTACTCCAAGTTGGGGGGAGAATTGGGCGGGTAAACACGAAGACATGGTTGCCTTGGTCATGCGAATGCAGTGTGCAACATGACATATCACCGCCGCGCTGGTACCCTCCTCCTTCCACCGTCTGTTGTTCCTCGGATGACACAACAAAAAACGGCGATGTGTCGCCAATGCCAGCTGCCAGTGCAAATGAATGGAGGCACGGAATGGCGGGTGAAAGTTTCTAAATTTAAGTCCTGTCATTAGGTTAAATTTCATTTTTCTGACACATGCCCACAAGTCCCCCCGCGTACACATGCATGGCCGTCGTTGAACTAATGGGGCTCGTAAATAATCCACGGTGTGAACTGTTTATGAGCGTTTTGCTCGTAAAATCTGTCCAAACACGAAGGGGCCCAGTGGTTGGTGGAATGCTTCGCGAAGGTTGCTGCTGGCTGGTGGAATCTGTTAAAACTTTTATAGTGTCATTGCACATATAATGGGCGATTGCGCCACAAGCACTCTCAAATAGACCAGAGCTTCGGTTGGAATGGTGATGTGGTTTTTTTTTTTGTTTTTTTTTTTATCTCAGTGACTACAGGATACGAGGACTTTTCTGTCAGGATATTACGACACCCGTGTGCATCGTTTGGATCGAGATGAGTTGTCTTGACTTAAGGAAGTGTCGGTGGAGGGGTGTGTTGCTGAGCACGTTCTAATTCATTGTTACGGCGCAACTGTCTCCAGTTTTGAGAAGTAATTTTCTTACTTAAGACCTTGATGGGGGAACTCTTGGGAAGATCACATGGGTAAATGGATACTTTTTACAATCGCTTGTGAGCTGTTATTGATAAAGACGCCCCTAAAAAAAAGGAATTAAAAACTGATTAAAATCCTCGGGGGAATACCTATTTTGAAGTGGCGTTGCTAAATGGGGTGTTCGTTTTGTTCCCCACATGTTCTTGATTTATTTCAAGAACTGAACTCTTTCCATTTGAAACTACCCGATGGAAAATGATCGACTAGACTAAAAGCAATTAACACATCAGCTAGACAATTATCTTCAATTCCTTTGGGAGTAATAAAGCTTGATTCAACCGGCGTATGTATTAACCAGCGGTATGTGGGGTTCATCTGCAATTGATTTAAACTTTTCCCAACTTGACGATATTTAAGAGATTTCTCTGTTCAAAAGTAAAGTCATAGAAATGAATTCAGTGTACTCCCTCCTAACGGACACCCCTCATAAGCGGACAAATTTCTTGGTACCGCCAGTGTCCGTTTATGAGAGAGTTTACTTTAATTCGAGACAATTCATTTTTTTGATAGAATACATATCCGCAGTGTAAGTCTTGTATTAGCATATTCAGTGAGCACCAGAACTTCCACAAAGATTGAATCTGTGCGGTTTATGGCATGGCGGAATTAACGGACCGTAATTCTTTCGAAATGACAGAGGGGTCAACGTTATTGTCAATTGTCTCAGTTATGTCGCCATTTTTACAGCACTATCTGTCGCCAGAGCTTGAAAAGATAGGCAAGACAGGCGATAAATGGTATACAAGTTATGCGACGCCCAAAGCTGTGAAAGAGAAATTCGACGCCTGCTGCATTTCACGGCAAGAGTCGTCAATAGGCAACACAACTCGAGTACTATCTCTGAGACCACGTTAAGTTCTTAGACAGTAGCCATAAACTTTGGACGACCCCAAGCCCAACACTCGAGAGACTATTACCGGGATTTGACCACACGCGTTGATAGAACTACGTAAAGCACTGCCAATGAAGCCAAAGCGTCCATTTGTGTTGTTCTTTTATTCAAATTTCTGTCCACATTTGGCCATCCTGTAGAATTGCCTTCTCCGATATAACCACTAAATTGTCTCCCAGGCTATTGTACACTATTTCAGACGCAAATAATGACAGTCTCTGGAATCAAATGGCGGAGACTATAGGTCCCTGATGTTTGTACAGTATTGCCAGGCACGAACTGAGGAGTATAATGTCCAACAGGACTCTAAGGGCGAAACAGTTTAACACCAACAGTGAGGCCATATGGACATTCCAGGAAATTAGAAAACTGATGCACTGGACCCTACACTGCCCCAAAGAACAGAGTCACAAGACGAACAATCGAACGTGTGAAAGAAATTTGCGATGGAGCTGCCTTCATCTGACACTTCTCTTAGAGATTGAGAGACTTTTTGCAAATTGAAGGTTTTTTGTGTGAAGTCAGTAAGGATGCAATGCAGAAAGTACACAATATTTTTCATCTGACATTTGATATAAAAACAGCTGCGTTGACAGAGGGCCATTTGACAGTTGTCAAGATTGTTGTCTGGTGCGTCGCAAGTAATTTCTTCTTACGAAGCGATAGTTATCAGTAAGTCACAGAAACACCAGCCAGATCATACATATAATTGAAAACACGGAACTGGTTTGATCTCTTAAAAAACGTGCTTCCTCTCAAGTTAATAATCACTGTGATTGGGATCACCAACAGGCCCTATTTCATACGGGTGCCCGCATAAAATACTTGGACTCTTTTTCAAAGACTTCAAAGAAACATACCACATCTGCTACCCACCTGGCTGCTTTCCACCTTGACCTTGAAGAAATAATCATCAGCAATCTAGAGCGCTTCAAAAGAGATCAAATGGGCTATGGGGGCTTTTTTGTTGCTTGATTTTTCTGTTTTTTGCTTTTTGACAGCTCAAACGTCATGTGTCATAGTCAAACAGGTGCAGTTTTAGAATTTCCTTTTTGGATTGATTTACTAAAGAAATGACTTTGATATCTGCTTCTTTTGTTTAAAAATTGTATTCAGAGACTAATCGCCTGAATGGTTGAATGAGTTTTCAAACAAAACTGCCGTACTTGGTCCGATGAGTCACTTTAAGCAAAAAAAGAGTTACCAAAGCACCTGAAAAGTACCCTGTTTATAGCTCAGCGGAATCAGTGAATACAACTTACTTACTTATCAGGCAGACGAACCATGAAGGGTCTGAGCCTGAGCAATTGCTGCATTCCATTGGTGACGGTCCTGGGCACGCTGCTTCCAGTCCTCAAGGCCAAGCTGTCTTGCATCCGCGATGACTTGGTCTTTGTACCGGAGGTTCGGTCTTCCTCTCCTTCTCGAACCAGGAGGCTCGGATTCGAAGACCCTCTTTGCTGGAGCGTTGTTGTCCATTCGCTCGATGTGGCCGAGCCAGTGTAGTCGACGGATTTTTGCCTTCCGGACTACATCCACATCCTTGTACAGCTCGTAGAGTTCGCGGTTGTGTCTTCTCCTCCATTCGCCTTCCTCGCAGACGGGACCATATATCCGACGTAGAATTTTTCTTTCGAAGGCACCACCAATTTTTCTTTCGTGGCGCAACCAAGAGCTGCTTCATCCGCTTTTGACAGAGTCCATGCCTCCGCGCCATATAGCAGGACTGGGACGATTAAGGACTTGAAAAGCGTTACCTTGGTTGTTTCAGCTCTGCAGCCTTACTTAATGTCCAGATTTCGGCTCCATAAAGTAGGACTGGCAGGATAAGGGTTTTGTAGAGCATGACTTTGGTCCTTCGAGTCAAAAGTTTCGAGCCCAGTTGTTTTGACCAACCGAAGTAGCATCGGTTGCCAAAGGCGATTCTACGTCGGATCTCCACTACGATGTCATTCGTGGAGTTTACATTTGCCCCGAGGTAGACAAACTCCTTTACTACCTGGAAATTGTAGCTGTCAGTGAATACAATGTTGTCACTAATGGCGGCGACTATACTTCAATAATTTGTTTCCCAAAAATGCAAGAGCGAGAACCCAGACGTTGTGTCATTCTCCCAATATGGAGCTGTATGCCACACAGCACGCGAAACAATGGACCATTTGAGAAATGAGTTTGGTGAGCAATTTGTCTGTCTCATACGACGGGTGAATTGATCGGATAGACCATGCGATTTGAAGTGTTTAGACTTCAATGGAGTTAGCTGAAATGACTATTATATATATGCCGATATGCCATAGTAACATCAAGCGGCCTTTCACCTACCAAACTGCAATCTTGGAGACACCATTACACTTGTTAAAAACCTCCTGCAAAAAGTGACTCAAAAAGTGAATTGGACTGTCCTGTTAATCGTAGTCGTGGTACACATTCAACAATCTCTAAAATATAAATGGCAAGCATTGATTTATCAATCCAATTAAAAAATTATATTCTTTTGCCAACTTTGCTGTGTTTTCTTTTTGAAAATTTAAAACCAAACGTTTAAAAAAACACTTAATTTTTTTTGAGATTCAAATTCTGGGCATTCAAATAACCTCGTATTTGATGGCGCCATATTTCTAGTTTTTATGACTTATTAAATGCGAATTAAGGCAACAGTATGTTCCCATGTAAATGGTGACGTGCAACACAAATATTTCTATTCACGTGAATTAACGTTCGATTGTGGGCTGCGACGAGTATTTTATGGGATCAAATATGGACTATGAGGAAACCAGCACTAAACTAAGCCAACCTGCCCTCACAAATAGTTTTAAAGATGATTGATTCTCGAACAGATGGGAACATTGACTCATCGACATGGGATTTTTTAGTCAGGTTTACGTAATTTTGGTCTTCTGCTGAATAAGAAAATATATTTGTAACTCAATCCGATTGTAATGGAAATTCACGTGCCTACAGAGTGCCTCAAAGCTAGCGCAAAATGTTGATACAATTTAAGAGCTGATGGTATGGTTGGAAACTAAGAGCCATAAGCGTCTCGAATATCCATGTCGGTGCATACTTTTAACATTCACAACACTATATAGTAGTCATATTTATAGTTTCGTTGGTTCTGACCATGCGATCTGGTCTCATTCTAGAGGGAAGCCTCTACATCTTGACTCCAACATTGACGCAAGTTATACAAACTTTGTGTAGAGCCCAATATTTGCCTTGTAGGACAAGTTTGTTAATCATATGCATCCAGGTCGACACCATAAATGTATGATACAAGTTATAATTGAAATATAAAAATGTTTGTATGCACTTTAGCTTTAATAAACACGTAAGGCACTATTTACTACAAGTCCATTCAACTTTTGGGCTGTGCAACAATGTCCAACATTGTCGGACGCTACCAACGTTCTATAGACCAGGGAAATTATAGAAGAGCCCAAGCGAAGACGAAATATATGCTTCCGAGGATGAATCGTTCCGTGGCACACCACCTACGACAAAATATCACAAACTTAAGCTACAAATTTGAGTCAGTGATGAGGTCTGCTCCATCAGAGAAACTCATGAAAAACAGAAAACTTGAACTCAGCCAACAGCATCCCTTAGACGGAACAACGAATCAACATGATTTTGGACTACTGACTCGAAAGACCAAGATCATGCTTTACAAACTCTATTTTCCAGTTCTACTGTATGTAGCCGAAAGATAATATAATAATAATATGGGTGGCGCTACAGCCCGTAGGGGGCCATGGCCTAGCTTCTCAGCCGAAAGATAGACGATAAGTAAAAACAACAGAACTGACCTCTAGAACTAGAACACAGAACTCTACAAGATGTACCAAAATGTGGATATCACACATCCATCCTTTGAAGACGTATACAGGTTCTCGGCAATCTCTCTTTTTGGAAAAAGTATAAAATAGTTGTTCGCGCTCATTCGTGAGAGAACAAATGGTTGAAGTTTATCCGCTTGAATATAGCGAATGCCGATAACATTTTCATGAGTGAACCACAAAGCTGCGTTAAAGTTACCATCGTCTATCAGCGCAAGCAATAGGAGAACAATGGACAAAAGAGTCGCCCTTCGTTTGCTAAAAAATTAATAAAGAATGAGAGGATCGTAAGAAAACTCCGAATGTCAAACGGAAGCAGTCCAACGTACAGTAAGAGCTTGTTCATTCGGAATGATTGGAGGAAGTCAGAATAAAGTCCCGTTCATACATATGAGTGACAAACTGCGAACGCGAACTTTCGGCAACAACCCTTTTCCAGCAATGGAAACCCCAATCAATGATTTAAAAGTTTTCCTCTGTCAATCAATCGTTCTCTTTGCTATGTTCACAACAAAGAAACGGGCAAACGCAATCAACAATCACCACAATTAATAGGTCTGTTCCAATTCATTTGTGCACAGAAATTCGTAGTTGAGCAAATTTTCAGAAGTGGGGGTAAAAATCTCTCTTTGAGATAGAAACTGTGCACAAACTTGTGGAACGACGTTTCGTAGAAATGCACAGAATTCAAGAAACGTCAAAAAATGTATTCGATTCTTACTTATTCAATTCTGAATGTTCGTTGTTTTTATTTTGAATTCGACAGTCTTCAATTTTCTGCCCACAGAATTTTCTCTGGCAGAATTTCGCAGGGTGGAGAAATGTTGTACTCTCTCGTGAGCACGCTCTTCTGTCAAAAACTACGAAAAAATCAGCAAATGGAACGGCTTTGGACATTTTTTCCTGTGATTTTCGGTGAATTTCACAGCAATTGGAACAGACCTTATAAATTCGCAGTGAATTATCAGAACTCGTAGTTCTCTACGAATGAGAAAACTCCATATGAAGTTGTCAGATTTTACAAAGGTCGCATTTCGTAGCAGCCTCATATGAATGGGCCTCAAACAAATTTTCCGAATAAAAGAAAATCAAACTGTAGGGGTTTTACTGTATTTAAGAAATTTACAAGAGGGCTGCGTTCAACTGTCATTCTCTTACAAATTGATAGTTTCTTTGTGTGAAGTTGTGTCAGATCAAGTGAACGGCAAGAAATCGGAGGATGCAGTAAGTGTTGTTATTGTTTTTCACCTGGCATTAGGCGCATGAAAACAGTTGATAAAATGAGTTATCATTTAACATTTCAACGCAGCGTTTACGGACAGACGTTGTCGTACGGGCGTTGACGGAGCGAAGGCCTAAAGCCCATAGAATCCATTGAGTGTTTTGCAGCTGAAATCTATAATAATCGTAATTAGTGGATTGCAGCGTTCATTGCGTTCGAAAAACCTCACGATACATGAGACTAATATTGTACACATTCATACATACCCACATAAATAATAGACACATGTGAGAATGAACTGTCAAACGCAACAAAAGTTAAAAGTTTGCCAACTTCATCCGACGTGATGCTCTCCACTCATAGCCCACATTCGCTGTATCGCTCCCTTTTATTATGTCTTATGAGTTGTCAATTTTTTGACAAGCAACAACGGATTCGATGCATTTGAACCTTTGGACTGACGGACGTTGACAGAACTCAGTAATAACCCAGTGTTGTATTGCAGCCAATAAAACGTGAAACTGGAACTCATCCTGACTGAATTTGGAGTAGGAAAAGTTTGATGATTTTCCTTTCCAAAGTTATTTTTGCCCTTTCGACACTGATTGGACCCTTTTTATGTAAAAATTGAATACGTGATCCCTTATTTTGTTGTCTTAATGAACACATCCTTGTCCATCAGACGATTCTATGCGTTTAAATCGCACCACTTTAGTACAAACAGTGTCAGTGTAGAATTAGCTCGTTCGTTTTGAAATCGTTGTACTTCACTTCTACGTCGTTGACACTTTGTTTCGTAAGATCATGAACTTACCCCTTGATCCACGATCGTCAAGTGCAACCAGAAGAAGTATCATCAAACAACCAGACTACCAGCACTGTGGTCAAATTTCTCTCGGAAAACTGTCTTAACTTTCACTTTTCCATTCAACTATCACGTGTGATAAAGATTTGATTGCACTGAGGGGTTAATTAAACCATTTTCGTGAAAAGGTCATCCGAGTTGGCTCACACTCAATGCCTTGGAGCACGTTTCGAAGCATTTACGTGCCAAATAACTTTCAAGATTCGGCTTGGATTAGATCTTAACAACTGTGGTTTCTTTCAACGATGGAATTGCATCATAATCCGTGACAACAACGAAGTCAGCGCACATTTTCTTTTGAACAACTTGTGCAAGTGGGAAGTGGTCTCCACATTCTGTTGAATAACCTTGGCAACTTCTTAGCTCAGACTTCTTGCCCCGCTTCCACTTATCGTGCATTTTTTAAGTGGATGCATCACTTTCAGCTTCTCCTGGTGCATAGTCGAGTGACCTTGCCGGTGTGTTTGTTTAAACTGCTCCCAAAGCGAAGGACAAATTGAGTCTGCAGATGGTGGATGTGCATCATTAACAATGTCGTCGATGACTTATGGGGAGATCAATTTGCCTGGCCTTCAGGTTCTCCTCGGGGCACATTTGTACGAGAAACAAAGCCGTCGCCTGTTGTCTCTGAACAGCTTTTGGATTGCTTGATAAATTGCCATAATCTCACTTAATACTCAGGACGTCATACTTCTCTCCCTCTCTCTGTCTGAAAATCGATAGAATCGCTTGAGAAAAGTCACCACCATTAACAACGCAGCACAATTTCCACTTGCATTCACATTCACGCGCGCCCAGCGCTAAGGACAATCGATTAGTCACACGTCGGAGGCACCCGTTCCATCCAGCTTACATCTAAAATTAGATTATGTCGACAAAGTGCTCGCTGCCTCATAATCTATGCGCGACAACTCTGTGCGGAGCATTGTAATGTCGAACGTGCCGTATGCATATATCCCATCGAACGCTGAGAACCCCTTCAAACTCGTAGCCGCACTTAAGCGCTCCGCACCGCAATTGCAATCGATAAGTGCTTCGAATAATAGCCAAGCCCCGGTGGGACGGGCGGCGGCGGCTGCGGGCGCATTTTCATCGTTTTCATTGCCAAGCGCTGCTGCCGTGAATCGAACACAACAATTTCACTTTTCCATATTTGCGCTCGTAAATAACGTGTATCTCTGCGATTCGCACACACTCACCTCACCGGCGAGTGCAATCGAGAGAATAACAATTTCCTCGGCACTTGCATGACTGCTCACGCACCCAGTCGGCCAACGCACAGTGAAAACGCAATGCAACGTGCGCCAAGGCAATAAAAGTTTCGAACGAGATAAAAATAAATTATCGTCTCTACTGGGCGAATAAATCGACTTGCAGTTTGTGGCCCAGACACGCCCACTCTTCACATGTCGAGTCAATAAAATGGCCCCCCCAGTCGGTGTAGTGCAACCTCCCTTGATCGTCACCCTCGGCCGCCGAGGGGAGAGCAAATATCGGCACCGATCTCTGTATCGTGTTCGATTGATCACGAAGCTGAATGCAATCGCAAAGTCGTAAACTGGTTGTCTGTTCAATTTGAAGTTCTCCCGGTGACCACTGAGCTTGAAGCGGCCACGTGAACTCGCCACTGACTCGTGTCGGCCGAGCGAAATAACCCAGAAAAAAAGTGAAATTTTCCATCCCATGGATACGCGCCGTCAAACGCTGAACGTAGATAAACATTTGCTCGTGACTCATGGCCGTAAGTAAACCAATTTGCCGTGCACTTGTGTGTGCGATGTGCAATTAGTTGTTGGAGCTCTTGTGTGCGATTACCTATCGGCGATGGACTCTGTAGGCATGGCACACATGTATGGACATGTGTACTATTGGAACAAAGTTAAGTCAATTGTTAAATAATCGCGGCTTGTGTCGGAGTTTGTTTGTCGAAGAAATACGACAGTAGCAGCAGTGTGCGCACGGTCGGTCTGCATGAGTGTGTGGTGACTCACTGGAGTCTGTTGCGGGGCACGAGCTTTTGTCTAATGATTGACGGAGGAGGGTGGCATGGGTTGCCTTTTTTTTGGCTACAGGCATATGGGCAATGTATCTTTCGCGTATTGCGAAAGAGTCGCGGTGAAATGTTTTGCGTTTTTGTTTCTTTTTGCAGCTATTGTTGTTCCGAAGTGGGACAACCTCAAGGAGTGTCGATACCTGGTGAGAGAAGCCGAATGAAAGTGAGAATTGAGACCCAGGCACTCCTACATTGATAGCTGACATCACTAGGAGTATTCTTTTGAATTCTAAGACCTTTCTCATTTCGTTTGAAAATATGTGATGAGAAATTTGAACACATATGCCAACATGAGGGGCGAAAGGAAAACCGGTAGTGGATTGGGAGCGATTATCTTCCCGGAACATCTCCGAATCAGCCGGTTCTCTACACTAGCATATTACTTAAGTGCCCAGGCAGAAAAAACGGTTCTTCGTGAAGCCGCTGAATGACTGTTGATGAGAACAATATTAAATCAGAGTATTGTCCGTCAAGCAGCAATTATAGCACTCGAAATGCCATTTTTAAGACCGAAATTGGCTGGACTCTGTTGTATGCCTCTTAACACAGACAGTCTAACGGTGTGCAACTGTGAAGCAGACGAGCTCGCATGGAAAGTAACAACAATCATTAGACAAAAGATTGAAAACATCTGGGTGTCAATAGAAACTCAAATAACTAGCGAGCTAACTGAGCTAGCGTTAGGTAGTTACCATAAAAGGTGGCAAAACCTCAAAACACGCCTACATGCGAAGCAAGTATGGCTAAAAATAGACTTACATCCTCATAGGATATGGCGCAATGGACAGACATGCTACAGGACAAGGACTACCATACATTGATTACCGGCGAAAATGGTGACACCGAGTAACTGAGGGAGAGATGATCTAGAAACCAAAGAACTTGGACGCAGATAAGCTAGAAATGTTGTGTTCAGCGTAAGCAGACAACTGAGGCAAATACATAATAAATGTCATGAGTGAATGTGTTCAATATTTAAACAGTCTGACTGCTTTAGAGTCTTCGACACCGACCCATGGGGACAGCGCAACAGAGGACGTCCTCGCACTAGATGGCGCACACAAGTGGAAAAGGACCTCAACCAACTTGGTGTGCGCAACTGGAGGCAGCTGGCGAAAGATCGTGCTGGCTGGAGAGGCATGTTGGTTGAGGCCCAGGTCCACCCCGGACTGTAGCGCTAATCAAAGAAGAAGAAGAAGACTGCTTTAATCAATGCACTACAGGCTTGTTGAAACCCGATCTCTTTCAAATTAAAGTAAATCCATTGGAAAAAGAAAATTCTGATTAATCCTAAATTGTTTATTAATATAATAACTTTTATTAAATAAAAAGAAGAACAGATAAGTCTCCTTTAAAGAAGAATCTCCATTGAGTGCATAAGCTCATAGGTCACACCAAAAAGTAACATTTCGTGGGTACTCAGTAGTAAAAGAAAAACCAGAAGCATCAAAAAATATCAAAGAGCTCAAAGCTGCTTCTGTGAGCATCCAACACCAACTGTAACTTGCGTATGCAGAGCTCTCGATTTTAGTGTCTTTGTTTTTGGTTTATGTTGGTGGATGCGACTTGGCTTCCTATTCGTTTCAGCAGTTCGTGAGGCGTGTAGTTCAACAACCGTGCAGCTCTTGAAACTTTGTCTGATAAGGAAAATCTGGATAAAGGTGATCCGCTCTTTCTGCGTTTAATAAAGATATGGTGAAATTAGTATTCCTTCCTTCCTCAAGACACTAGCGTCTGCCAGAAAAAGCTGGTGAGCCACCTTAAACCGATGCTGACTAGGGAGAAGCCTTGTAACACAACACCAGGCTTAAGGTTTCTATGCAGATTGGTCTTACATGCAAAACCATGGGAAATAATGGACTAGAAAGGGAATTACATGGTCGAGGCGAATGCAATTGCCTCTTTTCTTTTGTCATTTCTGTGTACCTACAGTCGAGAACACAAAAGGAAAGTTAATCAGGTGTTTTTGAAAAGTTGTGCATTTATAAAAAATTTGATCATTCCTCCATTCAGGCAGCATGGAACACGCTGTTCCCCAATCATAACTGCTAAAGTAACCCAACAAAAAAAAAACAAACAACTGAATGGCGCAGATGATGAGTGTTCTGTCCTTGGTTATAGGGCTCCCTGTGAGAGCAAAAGTTAATATGCTTTTATCTTGTTTTCAAATCTGGTCCAGTCATCATTTGACGTTGGTAACAAATTAACGGCACTGGGTATCACAATAGCCCAACTGGAGGTCTGGTCTAAGTGTGTTGACAATTTCGCTGGCAGCCGAATAATCCGACTTAACTGAACTCAATAAAAGGGTTGGCTTTTGCACGTGCATTAACTCGATATAACTTTCGTAGCATAAGTACGATCTTCGAAAACCTTAAATCCGCCGTGAAATTGGTTGATTTTGATCTTCTTTCACTATCGGTGCCATCGGTCATAATTCACGTACGGTGCATTTCAGTCATGGATAGAGCATCATCGATCACTTTAGTAAAGTCGCAAAGTTCTAAAGAATCCAAATTGTTATATATTATCACAGTTTGACCACGTTCAAAGATCCGTAAACAACACGTTTTATAAAATGGCACACCACAAGTCTCAGATGACAGTGACTGTTCGTCTGAACGTATGTGAGTGAATCGGATCACATGTATCGAAATCGAGACGATGAATTGGATGACCCAACACAATTCAAGATTAATTTTGGTTCTCGGAAAAGAATCATTCACTGGTGGTGATGGATAGTCACGACTAAACGTTTGTGGTAATCTGAAAATGTACATTTGTAAAAATTATTGCATCAAAACCAATAATATGATTTCACTTCGAATAACTCCATGCTGTCACCGTCGTCGTGAATAATTCGATCGAGAAATGAATTCAAACGCCAATTCACCAAAGCACCGAGCCTCCCTTTTAATCCTTTACCTACTCAAGCAGAAAGGGATCCTGCACAGAGACTGTTTCCCTCACTTCTCTCTGTCCCACCGCTGATGGTAAGCAACGGAACAGTGAATGCAAATACTATCCATGATTCTTTTTGAAGTAAAAACTCCGTTCGACAGATGTGATATTTTTTTTGGACAATTTTTTTGAAAATGTTATTAATTACAACAGCAACTGAGCCAGTAAAACTAAGCCGCGATCAAATTTCAACATAAAAAGTGGATCAAAACTCGTGAAATCCACTCAATACATCGAATTAAAAGAACAAACTTCTGTAAGTCATCGGTAAATCTGTTCTTATTTTTCGACGGCGTTACAGTCTCTAACAGCTCTCCAAAATAATCTCGCGCGACCTATTTATTTAGGATTTTCGAATACTGACTTTGTGAACGCACTCTTTCACTGATCATCAATCTGTCACTGTCAATTTATTCAGTGAACTAAACATATTTATCACTTCTACCGAAATTCGGAGTCGGTGACCGCAACTTTAAGAGCGTGAACTCCAATTTTCGGCAGTAACACTCGCCCCAGTAGACAGGCAATAACAAGTTTAGTGCGCAAATTTGAGGCTTCAAATTCGTTTGGTGATGTTGCCGTGTCAATGAGACTATGGGGTGGTCGAAGTGTCGAAAAAATCGCTGCCGTTGAGGCATCCGTAGCAAACTACCCAAATCAGTCAATTCCACGGCACTCTCCAGAATTGGACATCTCGCGGACCACATTATGGCGTATTTTGCGTAAGGATCTTGTTTACACGCATACAAATTGAAGCCGATGGACCATTTGAAGCAAGCAGCACAAAAAAAAGCTGACAAGTCCTTATTGGAATACCCTTTACATTGATCCGCAGACGAAATGGATTTTAGTCCACTGAACTTGTGCCCTCCATGTCCATCGTCTTTCTCCTTCGCCCACAGGCTAGTGTTTGTGGTTGTCTTGTTCAAATTCCTTTTCCAATCGCCATCTATACATCACATATTGTAAGCGGAACTCTTCTGTCGAATCATCAGATTTTCTTGTCATGTCCTCCTTAGATTTACCTCGACCTGGACCAAATACATCAGCACATAGTCCACATTAATTCCGATTCTTATCAACGTAACGAGATGTGAAATTGCATCGCCAGTTCAATTAAAACGACAAGCATCTGCTGAAGAACGAAATAAACACCCGTCCCCGGGTGGCCATATCGGGCAAAACGTGACTCTCTCAGCCGCCTCGACGGCACACCCTCGCACCTTGTCTCGTCGTCGGCTCGCACTCAAGACATCTAAATTAATTTCTTATCTCGAAAGTCAAATTCACATGCAGAAGGTGCCTGGCGAGCATGCACAAGCCAGAAGGGAAGAAAGGACATTCCACTCAAGTGAATCATCTGTGCAGTGTGCATCCATTGTGTGCACAGCCGCCCCTTCGCCCAGTGTGCAATGTCAGATGAAGCGTTTGCCGTTCCTTTGTGCTGCCCGGACCCGCAGATGATAAATATTTACTATTTACGGAGCGCTACTTAGCCTGCCCTCTTCGAGAGAAATTATCGATTTCCAGGGAAAGCAAACCGTATGCATGTCGCGTCCGTATCGAGAGTGTAGACGAGGGTGTGTATGGCAGACATCCAGGCAGACTGCACAGGGACCACGACAATTGAGTGCACCGCAATCACTCACCCCAGCCATGTACGCCCAGCATTATCCTCGTCCTCATTTGTTTTATTTTCCCCGAAATCCTCGTGTCCTTTTGGTTTCTGGCAAAGGTTCATAATCGATATGCAACTACCACGTAGACCCGTAAAATCAACCAAATGACGATGACGGGCCACGGGAATGGGACTGTGCGAACTAGGGGATGAATAGAGCGGAAAGAGGGCCAAGGACATTCGTAGGCAGAAAGCCAGGCTATTGTTTGATCTCCCTGGCGCTCGCTCGCTCTCTGGGGAGTTTGCTCACGACAAAGACAGACTGCGGCAGTATTGGTTTCGCAATTGGATGGCTATCGATTTGAGGAGATGCGGCAGAACGACTCACATATTGCTGCCCACTCAGGGAATGCCGAGCCCGGAGCAACATCTGTGCGCTCCGAATGCCAAGCGAGTTGGGTGCAGGAAAGAGTGCCTTAAGCGAAGGAAAGTTGTTACTTCATTTATCCTGATGGCTGATGACTCTGCACCGTGTCCGCCTCCCTGCCATCCATTGTGTGTGTGTTTTGTTTGGTGGACGGCGTTAATTAACCCAAGGGTCATGGGTCATCGAGTGAGAGTGGCGTTTGCTCTTCCGGTCGGTTTTCCATTTTTCGAATTGTTTTCCCTTTTTTTCTTGCCATCTCTATTCGGCACCGCCTGATGGCGAGACGAAGCGAAACATTTCTCTTGGCTCGGAGTCAAAAACAAATTTCCTATGAATATAAATTGGATACTCTCTGCAAGCGAGACGCCAAGAAATTGTCAAAACGAGGACATTCCAGGGAGGCGGCCAACGAAGGTCTACGCGAAGGACTGCCGGCGAGGAGCGAATTCAATATTTCATGTGGGAAGACGACGCCAGTGTTCATTTGTTATTTTGTGGATTTCGGGTGTCAAAGTAACGCAAATTGAATTTTACACTCAATGCGTTGCGAACGCAGATAGGCATCCAATAAGCATTCAGGAATTTCAATTTGACGCCCATTCCACTTGGATTCCGGCGAGCTAAGGTCTGGTGGGTGTTTAAGTGTCTCTTACGGGCACGTGCATTGTTCTTCAGAGTTGTTTGAATGTTTTTCCGCAAATGATGATGACTTTGATAGATAGGAAATTTGCAGCTTTTCTCAACCACCCCACGGCCTGGATGCAGCGTGAAGTCGTCTCAGTCGTCGACAAATGGGACACAATAAATTGTCTGAGGATTATTTTGTCCATCGGTTCTGTTGCGGCGTTGTAGACACTGATAGGCATTTTGAAGTCATCGAGAGAAATCCTTTCTGCTTGTTGAGAATTTCTCAAACCAGTTGAATGTTCACAAACTGATCAATGGTCTGTTGTATTTTTTCTGGTGGTTTTAAAATTCTATCAATGATTATTAGTGCAGCTGTAGTTCATGATATATATTAACCAAATTGAAGTGAATTTGACTTCAACGGTTGCATACTCTCTCCCAGTATTCTGAAAATGTAACAAATGGGAAGAATTGTGGGTAGGGAAAAGGCTTAAGATACACTCGTCAAAAACTAAGTTATTCACCCAACACACGTTTGGAAACCGGTGCCTACGAACCATACTAAAAATTTTCTGGCCGAACCGTATATCACACGAAGAGGTTCATCAGAGAACGGGTAAGGAACCCTATAGACGCAAATGGCAATGGTTTCGTGATACCCTTCGAAAAGGCGACAGTTCTTTAGGAAAGCATACGATGCTGTGGAACCCGCTAACCCAAGACGCTTGAATAGTAGCCCGTCGGAGAAGTATATTGCGCAGAATAGTAAAAGAGGAGAGAGAAATGGAGGAAGCTAAAACTCATTTCAAGAAATCGTACACGAAGCCCTAAGTTCCGCAAGTGAATATAGAATTAAAATCAAATCAATTTTTACTCGGTTATTTGGATAAGGGTTGCAAGAATCAAAACAACGACTGGTCGTGTTCCCTGCAAGAAGATGCAACTAATGCCAGTTGATTTCCTTTATAATTATGTTCATGTTTCAAAAAGGTGTAATTTTAAATAAATAAAAATTCACGATCTTTTTAGTAGTTTGTTGTTTATCAGGCCGGCAATCCATGAAGGGCCCGAGCTTGAGCGATTGGTGACTTCCATCGGTGATGGTCCTGGGCACGATGCTACCATTCATTAGGGCAAGCTGTCTCACATCCGCGATGACTCTCTATACCGGAGGCTCGGTCTTCCTCTCCTTGACGAACCAGGAGGCTCGGATTCGAAGACCCTCTTAGTTGGAGCGTTATTGTCAATGCGCTCGATGTGGCCGAACCAGTGTAGTCGACGGATTTTTGCCTTCCGGACTACATCCACATCCTGGTACAGCTCGTAGAGTTTATTGTTGGGTCTTCTCCTCCATTCGCCTTCCTCGCACCATTTAGGGACTATTTATCCGACGTAGAATTTATTCTTTCAAAGGCACCCAGAAACAACTATGCAGTTTTGCTTTGCTAAGCGTCCAGCTTTCGGCTCCATAAAGCACTTCTGGCAGAATAAGTGATTTGGGCATGATTTTTGTCCTTCGAGTCAGGAGTTTCGAGCCCAATTGTTTTGACCAACCGAAGTAGCATCGGTTGCCAAGGGCGATTCTACGTCGGATCTCCACTACGATGTCATTCGTGGGGCTTACGTGGATTGTGGATTTTGTTATGTTTTGGCCTAGGTGGTGTGCGGCGGATCGTTTTTTGCTCGACAGCATATATATTGTCTTGTCCTCGTTGACCATAAGACCAGCTCGTTTTGCCCGTTCCTCAATTGCATTGAAATATTTCACTTCAATTGTATCAGCGTATCCCAACAGCTGGACAGACTAGTGCCTTCCATGTTTACAGATGTCCTTCGCACTATCTTCTCCAGTACCAAATTAAAGAAATCACACGACTGCGCATCTCCTTGCCGAAATCCGGTGCAGGTTTCGAACGGTTCAGAGGTTTTTCAAAAAAAATTTGAGTATTCTGTATTCCTTGTATGATGTTTTTCCATTATTTCTTCTTCTAGGACTTAGATCTGCCTCACTTTCTGGGAGTCGAACAAGCGTTTATAATATGTGAATAAGAACACTCATCATAAAAAAGAAATAAATGCTTTACCAGTTTGTACATCCTACAGAAGGACCAGATAAGGCATAACAATATATAAGCGCTACAGCCCGTCCAGGGCCTAGGTTCTCAGCAATCACTGCGTGATATTGTTCTCTCACGAGTGGAAGGGACCTACAGTTTTATGCAGGGTTGTCATTTGTGGAGATTTTCATTTTCATTTGGAGGCACAAAAATAGGTATATCGCCACAACCTAAAAATGACGAAAATTTGAGCTTTTGGCAATTTTTGTTGTTGTATCAAAACAAAAATTTATTTCTTCATATTTTTTTATAAATGAAACTTCACATCTTTCGCATTGTTAGCAACTGAATCTGGACACACTCCATTTTTTATAATGAAGATCAATTACTCGTCCATAATATTAAAGAGCACACAACAAATGCAAATTGCAAGGCACCCTACAGTTTATGGTTGAAGTTGCCTTTGTTAATTACGAGTGTTTTACAACATATGGGAGTCCCGTGTGGTTCAACGTAAGTGCGAGCTAGTAATGCACAAGTTTCGGATTTTTGAGAATGCTTGTGTTAGGGCTTGCCTTCGTCTTTACAGAACGCCCAAGTCCCAGTACTAACTTGCTGGTGGAGTTGATTCTAGGTCATAATGCCAGAGCGATGATCTCGACCGATAACTTGGTCACTGAGGCTTACTACCCCAACCCACAAAGACATTTTTTATAAAACGTTTTTTGATTATTTATTTTTGACATCGAACATTTTGCGTTTTTTTTTTTGCTAATTTATTGAATATTGCGTCGAAAATTTGCAAATTTGGCGATATTCATTTTTGAGTTGATGATTTCTCTATTTGAAACATGACAACCCTGGTTTTATACCGACTCTGAGCGGCCACGTTTGAGAAGCTTTTCTGTACAGTTATACTCTCACTGACTTTTTGGTCGCACCTGGTATCGAACCTAAACACCAAGTGCAATGGGTACGATGCAAGTACCCACAACGCCACTGATCACCAGATAACAACTATAGAAAATTAATTTAAATGTAGCAAACTCGTTGGCTTGTTGATGTTCTCTAAGGACTTGATGTAGTCTTAATGGAAAGAACGAGTGCTCTCAAATCGCATGATAGTTCGCACTAACCCCTGTCTGTGCACCCTCGTTCAAACTTATCTATGGTATGGACACTTTATTTTCGAAAATAGAATTATACAAAGCATGCCTAAAAATATCGTATCGGATCGGTATCGGAGCAACCACCGAATCAAATAAAAGCTGTGACAAATTACGGGTAGCTAGGTTAAGACTTTCCTATTTCCAACAGACTGACGGAAGATCTGATGCTCTTCTGCCTCTCTTCGAAACAAAATGCCTCCCAACAGCGTTAAGTCAGTGTCAAGTGCGCCCCTTTTTAAGTCAACACGAAAGAACCTAATCCACAAAAAAGTGAACACCATTCTACAAGCCAGGTCTAACCATTCGTAACCGACGATGTGTCCCAAAGCGTTAAGTGTGTTAAGGTTAGTACAAAAGCCCAGATTGAGTACGCCCCCACAAGAGCATAAGTCTGCAGGCACAACAGCAATGATTTCCGAATTCCACAAGTAAGCGGTATGCATTAAACACCTGACCACTCACCGCCAACTCGTAATTAATCCCGCGAGAATGCCCTTGACATGTGTCCCCCTCAGCAGAAATGAAACGCTGACAACTGTGCACGAGAACACTCTTTCCAATCCCTGATCGTCGCAGTCACCGTGAATTCGTATCAAAAGCGAACGATATCATGTAAAACACCTTCAATTACACGGAACACCCCCACAGCCTCACGAACTGACAGTCCCCCAGTTTCACTCTGGGTGTGAATCACACACAGCCACACACATCATAATCCGGTCGGGATAAATGCATGCAATGCAAGCCGAACCAAGCTGAACCCCAATTCATTAACCTGAAGCGAACCCTACAAAGTGCAAATCCACTTTTGCCGCTTTAGGCTGAAGCGTCGGCGGTAGCGGCTGCTCAGCGTTGCAGTCTGCGAATCGAGTAGACACCACTAAGAATGACAGTGTGCGACATAAGTGCTCGGAACACAGTGCGCCAGGCGGGCGAGGGCACCGTCATGAGCACGCCACTGTGCGGAGCACCTAGAGCAAGTGAGCGCTAAAGTCGAGTACTATCGTTAATTACTTGCGAAAATCGTACTCCACACGCTGGAGACACAAGGCACAAAAGGAGTTTTCTTTCTGAAACGTCGGATGAATCCTTTCGTTTTTTTCTTCGTGCTCCTTCGTACGGGCTGAAGCTCGTCACAGACACATGGACAAACTGTGGTTGGATGTGTGTACGGTATGACTTTTGGATTTAATTAGCGCTGTCTCCCATGTCCGTCTACATTTCCTTGAGCGCAATTTGTTTTGCTGCCTCTGCTGCTTTCTCGACATTTCTATTGCCGTTGTTGTCGTGGTCGTCGTTATGTTCGTTTTGGGACACTCGCCGGCCAGACAATGCGGGGCGAGCGAATGAAATGGAAAGAAACTTAATAAATGGAGGCACAGACAGACGAGGTTCATTGTAACATTGTTTTTACGCGGAAGTTTTCCACCGACATTCATCCTTTCTGCTTGTGTGGTGGGCTTTAAGTTGCTTGGGGGGAAGAAAGATGTGGAAAGAATCCTTAAATGCTGTGGGGGGAATGGACTGGGAGGAGCCGGTGCACGGCTGAAGCGTGGTTAAGTGATGAAAGTAGTTAGTGTGCTTAACTCTGAGACGGAGACTTGTTCGACTGAAAATACACAAGGGCAGCGACGGAGTGGAAGGAATATTATTTTTTTTGCTTAGACCCACAACGTTGCATAAAATAATCTCGTCTGGAAGCGATAAACTATTAGTAGGCAGTCCTTGCGACGAGGGGGAGAATGCATAAGGAGTAATCAATATGCTTTAAGGTAGAGGCTACATTTTCACATAAATTTAAGTTTTAAACGAAGCTGTGTTACACCCTGTCATCAGAAACCATATTTAAAGGGTGACCAGATACAAATCACAGTAGCTGTCAAAGTTATCAATGACATCCTCTTCTTCTTCTTTGATTGGCGCTACAGTCCGGGGTGGACCTGGGCCTCAACCAACATGCCTCTCCAGCCAGCACGATCTTTCGCCAGCTGCCTCCAGTTGCGCACACCAAGTTGGTTGAGGTCCTTTTCCACTTGTGTGCGCCATCTAGTGCGAGGACGTCTTCTGTTGCGCTGTCCCAATGGCTCGATGTCGAAGACTCTTCGGGCCGGAGCTGTGGTGTCCATCCGCTCTACATGACCTAGCCATCTTAAGCGTTGGATCCGAAGACGCTTAACTAGGTGCATGTCGCTGTACAGCCCGTATAGTTCGGGGTTGAACCTTCTCCTCCAAACGCCATCAACGTAAACAGGACCAAAGATCGTACGCAGAACTTTTCTCTCAAAACAACCAAGAGCTTCTTCATCCGCTTTCAATAGCGTCCATGTCTCTGCGCCATAGAGCAGGACTGGGATGATCAGGGTTTTATACAAGGTCAAATTGGTGTTTCGAGAGATGGCTCTGTTACTCAATTGCCTCTTGAGCCCAAAGAAACAGCGATTGGGAAGAGGAATTGTGCGCTTGATCTCGATACTGGTGTTGTTGTCCCTATTTACTCCAGAGCCTAGGTAGACGAAGTCCTTGACTACGTCAAACTTGCTGCTGCCCAATATGACGCTCTGTCCGAGACGTCGATGTTGTGCGTCCTTCCGTGATGACAACATGTACTTTGTTTTGCCCTGGTTTATCGCTAGACCCATTTTAGCCGCTTCTGCTTCAATGCCAGCATTGACGGCTCTCTGTGTTCGTCCAATCACGTCAATGTCGTCCGCGTAAGCAAGCAGTTGAACGGACTTTTTGAAGATCGTGCCTCGGGTGTTTACGTTTGAGTTTCGCACGATCTTCTCAAGTATGATGTTAAAGAAGTCACATGACAGCGTGTCGCCTTGCCTAAACCTTTTTTTGACATTGAAGGTCTCGGTCAGTTCGTTACCGACCTTGATGGAGCAACGAGAGTTCTCCATCGTCATCCTGCGTAACCTGACGAGTTTGGCAGGAATGTCAAAACTAGACATGGCGCTGTATAGCTCATCTCTATGCACGCTGTCATACGCGGACTTGAAATCGACAAATAGGTGGTGGTTGTCCATCTGCATCTCTTGAGTCTTTTCCAGGATCTGCCGGAGTGCAAATATTTGGTCTATTGTGGACTTTCCTGGCCTGAAACCGCACTGATAAGGACGTATCAGGTTGCTGACAAAGGGTTACAGGCGTTCACACAAAGCGGCAGAGAGTATTTTGTGCGCGATGTTAAGGAGGCTGATCCCTTGATAGTTGGCGCATTCAAATGGGTCTCCTTGATGGACCGGACAAACGACGCTGAGATTCCACTCATCGGGCATGCTTTTTTCCGACCATATCTTACAGATGAGCTGGTGCATGCGCCCAACCAGGCCATCTCCAGCTGATTTAAACAGTTCCGCGGACAATCCGTCCGCTCCAGCAGCTTTGTTCGACTTCAGTCTAGAAATCGCTTTCTTGACTTCGTCTAAGTCGGGGGGACGGAATTCGTGTTGTTGTCAAAATATTCAGCAAAGTTTGTTATTAGGGGAACATGTGAATTTCGTCAAGAGGTCTTTATTTCAGTGTCCAGGCAATTCCACTTTTGCCGGTTTAGGCTGAAGCGTCGGCGGCAGCGGCTGCTCAGCGTTGCAGGAACTTGGAACTTAAGCCAAAACAAAGTGAAATCAAGCATCAGCTCTCGAAGCTATGAAGAAAACGCTTAGCGCCTGATGCATTTCACTGAGAGCGTTCATCGATGGGGCAAGCGACAAAGCACTGTGAAAAAATTCGATTATATTCTCTGCGTCACGTCAAGTCCTTAATCCACACAAACACGCCAGGTTATTTGACAGATAATCTCAAGGCTTCTATATTTGAACACGATTTCGGGCATGCGCCACAGACATTATGGGCATGGCTTCAGTGTGGGTCAATTCCTGATCACAAATCACCTACACCGAAATAATCAACCTCTCTCGTACCTTGATTTCACAGTGTTTTTTTTAATCTTCACAGACAGAAGTTTTGGAAACAAGTGTCCTAAAAGCAACATGACGCTGCTCTCGGACTACAAGAATTGTGCGTCAAAATAAAGCGCTATGAGTGACTTTAGGGCAAATACAAAGATAGGCCAGGTCCTTCATATGTTATTTCTTTTCCTGATGAAATGTCAAAACAAACTAACCTCCAAACAACCGTGATCTGTCAGATCAGCTTCCACAGAAAACAGTGCTGCCAATTTTAAGTTCCTCGCCTCTAAAATAAACACACACTCTATGTTTACAAAATTTGTTATAATATTTAAGAAAACTCCCTTGGGAGATATTGATGAAAAGGGAAAGAAAACCTTTAAAAACACAAGGTTTCATTTCAAAGACCCGTGCTGTACACATCAGAATTCCTTTTGAAATCCACCAGCTATTAGCCGTAGAAACACACTTTCAATGAATTCCCTTCAAGCCGACCTTGCCGCCGGGTGGCCCTCTTAATAATTTGCGTTCCAGGTCCCCCCCACCGACTCGAGTAAATAACGTACTATTCATGGCACTGCAACTCTTCTCAAGTCATAGTAAACCCCGCAATCATCCGATATGAGTGCGCATCCATATAAGGGCACACACGTATCTGGTCTACTGCACTCCTTTAGCAGCCATTGATCCCACCCTCTTGCCAAGGGGGGTGGTGGTGGTGAATAACGAACCCGTGAAACTTCTTCTGGGCACACACACACACCGCATGCTTGCCGTTGTCTTCCGGCATTTCTTTTCACATTATCCTCAACTTCGCTGATCCGAGGACTACGCGCAGCGCCCGCAAACACCACACTTATTCCGCTTCACCCATATTACAGCTTGCGAAAGTTGAGAGAATATTTGCATAAGGACATTGTGCCGTCGTTGCCTTCATCAAACATCGCCAGGGGTTGAGAAGGTGACGCGCTTCTACACTTGTACACCGTGGGCGGTATTCAGTGACGACAGCTTGGTGACGATGCGGTGGCAGCGTGTTTACGCATATCCTTAAGGATTCCCTTTTCCATTGTGCAACGTCATCGGTGCTCTGTAATAGATTTACACGCCTTCGTGAGGAAGTTTTTTTTTTAGCCGTTGTTTGCCTGCGTGCAGAGTAGGTGGTCCGCAGTCGTAGTAGGTCCTTGAAAGTTCTATTCAGAAGGGAAACACACACACACACACACAGACACAAACACAGCGTCGGCAAGTTGACAAGAAGAGGAAACGACTTCATGTCTAATAGATGAGAGTCTTCCATTTTCCTTCTGGATTTGAAGTTTGTCACGGGAAAGACCTCCCACGACAGCGAAAAGGCTGAAGAGAGAGAACGAGTGAGCTAAACAGTTGGGAGGAATTATTTTTCATCGTCCTTAAGGAACGAGGGCGAAGAATCTCCAAATGAGAACAAAATTCCATCAAATTCCTTCCTCATCAAGGTTGTGCTCATAGTTAAACATTTTCATTCAGCTGCTCTTGAGGACGGTCCTTGTTTGTGCAAGAATCCCTCTTGGGGAACAACTCATTGAAGCACACTGCAAATAAGTTGAATTTCAAAATGATGGGCACAGTTTATGGCGCAATTAAGCAAAACAGCAGCAACTCAACATAAAACAGAATGACATATTTCCGTTCGGCGCTTAATGACGTTGCCACGACACATGCCAGCGTGAGCAAGCAATTTTGGGAGTGAACCCATTTTTAGGAAAATCCACTCTCACATGACAGAGCAATTACAACGCTCCAAAAACAACCGCAGCCAACTGCGTACGCTCCAGTTGCCTCAAACAGCATATCGGGCCTAATCTCGTTTCGGGTGACCTGCGAAAACAAGAGAAAACCGCTATCAGTCCTCCCACTCGTTTTCCTCCAGCCGCAAATGATCCATAAACACGAGGCTTCCTTTCTCAAAATTCTCCCATCCGACAGCCGAGTGTGTAGTTTCATTATTCCACCCCCTTCCCTCTCCCATCCGTACCCAGCCCGGAGCGGCTTCCAATTGTGAACAAACATGATTGATTAGCCTTGTAGCGTGGCATTGCCCAGAACCGTAAATTCAGTATATCCGCTCCCCCGCCCGTGCATTTGTCAAACTCAGATGCATACACCCAAAAAATATTGTACAAAATCCCATAAATCCCCCCATGACATAATTTTGTCTCAATTATTCTACACTTCTTCTTTTTTTTTGCAATAAAACAACAATCATTTTCTTTTTCTCTGCTTTAGGTCCGATGATCCGAAGTACGCAACGCGATACGGGAAAATATCAAATGCATTTAGGTAAACAATGAATCAATCAATTTAAACACAAATATCCCCCTCTCCAATTAATTCTGATCAATAACTGTACATACATGCATATATCTAATCTCCTATAGTTCGATTGCATTGCAAAGCCCCGCTTGCATCAGCTTTTTGTTTTTGTTTTAATTTATGTAGTTTTGCGGAGGAGCTTATTCATGAACACGCCCGCATCTAATTGGCTTAGTGTAGCGCTTTTCCGCGAACCACCAGAGCCCCCTGGTGTGCGCTGAATACGATAATCTGATTTTGTTCTTTTGCAACTTTAATTTGTGATTAACCAAGCTGAGTTATGATCTTTTGCTGCTGTTAATTGGAGTCAGCTTGAGATGATGATAATTTGAGGCAATAATCTGTTTTGCAGGAGGAGGATAAAATCAGTCATTTCATTTTTTCACTCGTGGTTGTGAATGGACACAAAAAAAAAAAAAAGTTGATAATTAAAATTCACCGAGTGAGTCAAGTTTGGGAACGTGATTGAAGACAGTAGCCGGGGTATTTAAGCTCACTTTACATAAACGACCGACGCGACGGCCCATTGGGTGCTTAAAGAGGGATTACGACTGCTGTTGTTATTCGGGGGAAACACCAGGTGTACAGGCCCCGGCTTTCGGAAGTGATGATTTGTATTCACAATGAGGATGGGACACGGACGACGATTACATATGCACAGTTTGATGTGCCTTGTTTTGTCAGCACCCTTACTTGTCTGCCTTTTGGCTGACAAACAACAACATGGATGGGAGTTCCTTTTATGGCATTTAGTCGGTTATTTTCTGCAGGTGCACGAGACAGTATTGTCTTGTTGACACAAGTCAACAAAAAAGTTTCATTCATTCACATTCTCAAGGCGACTGTTTTAGAAAATCAATTTGGCATCACTGACAACAAAGTAATCCCATTCCAGAGCAATCCCCTGCAAATTGTGCGAAATTTCACAGATTCAACGCCAAGAAATGTCCAATCCTTTATGGCGCCGTTAATAATATGGGTTGGGCCGTAGCCCGAAGAGGACTGGGAGCCTAGCTTCCACTCGAGTTGTGCGTGTTATTGTCCTATCACGAATGGAGGCACGGTTACACCCACAAAATGTCAATGTTTGGTGTGCTTTATGGGACTACTCGCATCATTGACACGTGTTCTTCAATAATGAGGTGCGTCAAAGAGGCACGGTTAATGAAAAGTGGCCACGAATTCGTTGAGTTCCCGATTAAATGATTTTATTATTGTCAAATAGTTTTGCTTTCAATATGTAGGTGGCCCGTGGCGTTGTGGGTATGTGCGTCGACCCCAACCTCGATGTCGTAGGTTCGATTCCTGCTCTGTGCGACCAAACTTATTTTCACGATTCCAACTCTTTCGAGTCACTAATCAATGCTCAAAGAATATTTTTTGTCTAGAAAAAGCTTCTCAAACTTGACCGTTCGGAGTCGGCATAAAACTGTAGGTCCTTCCACTCGTGTGAGAAGAATAGCACGCACAACACGAGTGGTTGCTGAGAAGCTAGGCTTATATATATATATATATTATATATATGTAGTCTGCGGACGCGGATCAAATGGAGATTAAGTTAATAATTGCAAAATTGTTGCCCCAACATTCCGAAAGACTATGTTCCCGATCCATTTATGAACACATATACTGTCGCAAGTTTGCAGCAATGTCTTCTTCTTGTGGCGCTACCGTCCGGGGTGAACCTGGGCCTCAGTCAGCAATCCTCTCCAGCTGGCACGATCCTTAGCCAGCTGCCTCCAATTTCGCACTCCAAGTTGGTTGAGGTTCTTCTCCACTTGAGTGCGCCATCAGCTTCGTGGTCGTCCTCTATTGCGTTGTCCCATTGGTTCGGAGTCGAAGACTGAAGCATGCGCTCTACATGACCTAGCCATCTTAGGCGTTGAAGTAGACTCCTGACTAGACTCGATATAGTCTCTGTCGCTGTATAGCCCGTACAATTCGTGGTTGAATCTTCTTCTCCAGAAACCTTCAAGGGACCAAAGATTAAACGCAGAACTTTTCTCTCGGAGAGACCAAGTGCGTCTTCATCCGCTCTTGAGATAGTCCAGGCTTCCGAGCCGTACAGCAGGTCAGGGATGATCAAGGGCTTATGCAGCAACGTTGGCATCGTCAAAATGTATTCATAAATGCAACATAATATCTTCTTTTTCCCTGTGTGGCGCTACAGACCTGGACCTCAACCAACAACCCTCTCCAACAAGCACAATCTCTGGCTAGCTGTTTCCAGTTTCGCACACCAAGTTAGTTGAGGTCGTTCTCCACTCGGTTTCGCCACCTTAAACGCAGCCGTCCTTTGTTGCGTTGCCCCACAGGTTCTGATACGAAGATTCTTCGTGCTGTCCATACGCTCTACATGGCCCAACCACCCCAGGTGGTAGGATCCGTAGACGAATGTCTGATGTCGATGTACAATTCGTAGTTGAAAATCTCCTCCAGAATCCGACAACACAAACAGGACCAAAGATCGCACGCAAACCAAACTTGATATGAAACTCTTGGTCTATCAAATCATTAAACGATGTGGACGCTCTGAATCCATTCACATCTTATAAACTTCGCCAAGAGCGTTGGAACATTTTGCGCAAATAAGGCTACAGTGGACTACAACTAGGTATCCTCTGTTTAGTGGCAGCGCTATGGACCAACGAGTCTAACCTAGACATCACTTAAGGAAAGTTTTCAGCTTAATCAGCTATGTACATACTCTGTGAATATTTTTAGACATTATATCTGGGCAAGCATCTGCTATCAGAGGAAGATATTAAGTCACTAGAACCGTCTCCCATTCTCAGAAACTGGCTTACAGAGAATACCCTAGAATAAATTGCTTCTCTCTTTCGCAATCGGAGTCTGTAATCAAAACTGTACAGGGAGGCCGTCTCTTATTTTTAATCAGAAGCTATTTTGACACTTAAAGCTGTTCATATCTCTGCGGAACGGCATGACTCGCTCTACGCTGCGACAACGTTAGGAAATATTACAATAAAGTGAGTGCTGTGTAGCCCAAAATAGTTTTGGCGGAACTGAAGCACCTACCGCGACTGCTGTACGTAAGTTTGTGCAAAAGTTCATGAGTCTGGTGGCACTACAGCCCGTAGAGGGCCACGGCCTAGCTTCTCAACAAACACTCGTGTTGTGCGCGCTATTGTGCTCTCACGATTGGAAAGGACTTACAGTTTTGTGCAGAATCCGAACGGCCAAGTTTGAGAACCTTTTTCTAGACAAGAAATACTCTTTGAGTATTGTCAGTGATTCGAAAGAATTGATGGCGTGAACAATTATTTTTTGTTGCTCATACCACTGATCGAACCTACAACAACTGAACTGTGAGTTGCCACAAGCCACCAAGGATTTGCACAGAAAGCGCTAGAAATTATGTAACAGAACTTAATTGATCCCTCATTCTGGCTTATGGCTCAGGAACTATATCAACAAGCTCAATTTCAACTTGAGATCACTCGACTATTTTATGTTTCACTAACAATTCATCCACTCTGGACGAACTCGAACGAATATGCCTGTCATGGCATGAAATACAGGTATATCCACACAACATTCCACGAAATACGCGACAGGCATCCAATGAGCAAAATATATGGCAAAAAAAGCATTTCCAGTTAACGCACCCAATACACTCGTGTCATTTCTGAAAGAAGTGGAAGCAGATTGTACCCACTTCCTTTTTCCGCTCACCTTGAATCCAAACTTTAATTACTCATCAAAAACCTCCATCTCCACGCCTAAAGTCGATCAAAGACAAGTAATTTTTAAAAAGTTTGACAACTTCACTCGTAACCTACATCTGTCCACGAGTCGCCGAATATCTATGAAAATGTGTCCGCCCAAAAGGAATGCAGTCGGCGATTGGAATGATTTCCCGCTTGCTTCTGATGAATTATTCAACAGCATTCAATCGAATAAACTAGCTCCACTTGACCGATATAGATCGTTGCGATTTC
Source organism: Eristalis arbustorum (assembly GCA_916610145.1). Lineage (NCBI taxonomy): Eukaryota > Metazoa > Arthropoda > Insecta > Diptera > Syrphidae > Eristalis > Eristalis arbustorum. The sequence continues at coordinate 20,101,204 of OU744318.1, read as the reverse complement.
CTAGAGCTATTCTCAGCCACACATCTCACTTGGCAGCGAGTAGTTTCTCTTGTAGAATCGAGACATTCACCATTCAAGTGAACCACTTGTCACGTACACACTGTGCTGTGTGCTAATGGGCCGAAGACCGGCGGATAAGCGGTGTCTTCTTGTTTCTAAATTTGCTGAATTGCTGAATGGGATTGATTTACAACAGATGCGACATGTGTTCAGCTCACCAATCCATCTAACTGACTTTTAATCACTTAACGAGCTACTAATGTGGACTCACGGCTCAGAAGAGAAAGACACCGAAAAGAGAAATTCAATTTGAAAGTCTGTGCCACCCACCGTCGCGACGGTTCAATGTTTCTTCCTCCGAAGCAACCGAACACCACGCACACACAGCACACACTTGAAGAAAATCAATTTGTGGCTTAACACTGTGTCAAAGGCATTGTCTAGCAATTCACGAAAAGAAAAAAAAAACAACTTCAACTGATTTACAATACGGAACGCTCTCCACATCACCTCATCCCCAGCAGGCACTTTATTGAAAAATTACTACTTCACTGCTCAAGTTTACCCGCAGCAATGATAATTGAGTCGAATGATTAAATTAAATTAAATAATTCACAACACAGACACACACACGCTGGGAGGGTTCCTTTCGTTTTTTGGTGATTTCGATTTTATTTTCGGTGCGAGGGTGCAGTGCGCGCACACACCCGCACACATTGTCCGCGGCGAGACCCTCTTGCGTCTGGTCCGGAAGCACAGAGGCCACTTCCGTTGCCGCTAGTTGAATTTTGAAGTACCGTCCGTAGAAAGTAACCGAGCGTGGTGGCTGAAGGGTGAAATGAAAAAAGATGGGAAATGCAATTAACACTTGTCTTGGCAGGCATTTCCTCCGTTCGAAGACGGGGTCGGATGACGCAGTGTAACTCATTATTTACTTTTAATTACATTTCGACAGCCCACCACCGGCGGCGCTGTCTTTTAAATTGAGTTGGAAAGAAGTTTCGGAGCTTTCATTAAGCCATTCCATTCACGAATCAAATACCATTCATCTTCGTCGTCGTAGTCCTCTTTTTAAAGGAGGATCTGCAGAAGAAACAAAAACCGAAATACAAAGCATTGTTGTAGCGCTTAACAGCGTTTTTGTTCGCATAACAAGGGCAGATGGAACTTTGGTCGGTTTTGTCGTTAGGAGACACTTTTTTTTTGTGTGTGCATGTCGTCTGTTGTAGCGGTTAACACGCAGCGGGTCGTTGGATGTGAGCCATATTGTCGCCGTGTGGATTTGGGCGAGGATGGCGGTGAACTCGTTTTGTCGTTATCTTCTGAGTGCAGGGAGAAACTATGTTAAATTCGAGAGATTTGCTTAAGTTAAGTTAAGCTAATGCTTGGCAGGGAGATGGAGGTAAACCAAGTGCAACAAGGGCTTAAGGTTTAAGGATCATTTTAAGCTGGATCAGATGCAGTGAATGTCTGGTCTTAATCAGGCGATTGCAAAGGAATGGGAAAACAAGTCGTACAGACGATGATAATATTCTGTTTTCAGTTTGCACTCGAATGTTGCACTTAAATACACATCGTCATCCGATTAATTTCGTGTTTACTTTAAAGGAGTGCATGCGTCTTCTTGTTTTGTGAGTAAACAGCTCGCAGTTTCTGAGAAATTTAGGAAATTGGGTTAACGCTGACTGAAAGTTGTCTTGAACCAATTCGCTCTACTGACAGACCCAATGGATCTCGTAAACTTCTAAGGGGACATTGGTCATTCGATAAAGGTGCACCCTCTTTGCTTTTCATCGGAAGTATAGAAGTGTTGTCGAGGGTATATTGCACCGCGACCTGTTAATCCAATGAGCCCCCTATTGACTCCTTCGGTCTTTTGTTTACCTCCCATGACATGATGGGCCAAATAAAATGTTTTCCAATAGGGACTTGACAACTGAAATTGAATATAATTTGTGAACGCACTCTCATCAAACTGTCACTGGCAATTTATTCAGTAGACTTAACATTTTCATCATGGTAACGATGAAACGTCTGCAAATTTTAAAAATGTTCTGCCAAAATTCGGAGTCGGTGACCGCAATTAAGTGTCTACTCCAATTTTCGGTTTGCTAAGCAAAATATGACAGTAAATGCCAATACCTTAATCGTCCCAGTCCTGCTTTATGGCGCGGAGGCATGGACTTTATCAAAAGCGGATAAAGCAGCTCTTGGTTGCTTCAAGAGGAAAATTCTTCGTGTGATTTTCGGTCCCGTCTGGATAGATAGTGAGTGGAGGAGGAGATATAACTACGAACTATACGAACTGTTCAGCGACATCAACTTAGCCAGAAAAGTGAAGATCCAACGATTGAGATGGCTAGGTCATGTAGAGCGGATGGAAACCAATGCTCCGGCCCGAAAACTCTTCGAATTCACCCCCGAGGGACGGCGCAGTAGAGGAAGACCGCGACTCAGGTGACGCACGCAAGTGGAAAGGGACCTCAACCAACTATGCGTGCGAAACTGGAGACAGCTAGCTAAAGATCGAGCTGGCTGGAGACGCTTGTTGGTTGAGGCCCAGGTCCACCCTGGAGTGTAGCGCCACCTTAAGTAAATAAGCAAAATATGCATTATTGGTCGGACTAAAATCCACATGTGCTTCATGAATCACCATTTCATCCACAAACTTTTTGGTGCGGCTTGCATTCCGGGACCATATGGACTTGGAAAACATGTGGTTTCAACAGGATGGTTCTACAAGCCACAGAGCACACGTTACAATCGATTTATTGAAGAGTAAGCATGTTAAGCGTGTTATCTCATGGGCCTGTCGATTGGCCGCCTCTTTCTTTTAATGCCGCTTGACTATTTTCTGTTAGGCTACGTTAAGTGATTGGATTATGCCAATAAGCTAATGAATTTGGAATAGCTCAGAACCAACACTGAATTTGAAAGAGCGGTGGTTTCGGACGAATCGGCCACACATTCGTCCGAAACGACCGCTGTTTCAAATTTGGAAAATTGGATGCATAGAAGAATGGACCGCTGCAAACGTGCTTGTTCCATTCATACATATTTTTATTGTACTTCAAGCCAATAGTAACGTTTTTAAAATATCTCAAATGATTTGCGTTTAATTTAAAAAAAAACTGTCAAGTCCTTATCGGAAAGCAATTTAAAAATTCTTTTAAAAAAAGCAATCAAATGAATTAAATTCAATATTCCCCATATATTGCGGCTTCATTAGCAAGAAACAGAAAACAATGCAATTATTTATAATAGAAACGTTGTTGCCAGCCAATTCTTCGAAGAAAAATGGTTCAATGAATTGAGTCTCACACTCCTTGCCACATCAACCACATTCTCATCTATGCACACGGTACGACAACGGGGGGCCCTGAGTGTAGTTTACTACCATACCAGTCTCATGTGTGGTGGCCCGTGGCATTGTGGTGTGACCGTCGAACACAATGCTTTTGAAACTCCGACACCATAAATAATATTCACAGTCCAACCACTTTCGATTCTCTGACAACGCTCAAAGAGTACTTCTATCTAGAAAAAGCTTCTCAAACATGACCGTTCTCAGTCGGCATAAAACTGTAGGTCCCTTCCACTCGTGCGAGAACAATAGCACGCACAACACGAGTGGTTGCTGAGAAGCTAGGTCCTGACCGTCTACCAAATGTAATCTTTAAGTGGCTACAACATTTGTGTTAAAGCAAAAGGCATTGATTTCGTGAGAATCCAATTATTTTTCATAATCAATATTGTGCTCTACTGAAGCTATTTTATTTTATTTTATATTTTGTTCTATAGTTTTTAGTTTTGCTTGTTTTATTTTATAAGTTATGGCAGGACTAGGTACGCAGAGGCAGAGGACTTTGCCAAAAGTGAGTGAGTTGGTCTTGGCTGCTAAAGTTCCTCGTGCGATTTTCGGTGAAGAGTGAACGAGTGAACCAACGATTCCTAAGTCATGTGTAGAGCGAATGCAAACCATGCTCGAGCTTGGAAGATCTTTGAATTCACTCCCGATGAACGGAGCAGTATGAATAAGGCGGAGCACGCAAATGGAAAGGGACCTTCTGCAGGTGGCTGACTGCAGAAGACAATTACACTTAGGCCAAAGAAGACCCTTTGTAAGACCACACGGATTCACTTCTCCTCACATTGAAACCAACTTGCGCCTGCAATGAAGCGATTGGGCTGACCTAGCTGATCTTGTTGAGTCTATTGAAGTAGTAGGCCCCTAGGTGTAAATGCCTACGATTTGCCAGAGCGCTACACGATCAGAGTAGGTAATTTGTGGTTTCTACCTTCTCTTCATTCATGAAGCTTTTGCAGAAATCATATGCGGCACCCATCCCGGTTATGACACCGAAGAAAGTCCTTAGTGAGGGTCTCCTGAATCCAAGCTGACTGAGTGACCGATTTAGGTTAAGGTATGGCCAAATGTCGCGTGGTGTGGTGATGCCTTGTAGCCGTGTGGGTAGTGGTTTTGATAGTGCGTACTTTAAGGACATGTTAGGCTGCAGCGCTTCGCATTAGTGCGAAACTGGAGCAGCAAGTTAAACTATGTAGAGACGCGCCCTAGTGGAGCCCCAGGCTCATGCTTGTAGCGCCATCTGAAATAAGTGCATTTTCACATGATACTGCCTTATGATACACCTCAACAGGAGACTAGGCAATGGTTGCAAAATATAATAATATAATATGGGTGGCGCTACAGCCCGTAGAAGGCCAGGGCCTAGTTTCTCAGCAAGAAGGGACCTACAGTTTTATGCCGATTCCGAACGGCCAAGTTTGAGAAGCTTTTTCTAGACAGGAAATACTCTTTGAGCATTGTCAGTGACTCAAAAGAGGTGGTGTCGTGAAAATTGTTCTCGTCGCACAGAGCAGGAATCGAACCTACGACGTCGAGGTTGGGGTCGACGCACATACCCACAACGCCACGGGCCACCACGGTTGCATAAATAAGAAGGTATTAAAAAGTCGCAACGCATTGGACACCACCAATGCGTTCAATACACTGCAGTCGTCTAATTTTTGCCTTCCAAACTGTCAGCAGAAGCAGAGAATAGTACTGAAAAAACACCCCCTACCTTAACCACATTCAAAAAAGAGGGTCGCAGAACATTTCCCGTTCAATCTTCATTTGGAATCAATAGCGCCATTATATCTTCATCAACACGCGATAGCACTGCTTAAAACCTCGTTATTACACAGAATGCACGCTTTCACTCCAAGTCGTAATTTACCGATGTCAAACCCAATCAAAGGAAGTGTGTTATTACTTCCCTCCCCACAATCGTTAAAAAAATGCCCGTATCATACGTGCATGAAATAGAGAAAGGAAACTCCTCCTCATCCACCCAGAACGGAAGTGAAATGTAATCAAGTTCCATTAAATAAACATCCCAGCATCTTGTGCTGTCGTATTGAACTAATTTATGCATCGCCATGTAGACAACCACTTAGGCGTATTATATCGGTGCTGTGTGCAGGTTCAATGGTATTCATTTCTAACTTCCAATCGAATTGGTTGTTGCTTTTCGCTGAAACGTATGTATGCGCCATGAGATATTTGAAATTTGAAAGCGGTTTTCTTTCATCTTGCTCGTGTGGGTTCTTATTGAATTTATTTACACGAAATTCACTTTCATTGTGTGATGTGATGGAATGCTTAGCAGGCAACGGTATCGATTATGTTTTGTCAGCAGATTTATTATCACGTGGTTCATGCAACCATCCCTTGACTTTTTTTAATTTGGAATTTTGGTCGAATTTTTGAGTATGTAAAATTGGTTTTTTGTAGTGTCCATCTTTGGGAAAGTTCTCACGAGAGAGTTTGCTAAGGATTTACTCACAAATTATTAGAACTACCATATAACATTTTGTGGCGTTTTTAATTTTAGAAACCTTAGTTTTATCCAAACCGAGAAAACTGTATAAGACTGATCATCTCCGCCTTGGTCTAGAAGGCAGAAGAATAGAATAGATCCAAAGCGGATCTGAGTTTTCGGTTTTTTTCGAGGGAAAAGTTCTGTCTCCTGTTTTTTGATGGCATAGATTAGAAAAGATTCAACCATGAATTCATGATCTAAGAGAGCCATGGCTACAAGGTCGGGCGCCCATATACCTACCTACCTACGTATGGGCTGTACAGCGACATAAGTCTAGCCCTGCGTGTACGGATCCAACGACTAAATTGGCTAGGCCATGTTGAACATACTGTTGCAACTTGAGCCTAACCTAGTGTCGGTTTGATAGACGTCCTAAACGTTTCTAAAAATCTGTCTTAACAAGATTATCAAAATGTTTGGAGTCTCCGAGATCTTCTAATGGCGCTACTGTCCAGGAAGGGGAACTGTTCCTAACCCATTTGATTTTTTGTCAGCTGCCTCAAATTTCGCATACCAAGTTAGTTGAGGTCTTTCAGCACTTGTGTGCCCCAAAAGTTCCTTCTTCTCCGACAACCATCAATGTAAACAGAAAGCAAAACACGAAGGGCTCCTCTTCATCTGCACTTGAGTTTCCAGGCATTCACTCTATAGAGCAGAATAAGGATAATCAAAGTCTTATTTAGTGTTAGCTTCGTCCTTTTAGAGAGGTCTCTTCTTCTCCACTGACTCTAAGCCCAAAAAACAGTGATTGGCAAGAGTTATTCTTGAAAATTTCGGTGAGTTTATTCTTGACCTTGACGGGGTAGCGAGAGTCTTTCACCGTCATACTACTCAGTGTGATGAGTTTGACAGGAATGTTAAAACTAGCCACGGCTTTATATAACTCGTCTCTATGCACACTGATAGTGGCCCGTGGCGTTGTGGGTATGTGCTTCGACGTGCCCAACCTCGACGTCGTAGGATCGATTCCTGCTCTGTGTGACCAAACTTATTTTCACGGCCCCACCTCTTTCGAGTCACTGACAATGCTCAAAGAGTATTTCCTGTCTAGAAAAAGTATTTCAAACTTGGCCGTTCGGAGTCGGCATAAAACTGTAGGTCCCTTCCACTCGTGAGAGAAGAATAGCATGCACAACACGAGTGGTTGCTGAAAGGCTAGGCCCTGGCCCTCTTCGGGCTGTAGTGCCAAACATTTTATATTATTGCTATGCACACTGTCATTTGTTGGAACTCCAATCTATCTGCCGTAATGTGATGTGTGTAAGTCGATTATGGACTTTTCATGTCGGAAACATCGGTGTGGTTTCAGGACCTATCAGGTTATGGACAACGGATTGCAGGCGCTCACTCAAAATGGCAGAGAAGATGTGATATGCGCTGAATGGGAGACCTAATACTCGGTACTTGGCGCAGTTGAAGGCGACTTCTTTCCCAGTGTGAATAAATAATAATAAGTGAGTAGGTATCTCGACTTCTACACTGTAGTTGTTCTGTCATTAATCCCCGACACGAAAAACTTTCATAATTCACATGTTTTGAATAGCTGCCAAAGCCCAACGTTTGTGTTGCTAAAGGATGATTTTTTAAAAGCTAAAGGAAAGTTTTTTAATAAATCACATAAAATACAGAAAAATGCATGAAATCTTTATTTGAATCGATAGTACGGTCCATATAATTAATTGTTTGAAGATTATTTCATGCAAATGTTGACCTTGACTGCGCCTCAAATCTCCTCCATTCGCTTAGTCTAATTTTGGCATACTCTTTCCAAAATTTCGGCCGGTATCTCACGAATAAATGCTTCGATGTTGTCTTCCAATGCGTCAATTGAAGCGGGCTTGTCTGTCTAGACATGAACTTTAACACATGAGCCCCACAAAAAATGTTCTAAAGGTAAGGTGTTAATTCGCACTATCTAGGCGGCCAATTGACCGGTCCCGAACATGAAATAAAATGTTCACCGAACTCGCCTCTCAATAAGACCATTGTTGCGCGTGCTGTGGGGCATGTGGCACCGTCTTGTTGAAACCACATGTCATGCAAGTAAAGCTCTTACATTTTGGGCAAAAAAAAGTTGGATATCATCTCACGGTAGCGCTCACCATTCACAGTTACGTTACGATTCGAATCATCTTTGAAGAAGTACGGTCCATAAACCGCACCAAACTGTGACTTTTTCTGGATACTTTGCAAAGCTTCTGGCTGATATTCACTCCAAAATCGACAATTCTGCTTGTTTACGTACCCATTGACCTTCGATTAAACTGACCATAAAATGGAAGAAGCGCGCGATGAACTTTCTGAACAGAGCACGCATATTGATAATAAAATTCAATAATTTGCAAGCGTTGTTCGTTTGTAAGACGATTCATGGTTAAATTATAGACCAAACTAAAGATATTTGACAGTGAAACAAAACACTGTGTTGCCAAAAAAATAATAGCTAAAAAGTCACCCTTTAGAAAGAAACTGTAGCGCCTTCTGCACACGTGGCAGAACAACTACCACGAAATACAAATGGTCGTTGCGGAGGCCAGGCTCAGCTGAAAGTTGAAGCTGTTGCGTCTCCTATGTACCTAACTCACATCTCCTTTTTCTGACCAGCATTGTGGTGGTCCGTGGCGTTGTGGGTATGTGCGTCGACCCCAACCTCGACGTCCTAGGTTCGATTTCTGCTCTGTTCGACAGAAATATTTTTCACGGCCCCACCTCTTTCGAGTCACAGACAATGCTTAGAAGTATTTCCTGTCTAGAAAAAGCTTCTCAAACTTGGGAAGCTCGGCCCTGGCCGTCTACGGGCTGTAGCGCCACCCATATTGTTATATTGTCTACTAAAGAAGTCGCGGGCTAAAACACGCGCTAGTGATCCCCAAACCACTCGATAACCTTCATCGACTCTAAGTTATAGATATTATGGTGTAACCAAGCGAATTTAGGGACTTGGTCTAAACAACTTGTCCTGAGTCTGTCAAGGGGTCCCACAGTATTTCTTTAAAACTAAGTTTTCTGTTTAAAATATTATGTAGGACCTAATGCTCAATAGATCTAAGCAGTCTGTACAAGAAATCAAACCTGTTACAAGCATCTGTCTGGTGTTGACAATTCCAAGCATGCTGGATACATGTTTGTCATAACACATCTAGTTTAAATGACCACCTCAACAATTCACAGAAGACATTTTTAAAGTCTAACATCTAATCCAAGTAAAATCGACAAATAAAAACTAATTCTCCAAGCAAAAGTAAAATTGTTTACACATGCCAGTGCGTAAGCCCTTCCCACGAAAATCGCAAAAAATCCGCACACACACACAACCGGAAACAGCGCATCAGTAAAACGTTTGCGTTCCTAAATGCGGCTGAATAACAATCGCACACTGATCTTCCCTCGGCCTGTGTTCAATAAAATTTTTTTTAATTGCGATATCCGGCGGAGCACGTATTTGTATGTCGATCAGAAATTAAGAGCCGAACAATTCCTCTACCGCATAAATAATGATTTATGTACTTTGCTCAACAGTTAATCAAACATTTATTCTTCCTCTCTTTAGTGAATTGAAAATTCATTGACTTCGCAATGGCGCGCCATGGCTGGGCGAGTTGAATAAATTAGATGATGGGGTCTATGGACAAGCGCAGGCTTCTGCGTTATCATTGCTGAAGTGCTTTGTTTAATTTAATTTAAATTTCATATTTCTCATATTGAATGCATAATAATGAAGTTGTTATGGGGGGGGGGGGGGGGGAATCAGTGTCGTGATGGGTTTTATTTTATACAACTCTTTCCACACCTCCACTGCGAGCACTGTAGATTGTAATGGAGAGCAGTCTCAAGGCTCTCCTGAATTGAATGTACACAGGAACGAGTAGTTTTACATCATGTTCCACAAGTCGTAACCTTCCGCAGTTTATTCTTGCTCTTATTTGTTCGTGTAAGAAGAACCTGAAGTGCTTTAAAAGTTCCCCCGAGAATAAACAAATCAATTTCATGCTTCAACTACGAACGAAATCTTTCAGCTTCACTCCCACGCCCACCTTCAGATCACTCTCATGAATATAACCCAAGCCACGCCACTTACAGCGGCGTTGTCTGTGCGACAATTTCCAACACGAGTCAACGTCATTAAATTGTAATTGAAATTCAGAGCAAAAAAAAAAAAAAAACGGAAAACAATGCGCGCCAATCAACGCACCGCACATTCTTTACAACAATGTTTGCCTCTCTCTTAATTACTTGGAATTCCCTGCTAGTCAATGGGTATTATATTTTTTTCTCTTTGTTTTCAATTACAGAAGCACTCCTGCAGTCACGTCCTTTACCACACATTCCGGCCGGTTCGCTGGAAGCCGAGTTTCTCGCACAGAGTCAAGATGGCTCTCTGCACACCGCACAGAGTCACAGTCAGGGGCCAAGTTCAACGACATCAGGCTTCGAGTCGGCACACCGATGGACATCGAAGGAGAACCTCCTCGCTCCTGGACCAGAGGAGGACGATCCGCAGCTGTTTGTCGCCCTGTATGACTTTCAGGCGGGCGGAGAGAATCAATTGAGCCTCAAGAAGGGCGAACAAGTTCGAATACTCTCGTACAACAAGTCCGGCGAGTGGTGTGAGGCTCACTCGGATTCGGGCAATGTCGGTTGGGTGCCATCAAACTATGTGACACCATTGAATTCCCTTGAAAAGCATTCGTGGTATCACGGACCAATATCCCGGAATGCGGCCGAGTATCTACTCAGTTCGGGAATCAATGGAAGCTTCCTGGTGCGCGAGAGCGAAAGTTCCCCCGGACAGAGGAGCATTAGTTTAAGGTACGAGGGGCGAGTCTATCACTATCGCATATCGGAAGACACCGATGGGAAGGTCTATGTCACGGCAGAGGCCAAATTCAATACTCTGGCCGAGCTGGTGCACCATCACAGTGTGCCGCACGAAGGCCACGGACTGATAACACCACTATTGTATCCAGCACCAAAGCAAAACAAACCGACTGTGTTCCCGCTAAGCCCCGAGCCGGACGAATGGGAAATTTGCCGCACGGACATTGTGATGAAGCACAAACTGGGCGGCGGACAATACGGCGAGGTTTACGAGGCAATTTGGAAGCGCTACGGAAACACGGTTGCTGTGAAAACACTCAAGGAGGACACAATGGCGCTGAAGGACTTCTTGGAGGAGGCCGCCATCATGAAGCAAATGAAACATTCAAATCTCGTGCAGCTCATCGGTAAATCTCTTTCTCATTTTGCCGTGTAATCAACATCAAAATTGAATTGTTGTCCCTTCTTCCCTTCTAGGTGTTTGCACGCGAGAGCCGCCATTCTATATCATCACAGAATTTATGAGCCAAGGGAATTTATTAGACTTTCTACGATCCGCCGGTCGAGAGACACTTGACGCCGTAGCTCTGCTCTATATGGCAACTCAAATTGCCTCGGCGATGAGCTACCTAGAATCCCGTAACTACATACACAGAGATTTAGCTGCGCGAAACTGTCTCGTCGGCGACAATAAACTAGTTAAAGTGGCCGATTTCGGCTTGGCGCGACTGATGCGTGATGACACATACACCGCGCACGCTGGTGCTAAATTCCCCATCAAATGGACGGCACCCGAGGGCTTGGCGTACAACAAATTCAGCACGAAGTCAGATGTCTGGGCATTTGGCGTGCTGCTGTGGGAAATCGCCACTTACGGAATGTCACCATACCCGGGCATCGATCTGACAGACGTCTTTCACAAGCTGGAGAAGGGCTATCGCATGGAACGGCCACCGGGATGTCCACCGGAGGTGTACGATCTGATGCGGCAATGCTGGCAGTGGAATGCCCAGGATCGTCCAACGTTCAAGAGCATCCATCACGGTCTGGAGCATATGTTTCAGGTAAGTGTAGAACGGTGGTGAAATGTGAAAATTCATAGAATTTATAGTTTCTTCCCGTTTTATAGGAGTCATCGATTACGGAAGCAGTCGAAAAACAACTAAATGCTTCACAAACTCTCACCCCGCAAATGGGAAAGAAGACCCAGATGGGGGGCGGTGGTGGTGGCGGAGGTAGTGGAGGCCACCATGATCAACAAGCTAGCACACCGCTATCAGGTAAACTGAATGCCATATCATTGTTTTTCGCTTTCTTACTTAATGAATGCCTCTTCTTGCAGAAACGGGCTCCACCTCCACCAAACTGAGTACGTTTTCCAGTCAGGGCAAGGGAAACGTGCAAATGCGAAGAACCACCAATAAACAGGGCAAACAAGCGCCAGCTCCACCGAAGAGAACGAGGTTCGTTTGTTCAATCTGATGCCAGGACTGCTTACTAATGAACTGAATTGAATTGTGTGTGTGTGTGTTTCTTTCTATTTAAAGCCTCCTGTCGACAAGTCGAGATTCAACATACCGAGATGACGATGGAAAGAATTTCGTGGAAGAACTGAATGCAAATGGTAGTAGTATTAAGAAATCATCTTCTTGCAGTAGTTTCATAATCGATATTCTATTCCGAGGTATTTGTCACCTGAGTAAGGGATTACAACAACATTTCACCACATATTGAAATTATTGTGTGTGCACTACTACTTACCACTGAGCATGGTCGAATGCTATGGACAATCAGTTGATTGAAACTAACTTGCCTGCTTAGGATACTAACCCTACAGATGATTGTTCTATACATCATTTAAATTTACGTAGATTTCTTGCAACGAATAGAGCAAGAGAGTTTCGAGGTATTGGGTAGTTGCCATCGAGTTGAAAGTGAGGTTTTCGTTTTTCAAATTCACGGTTATGACAAATAGGTATACCGAAGTTGCTGCTTACCATTGTATGAATGCCATTGTAAAGTCGAGAACAACTGGTTAATGCGAAGACAACGAGTCTGAAAAATACGCCGTGTAGTGGAGAGCTTCCTAGCTCGAAGAATGGGTTCCAGGATTGCTTTTGGAGTATGTGGCAAGGCATTGTCACTCCACAATATAACTTTTCGTGTTTCTCGGCCCATGGTAAGGTTGGATCGGTGAGACAGCTCCGGCTGGATGGGCCCATTGTGATGCCCTTAAAGGAAAAAAAAAACTTCCCTACACCTTCGTACCCATGGTAAGGGTTAATACTGAAAGAGCAAGAAAACTCATCATGGTCCTATATAAGAGCAAAAATGCCATCGGGTCTTCAGTCTTACATAACACTCTGGCCCTTCACAGCTGTGATCGAAACCATCCTCGTAGAAAGGTACAAACACAAGCCGGCATCTGTATAAGTGGATCCTGAGAACAACTCCCACCGTTGCACTTGAAACCATATTAAAGCCGTCCTAAACTGTCCTAATAGTTCACGACTTACTTGTACAAACCTTGATACAACCTACTTTCCAAAGAAATCTCTGACTCCAGGTAGGATGCACCCTTTGGTAACATCATAGATTTCGGAGGAGAAGACGGATGACAGTGCGAAGTGGTGTATTTTGAACATCTCTTGACGAGATATCCAAACAGTTTCACATTCGCCAGTGTTGGGTACCGGGCCATAGAAACTTTATGGGAAACGATAAAGTCACTACCCTGGCAGATAACGAAAACTCTTGTGACATAGGTACACCCGTAGCTACCTTCAAGTTACAACTTAGCCCTCAAAGTAAACTTCAATGCCAGATGGAATACAATACTTGCTCACCAAGGAAATCTGACCTAGTCTCGACCCAAAAAGATCTTAAAGCTTGATCTCCCTGAAAAGATCCAAAATCAAGCCTTAGTTCATTCTGCCACTTATTACCTACCTTGCTCTTATCAATTATGACTGCTCATCGTTCAGCCACCCTGAGATGGTGACGAACCTAAAAAGAGAGGTTAATTGCATCTTGGTAAGGAAGAAATATCCTCTCACTGTCCTATGTCTATGACAGAGGATGGGGCATTGGCATAAAAATGTGAGTGTCCTCCTATCCGTCTTCGTCACCACAGCCTCTGCATATGAATTTATGGATAAGTTCAATTTTGTCTTCATGGTAGTTTGCACTCACCTCGGCTACCGAGAGCACACTTTTTAAGTGTTGAAAGCTGCCTATTTGCTTGATTTCCTGACCGGCAATTTTCAGTTGGACAGCCTAGGCAGCCTCACATAGAAGGTGTCCTTCAATCTCTTCGTCACTGCAGCTTTTGCAAAATTCATTATAGGGGAGGCCACTCATGTTACTCGGCTTTGAGACTAAGGTTGAGTCTACTCAATTTGACCAGACTGTACGAGCGATTTGATTCAATGGATGGTCATAACTGTTTTTTAATGAGCTACCCAGTGAGCCATCTACGATTTATACGTTTAAAGCCTTAGTAGATGCTTTCCAGGCGATAGACACGAATGGTATGTCTCCATGCGGCCATGCGGTGAGTGTACGAAGCTAGTCTAGTTCCTCAGTATACTTTTTAGCGAGTTCAACCTTTTCACAATTCGCTGGATTATCGCAGCATCCACATAAGTTTGATGTTAATCTACTTAGCCATGTGGATGAGAGAAAGGGAAGTCTTATTGTCAATGACAGTCGCTGCTTGGCTGTTAGAACAGATGTCAAACAATTATACAAATTAACTTTGCTAAGCAACCAACTTCAGTTCTCACTTTCAACTCGTACACCTAATATTTTAACAATATGCACAAAACAGAATTTGCAATGTACTTACATTCTCAACATGAATCTTTCAAAGCTCTAGGTTAGGTTAGGTTAGGTTGTAGTGGCTGACTGCTGCAGAGCAGTCACACTTAGGCCAGAGTAGGCCCATTGTGATACCACGCGGATTGACTTCTCCAAACGCTGGAACCAGTTGGTGCTGCTGATGAACCGATTTAGTTGGCCAATGCTGGCACTTTTTAGCTCGTTACGGCCGCTGCAGTAGTAGGCTCCTAGATGCACGAACCTACGACTGGCAAGAGCACTGCAGGAGCAGAGAAGGTGATGAGTATTCTCTGCCTCCTCTTCATCCATGCAGCTTCTACAAAAATCGTTATATGGAGCACCCATCCTGCGAGCATGAGTGCCAATTACACAGTGTCCGGTTATGACTCCTATAAGGTTCCTTACTGAGGGCTTGCTGAGTAGACTGAGTGACCGTTTTAGGTTGAGTGATGGCCAGATTTCCTTTGTTTTAAATTAGGTGGTGCCTTCTAGCCATTTGTCATTGGTGGTTTTCATTGTATGAATCTTTAAAAGATGATAGGCTGTAGCGATCGGCATGGAAGGTGGTACCCCTGCTATCGATAGGGATGAGGTTGTACCACACCTAGCGAGTTCGTCGGCTTTGCAGTTTCCTGGTATGTCACAGTGTCCCGGCACCCACATGAGGTGAATGTTAAAATGCTCGGCCATCTCGTTAAGAGACAGCCTGCAATTAAGGGATGTTTTTGAGTAGAACATGACATTGTCCAGGGATTTTGAAGCGGCCTGGCTATCGCAACAGATGGTGATATCTCTTTTTGATATCACGTTGTTTTTGAGCCATGACAACGCCTCTTTAATCGCTATGGTTTCTTCATGAAAAACACTACAGTGATCAGGGAGCTTTAAGGAGATAGCAATGTTGAGACCCTGGGAATAGACCCGCGCACCCACCCCTTCGTTTGTCTTCGAACCATCTGTGAAAATTGGCAGAGGATCTTCCAACGTTTGCCTGTCAGACATTCAATTCGATCTGGAAAGAATGCTGATTGAGAATTTCTTCTCGAAGGAAGTTGAATTCGCTAGGAAGGAAGTTGAATTGCTTGAATATGGTTGAGTGGCCAATGTTGAGTTCGCACCACAGTCGGTGTGTTTTGAGTCTCAAGTCTGTGCTGGCTGCTGTTTGTTTCCCGAATATTTCCAGTGGTGGAAGATGGAGGAGAATATTCAGTGCGTCTGACGGAGTACTGCTCATTGCACCGCTAATGCCCAGGAAGGCCAGTCTTTGTACTCGGTTGAGTGCCTTGCAGTTGATAGCCTTGTTTAGTGCTGTCCACCAAACTGAGACTCCATACCGAAGTACAAACCATGATTACACCGAAACTGTGATTCCAGAGAAATCCCTTGGTAAAATCATAGATTTCGGTGGAAAAGGAGAAGATGGAGGGCAGTAGCAAGTGGTGTATTTTGAACATTTCTTGACGAGATATACGAATAGGTTAACATTCTCCCATATTGGGTTCCCTGCTAGATGAAGGAACATTATGTGACATAGGTACACCTGTAGCTACCCTATTCAACGCTCAGAGTAAACTAAAAGTCAATGCCAGATGGAATAAAGTCAGTACTTGCTAAATCGTTGCGCAAATCTTACCTAGTTTCGACCCAAACATACCTGATAGCTCAATTTCCCTGAATAATCACCGGAAGATCCATTATTCGATGCGACAGTAGGCAAACATCATCTGTGTTGTCAAGGTGTTTAAGATAAAATGTCAGTCCATCCATCAATGCTGCACGGAATACATCGCTTATTACCAGAAATAGTAGTGTTGACAGTATGCACCGTTGACGAAGTCCATTTTGGACCTCAAATTCCTCTGACAACTTACCGTTGTGCAAGTGACACTTGCTACTTAAGAGTTGCAGCAACAACCGAATTATTTCTTTACTATTTGTACCTCTGGTACACTAATGCCAGTGACTTTGAACAAATGAACATCAATGACTTTGCCGACTATTCACAAACTTCCCAGACAATTGGTTGGCTTAGGTTAGGTTGGAGCAGTCATACTTAGGCCAGAGGAGGACAGTTGTGTTATCACTCGTATCTGAACTCCTTTCCACAGCAAAGGAGTTGACACAAACGCTTATTAAAATAGTTGGCGTCTAGGTGATATTTTCTACATGTGGAGATCGCACTGTAATTGCATAGAAGATGCCCAATACATTCCTTCTCCCCTTTAGTCTCTGCAACTTCTGTAGAAGTCGGTAAAGAAGAGGCCAATCTGGCTACTCGGTCATGCCTCTGACCAAGCTGCGTGATCGTTTCTCACTGATCGAAGGGCCATCTGTTTTGTAATAAAGCAGCTACATCTAAGATTTATTAGTGTAAGCGTTTCAAGCTTTTGTAGATGCTTTGTAGCAGCGATAGGCTTTGATAAACAATTACACAAATTGACTTAATTGAGGAACCAACTTCAGTGCTCACTTTCAACTCGCACACTTAATATATTAACAAACATTAATTACTATTCATTCTCAATGAATCCTTCAAGGCTCTTGATGTAACAAATACTTCTTTTACTTCTTTCAAACTATCTTCAAAACACTTCTTCTACTTATGTTGGGAACATTGCAAATATTGCCTTCCACATAAAACTTTTTCATAACCTTTACAAAACCTAGATGTCTTCCCTAAGTTTATCAGAGACGCACGACATTTTCGAGGCATTCTTCTATACACTTTGTTTTCCACTTCATTTCAACTGTTTTCCTAAACTTCAATTGCTCCTCTCTTTGCTATCCATTCACATATGTGCTTCTTTCAATTCGAATTTTTGGTGAAGGCCATCCTCCTTCAATTGTCTCATTATTGGGTCTCAATCAAGTGTAAATATACCCTGTACATAAATACATATATATAAACATTGTTTTCCTAACAAACTGTGTGACAAATACTTACAAATCAACATATGCTTACATACACTCGATATTTAATCAAAAAATGCAGAGAAACAAAAGAATCTTCAACAATCAATCTGTTCTCTCCTCCTCGCAGGTATTACACGCGACATCACAAACCTGGCAAATCGATGCGACTCGGAAAACGATAATCCAGACGCCGACACCGACGGCGACAGCATGGACTTCAATAATAAAATCCAGTCCCTGGGGCACAACAACAGGCCGGTACAGCACAGCTCCTTTAAGCGACCAACACCAGTGATGGGTAAT
Source organism: Eristalis arbustorum (assembly GCA_916610145.1). Lineage (NCBI taxonomy): Eukaryota > Metazoa > Arthropoda > Insecta > Diptera > Syrphidae > Eristalis > Eristalis arbustorum. The sequence goes on along the minus strand of OU744318.1, from coordinate 20,083,445 downwards.
CGCGGCCTGGAGACACGCAATAGCAAACGATCACAGCAACACCCGTTGCATAGCAAGCTCCCGATGGACCTGACCCAGCATCATAGCCTGGCGGGAGTCATAACACCACCATCGAGCCAACAGGTCACAGTGTGCCCCCTGGAAGTGATCAACGTCAAGCGGGTGGTAAATCGGTATGGAACCCTGCCCAAAGTCGCCCGAATCGATGCGTTCCTGAACAGCTTGGATGACTCGAGTTCGATTCAGTTGAATCATAACAGTATCATTGCACACGTCCCACCGCCACCGCCGCCGGTTATTGGCAGTAACGGTGTGATGGCGCGTAGTAATAATTTAACGAGTAGCGTTGCAACATTCAAAGGTGGACAGCCGCAAATGATACGCAGCAATTCATCGAGTGGTGTGACCATGGCGAACAATGCATCAGCTAGTCTAAACAAACTCCAACGCCATCGCACGACGACCGATGGATCCATGATGACGTTCGCCTCATTCCGCGGCAACAGTAGCAGTCCCAAGCGAACACAGCAGTCTGCACTGGCCAACTTAGATTTCCCACCGCCTCCGACGGACCTTCCTCCGCCGCCTGAAGAGTTCGAATCGCCACCACCGCCACCGCCATTGATACCAATTCCCCCACCAGCGCCCATCAACAACAACGACGTTTCGAACACCGCACCCAGTGTGGAGGAAGCCAGCTCACGTTTCGGTGTCAGCCTGCGTAAACGCGAACCCTCAACGGATTCGTGCAGTTCCCTGGGCAGCCCGCCAGAGAATCAACAGCAGCCGGACAACAGCATGAAGGAGAAACTCGAAATGAAACTAATGGCTGAGATCAAAGAACGAACCAATCCGGGCGGCAAGCTGCAGAACAGCCACCATGACGGTCGGGAGAATGGAGGTCAACAGGTTGATCCGGTCTCGCAGCTTGTCACCGAACTGGCGGAAAGCATGAATCTGCCGAAACAGGACAAAAAGCAAACACCAAAGTCAACGCATTCACCGGCGAGCTCAACCGTGCCCAATGACTCGACGACCAATACGAACACCTTCAAAGCTCAACTGAAGAAAGTCGAACCGAAGAAACTGCAGACCCCGCCGCAGAACGATTCGAACACCATTATTGACTTCAAGTCCCGACTCCGCAAGGTGGACAACAACAACAGCAATGGCAACGACGCCAAAGAGAATCAACAACAGCAGCAGAACAGCTCAGCAAAAGACGACAGTACTAATTCGGACGACAGTACAACAAAGAACTACAACAATTCCTTTAGAAAAGACAACTCGGATCGTCACATCGAGAACAATCCGAACGAACTACAAGCCAAGCCAAAATCCAAATCCCAGATAGAACTAAAAAAGACTGAAATCAAAATCGAAGTCTCCGCATTGCAACATGCGGGGGATCAAGACAACAACAAGAAGGATAGCAATCATTCTTTGCGATCATCGTCCACCACAACCACAGCGGCTACAGACTCAGGAGACTCCTCGGAGGATGGCAAACGTCGCAGTACCGGAAGCATTAGTAGCCTCAAGAAACTGTGGGAACCGAAGGAATCCACTCCGACCGAAGGACAAACACAGCTATCACCAAAGTTGGCCATAAAAAACAATTCAAACGACAACAACAGTGACATGATGACATCTACAACGACGACACTAACACCCACGCCACCAGATCCGAACGTAGATCAGCATCAGTTATTGAATAAAAGTAAGCCAGCAGTTCCATTAAAACCTCATAAACTAACCATATATGCCACTCCCATTGGACAGAAGACCAACACTGAAAGCAATACGAATTCGAACTCCACCACACCGCTGTCGAACAATATCTCCGCAACGCAAACCAGCCGCGAGGGCATTCTAGAATTAGTTGCACTCCTCGAGGGTAGCCTCAAGCTCCCGGTTAATTCGATTTCAGCTTCACAATGGCTTCAGTTGAGCGACAAACTGAATATCCTTCAAAATTCCTGTGTAGTGTTTGCCGACAACGAGACCATGCCACCGTATTCAAAATTTCATTTCAGAGAGCTCATAACACGAGTCGAAACCCAGTCGAGAGGCTTACGCTCGGCGGGCAGCAAGAACGTTCAAGACAATGAGAAACTCGTTGCCGAAGTCGGTCAGTCGCTGAAGCAAATCTCGAATGCACTACACAGGGAGAGCGGCGTCAAGTCAGACATATTCAGTTAGAAGAGGGATTTCACACAGTGGGTGTTTGTCCGCACTCCGCAGAGTCTAGTCAGTAAGAGAGGAAGAGAAAACAAACAAAAAGGCATTTCTTTTTTATAAATAATAATAATTCCTTGTAGTGTGTCGCCCCGCCCCGCCCCCTCTATATGTTTGTTTTTACCCTTATTTTGCTCCAACAAAAAAATGCATACACAAAGAGAAAAGAAAACAACTCCTTTTCTTTATGAATGCGGCATAAGACGTAAGACAGAAAGGATATGATATACAGAGACACGGGAGGTATTGAGGAGAAAGGGAGAAAAAAAATCAACATTACTAACTTTGTTCCATAATTTTGTCTGTGATACGTTGGAACATTTATTTAAATGACGAATTAACAAAGCAGAGAAAAGAAAATTAAATTAATAGGATTCCGTTTAATTCCTAAACACGATTATGATTTAAGTTTGCTCACTCTAGACTTTATTCATTTTTTAAGGGTTTTCTTTTTTTTCAAAAATGTATGTTTGTAGTTTTCTTGAAACTTTTTTGAAGCATAAATAAAACCGAAACGATTTTTGAAAGATAACACAAAAATTGTATATTACAACGGCCATCTTGAGGGTGGAGAAGAATGGGTGTTGAAGAGAAAATGTTTTGAAAGTGAAGCTGCATGACATCACTTGACGCGATTCCATCTACTCGTTGTTTGATATTCAGCCCTATCACAGGGTCCATTCGCAGCACATCTACAAGTTGGTGTTACGAACTACAAAACGAATGCAAGCTTCTGAACGGAATCACAAGCTCCGACGTAAAAAACTTCTCGTAGGAAATGATAACAAATTCGATAACAAACTAGTTTGTATTCAGTGATAGCAACTCTACATACATGAGTCCGATTTGGGCTTAATCCAACAGCACTCGTGTTGTCCCTTCGCAAATTCGCCTGTGCGTAATCTCGGTAGCAACTTTCACGAACTACGAATGCACTACAATTCTAAAACGATGAAAATGATGAATTCTGTGATAGACTTTTCGGAGTTGTCAGCACACTTTCGATTAAGATGGAATCCGTGATGGGGAGATCCCTGTCTACATCAAGTTTACAGACACAGCAATAAATAGAAATTGTGATAAAACCTAACAAGAGGCCACAGTCTTGTACCAACAAACTGTAGCCGGCTTTTTGTTTTTGTTCGTTATAATCTGACCAGACCTTCCCTTTTGGGCATTTGTTAAAATATTTCTATTTCTAATTTTATTTTTTCAAACAATTTTGAACGTCTCTCTCTCAGTGCTTTTAAGAATTCAGCCGGTTGCCCAGACCCGCGCAGATGACTGTTCAAATGCTCAATATTCCAAATTGAAGGCAACTGCAGATCTTTTTGGCTGCATTCAGACCAGACAGCTGCTGGAGCAATGTATGAAAATCCGCATTTTTATATTCACGCGGCTGCCGCACCGCACCGCAAGCACTTGCAACAGATTTTCATTCCGCCCGCTCTGGTTTTACATTTTTAATTCATTTGTACCTTTAATCCCTCCAGTGGGACGAGTTGAATTCAAGTGAACACCGCCATCACATACCAGACCACCAACTGACCCACGGCCCGACTAGATTCCGATCGCTTTAAACAACTCTCTGTGCAGTTTACATACTATATGTCAAGCGTTCCGTGTCTCTACAGGAGTCTGACTCTTGGGAAATCGCAATCGACTTCTTCGAAAGGTGCATAAATTAAACAGAGAGAGTAAACAATGCCTCTTCTTTTCCTGTGCACCTCCTGTACTTTAAAGGCTCACTGCCTGGGCGCTAACTTTTTCAAAAAATTAAGTCATTTAAGCGGAACTTCGAAACTCCCTCCGTGTCATTCTCAGCTCTGAAATATTCCCCACCCGTGGTTAGTCAATCGCACATATGTAATGTGTTTCCATCAGCCAACGACCACAGCATGCTGGTTACTTACTGGTTCTCGACTGATCACTGCAGTCAAGCAGCATCGGACGCGGATAGTGCTTGAATGGGGAATCTCAAAATTCTGCTTCCATCATTAGAGATGGACTCACTTACACTAAAGGGTCCAGTGTTTTGCTACAGAGCAGTTCACCATCTCCTGGAACAATTTTGTTATTTAGACGAACAGAAATAATGTAGTAAAAAAAAAAAGTTCAACTTGCGTCTCTGATTTTGCTCTAAAGCACACTTCCTAAGTCGAATTTCTCTTTCTTCTCTTCTTTACCACGAACTTGATTACCCGAAATTTCGACTTAGGAGGAGTCCATTGTACTTTATTTTCACACTTCAGAGAAACGACATGTTTCTCTTACGCTATTCGTATTCATAAGCCCTATTTGTGAAAATGTTATCAAGAAAATCGCTGACAGATGAAGGTGGAAAAGAGGTAGAAGTTGAAAGCATCCGCCGTTAACACACCCCCAGGTTATGTCATAAGGATCCAAAGTGCTATCACAAAACAGAGTAAACCTATTTGAATACCAATGTAGCCTTATTTAGGCAGAATGTTGCAGTGGTTTTAGCAAAGTTTGTGAGATGTTGTGGTTTTACGGCAGTTGCAGACGACTTCACATTTTCTTCAAAAATCAGATCGCAGAAGGTTTGGAGAGCAACTGAGTGAATTTTTGAAAGCACTTCCAGTCTATTGACGATTTCCAAGCAATGGCAAATGGAGTTAAGACGTTGGCGATGTATTCATTTGCAGAACTAAGACAAGTGGCACATAGAACTAAGAGACATTTTTTTTACTGTGATCATGCATGTTCATCGAAACGAAACAGAATGAGTTCAATTGATTGAAAATAATTGCCATAGACCAGCCATTCCTGATCTGTGGTTCAAGACGGACTTTCAATAAAACTGAAAATACATCCTTATTAGCACTCCAGTACAGTTGTTAGGAATCCGCCGAGAGATGAATTCGTTGCTGGGGGGTCCGCATACTCAAATCTCTTAGGATGAATAACTGTGGCACAGAGTTGTCAGTTCACCATAAATTTAGATAAATCACATCTCCCAAAAACATACTCGACAAGCGTTTTCAAATAGCTTGTCTTTAAGCTAAGGCAATTGTTTAAGCTTGAAGGGCATTACAAATCGTCACAAATCGAATTAATTTCTCTGATTTAAAGCAGCTACCATCTGCTGACAAGAAGATCTGACGAATCTCCGAAACAATTCTGGAACCCTCTCTCCACTCGTTGCATTTCAAGTTGTGCGTTCCTTACGCAACTCCATCAACAACTCAAGGAAAACAAAAAACTCAAACTCATTCAGAAGACAGACTACAGCACATACATTTTAATTTTGAGCATATCAGAAGAACAAACACATAAATCACCAATTTCGTAACAGTTTCACAAGGAATTTATCTTTATCCAAAACTAAAACTAACTATGCAAACGATTTTTAATTTAAATGAAAGCAAAATGAAACAACAAACCTAACGCTTCTCTCTCCGTATGATTATTATTATTAATTACGAGTATCTAAAGAGAAAACAAAGAAATTAATACGAAATACTTTCTTTCAAACAGAGACGCGAGAGCAAAACCAAGTAGATTTGAATAAGCTTCTGTTTTTCTACATTCAAACATATATATATATATTTATAACCATTGCTTGAGAAACTCTTATATTATGAATAGCTCTATATTCTTAGTATTAAAGTACATAAATATATGATTAAAGCGAATTAAACTAAACAAAAAAATCGAACAATTCTAAGCAACAAGAAATAAATGAAAACAAAAAATGCTAGTCGTACTCGTAGATATAAATGAAGAAGAAGAAGAAGAAGAAAACACAAAATTATACACATAAAGACGTAGATGATCAAATTTTTCAATGATAGCGCTGAAGATCCTTTCCATTCGTTTAAATGCATATGTTGTTCTCCTAAATTTACTCTTATCCGCGTAAACGAGTTAGTAATAGCTGTCGGCGATGACGAGGATGATGATTTTTTCGCATTTTATAAGCAAACAAATGAAACAAGGATAGAATAAATAAATTATTCACTACCCAAAGATATTTATGCAAAATGAAATTGATTTTTCTCTTATTTTTTTTTTTTGTTTGTTTGTTATTTTTAAGCTATCCCTAAGTATCAGCAAAAGGAAAAGAAACAAAACATAGATCTGTGTACGTGTATTGTAGTGAGCTTGCTCGACTCTTTTTTTTATTTCTATTATGATATTTTTGAATATAAATTAAATACTTATATAAATAGATGTTATATTACATAAACTTTATATTAAATTGAAAAGGAAAAAAAAGAAGAAAACAAAAAAAAACAACCACAAACAAACTAGAAATACTACTCGATAAGATATTAATATAACAAATTATGTATTATTACCAATATATATATATAAATATAAAAATGTAACTTTAAAATGAAAACACCACAAGAAATATTCTAAAATAAATATCGTAAAACATGACTTTGTTATAAAGCGAAAGGAAATGAAGAAAAGAAAATGAAAACACATTACTTATACATACATGCGTAGCTTTGTTTTATTTGTTTAGTAATTCGTTTGTCCTGGTTTTGTACTCCTTTTCCATTGTGTTGTTCATCTCAGCAAGGTCGCAAGAAAGACAGAAGAAAAAAGAAATAACGTAATAAGTAATATCTTGTTTCAAATGAATTTAAAATTTATTTTTTCATACCTAAATAGTGGAAAATCAAATTAAGAAAATACAATTTAAAATGGAAGCATACGTAGATCTTAACGCATTGTAACGTGAACGAATAATGAATGTATAATGTATATCATAATGTGTGTGGAAAAATACAACAAAAATTTACACATTTCATACAAAAATAAATCAAAAAAATTTGATGTTTTTATTCATCATTTGTTCGTTGGGGTGCGCCTGTGATTGGGAACACGTTTGTCAGCGAATCGGGGTGCAGTTGCAGTGGAATTGTCATGGGATATCAAAATTAATTCGAGTTAGGGGAAATTCAAGTTAGGAAGAGTCCACTGTAGTAATATGAACTCTAGTCAATGGACGGTGCATTAGTTTGTTGAGTCCATAATGCCCACCGAAAGGATAACCCCTACTATGGACGGCAATCAAGTACGCAAACAAATATTTAGCGCTGCCATTTGCACAAATTGTAAAGAACGCGTAATAAGTCTAAAGCGTATGAGATAATAATAATATAATATGGGTGGCGCTACAGCCCATAATGGGCCAGGGCTTAGCTTCTCAGCAACCACTCGTGTTGTGCGTGCTTTTGTTCTCTCACGAGTGGAAGGGACGTACAATGTAATGCCTAATGCCTAATCCGAACGGCCAAGTTTGAGAGCTTTTTCTAGACAGGAAATACTCTTTGAGCATTGTCAGTGACTCGAAAGAGGTGGGGTCGTGAAAATTATTCTTGTCGCTCAGAGCTGGAATCGAACCTACGACGTCGAGATTGGGGTCGACGCACATACCCACAACGCCACGGACCACCAAGCGTATGAGATGTTAAACATATGTGTATAACTCAAGTAAGTGCAACGAAAGATTATAGGTACTCCACAACACCAAATTAAATATGACGTTCGTTATCTAAACAGATTACAGGACGAAACAAGGCTGTCTTTCATCTTATTTCATCTCCAGTTGGCCCACATGATCCATTAAAGGGATAGGGAGTACAAACCACGTGCGACACTAAAGTCCAAACCCATAGAATCTCCTCCTCTTTGCACTGGAAACCCTAAGGATTATATGGGTTTGGGCGCTAATTAATCAAGAGTTGTGCCCAGGAGCAACCAGGCGAATGCTCGGATCTAATACAACTACCTGTATCTCTCAAACGGTCGCTTAACTGACGGAATCGCATTCAAGCCACGCTTCGAAAGTCGTGATGACGGTGACATTCGTGCCATGTGACAAAACGATAGAAGCATAACGATTTGTGTACTAATAACCGTTCCGTGTTGCTCACCTATAACTAAGTGAAATCGAATGGAGTAGATCAAAAAAATTTAAAACTAGACAAAGCGGGTGAAAGTAGCTGGGTACGCCGATTATATGGTGGGCTTGATATCAGGAAAGTTTCTGACTGTGATCTCACTAATATCATTTAGCGCGCGTTGAAAAACGTATGTGCCTCGGCTACAACAGGTGTAGTCTAGGCATCAAGTGAAGCAAAACGTAACTGATGCTGCTCCCCACTAACACAAAAACACCCAACTTTTCGCATCTCCGTCTGCATGATCAATGGCTCTCCTTGTCTATCAGCGCCTCGGCTAGGTTAGGTTAGACTAATGTGATACCCAGTGCCGTTCACTTGATGGCACCATATAAAAGCATATTAAAACAGCTACTAGGTTAATTTAGACTCTCAGGAAGCTTACCGTAGAACAGCGAGTCATGAAGGCGTTCATATCCTTTATGACTGCAGTAGAACCATCGGCAAAAAAGAGGGGCCTCCAACTAAATTGATCCTATGGATTTTTTTGCGCTAGATCCTCCGTTCATAACATATGGATCACTATTGTGGTGGCTGGCCCTTAGTAAAAATACAACATTAAACAATTCAACAAGATACAAAGAAAAGCATGGATTGAAAGCACATGCATTTGCGGTCGAATTCGTCAGACATCCTGGTGGTAATGCTGCTTACTACCTTTGGACCTTCACATTAAAAAGCACTACAGCTCACAGCGTCATCAGGCTCCGAAAATCTGTGGGTCCCACATGTATGTTGTATGGTCATAGCGACATCTTAGATCTCCTACCAAGAGATCTCGCAATACCCTTCGCAGAATACACTTCTAAACCTAACAAACACCTTTGACAGTCTGATCTCAGAAAGAGTTGATTGATAGAGCGGGCATGTGTGAAGGGATATAAACTGGTAAATCTACACTGACGACTCTAATATGAGCGGCAGAGTCGGTGCGGGTGTAATCTCAGAAGTCCTTAACATTTCCAACGGCTACCGACTGCCGGACAATTGTAGTATTTTCCAAGCGGAACTCTCTGCTATCAGGTAAGCATGTCGCCGAATCGAAATACACCCAAGTATCATGAACAGGCAGATGGTTATTTGTATTGATAGACAAGAAGCCATCAAAGCTGTTACCTCCTGTGCTTCATACTCTAAGCTGGTATAGGAATGTCGAGCTGAGCAAGGGTGGCCTCTGGGTGGCAGATCACAGTGACATCACTGCTAATGAGAAGGTCTATGATCTAGCTTTGCAGCGATCTGCCCTTCAATGCTCTGCTTGCAGAAGAGTCGTACATTTTAATTCAGTCAAGGCTAATATCCCTACACACTTCCTTAAAATAGGAAACCGCATCTGGGCCAGACTAACAAACTGGGCACCATTGGTCTGAGTACAACCAATCCAAAGCAAAAGACCTCCTAGGCTAACTCGACATGACATCACTAAATCGGTAACGGTCTGTACGGGACACTGCCGCAAGATGAGGCATCCCACACAACACCTAAAACGTATAGAACCTGGGCCTCAGCCAATAGATATTCCTGTAATCAATAATTCGCTGCTACTTAATTTTTGGCAGTTAAAACCATTACCTTCTTTTTGCAGGTAAAGCTTGAACTAACTGATTGCCATCTGTTCAGTTCATTGTCATCTGTTCAGAAATAGGACTAATGTATCTAAATTCTTCAAAAGTGGGAAAATCCGTTACTATTTCCAGCGAAAGAAAAATGTTCTAAACAGAATGACGTCACAACTATCTGACACTTCCCAATGTAACACACTTTCATTGACTGTCACCTTACTGTCAAATTGAACAAAAAAAATGTGCCCAGAGGCATCCATGTTTTTTATTATGACAATTGCAGAGCCGACATAAAGTCAAGGAAGTAAAGAATTTTAATACATCTTGTATTAAAATCTTAAATAAAATGGCATTTCTAACAGCAGGGCTTCGCAGCTCCTTCAACTTACCCCAATTGGCGAAATTAACATGTAAGTTCCTTGCATCATCGTGTTCCATCTAATCTAGGACGGTGTCATTTTTTCAGTTCCCCTTAGAGGAATCTTCACATCGCCAGCATGTAACCAAAAGAATGAAACCTTAGCACCAGTCGAAAGTAAACAAGAGCTATCGAATACTGATTACAAGAAAGTCTTTAAAAATGTAAACAACCTGATTGCATCCAATAATCATAGTCGTCTCTTCGCCGTGGTCCACTTGTGTGGCAAACAATTCAAAGTCACAGCTGGTGACATAATACTTGTGGAGGGATATTGGCCGCCAACGATAGGTGATCAACTGCGATTGGAAAAGGTCTTGCTGGTGGGAGGAAATGAATTCACTCTGATTGGCAGACCGGTATTGGATAAAGGACTTGTGGAAGTTCAAGCGACCGTCATCGAGAAGACACTAACGCACACGAAGACACAGTTTAAAAAGAAGAGGAGGAAGCAGTACCTTAGGATTAACTTCCAGCGTTCACCAAATACGATGATAAGAATCAATTCGATCGATGTGTCTGCGAAAGTAAACGAAGGCCGAGAAGTACAGAATCCTCAATTGTTCTAAACGAAAGGGGCGACTCTTGCAAACTAAGATCTAACTTAATATAATGCTTTAAATTGTTACTCAAATTGGTGTAGATTTGTTTTTCTTTCGCAACGTTGTTACTATGGATTGAAGAATAATGTCGATTCTGTGAATGAAGGGGAAATGGTGCTTCCGTGATCATAGCTATTTAACTGATCATCAAGATGGGTTAGGGCTGAAGGAACTACAAGACAAACTGATGCAAACTCCTGGCATGTTTTCTTGGTTTTGGCTCGTTTAAGGATTTGCTTCATTAGTGAAGGGAAGCCTTTGAGACTTCCAGTCCTTCTCAATTTCTCTCTTATAATACAAAAAGTCTTCCCTAGAATTCAGGGGTGACGATAGTTGGAAGGACAGCAGAATTTCTGTTCTCTTGCATACGACGCTTTATATATTCTCTGGTACACCATACGTCTGATGAATTTTTATCACTTGCTTGTATATAAGAAATTTGTTGTCAGTCCAGCTTGGCTGGAGTTTCGAAAAACCGCATTTCTTTAGACTACGCCGTCTGAAACACGGACACAACAACTTCACTTTCGACTCACTCATTTGATTTTCAATCATAATTCACTAACACTCATCTTGTTCCTAGGACACCAAGGAACCGCTGGAAATGCTAGACAAGGATCCTGCACTCGGACTACATGCGTGTGTGGTTAGGGCTTCCATTAATGGTTAAGACTCTCGAGAGCACAATCAGATATGACTCTCCTGGTTGTAGACAGACGAAGCCTGTGGAGAGGACGACGACACGGCAGAGCACTTTCTCCGTCACTGTCCCGTTTTTTCTCGTCTCTGATGTGGTGAGAACTGATTCTCCATCACACAAGTGCCTTCTATCAGAAGACTAGACACTAGTGCCTGGTAGTACAATGAGCAAGTCATGAGTCTGAGTGCTCCTGTGTATTATCAAAACCTGCAACAAAAAAAAAAAAGGTTCCTTCAATACGCCAAGTGATCGTTAATTCGTGTACCCGAACCAAATTACGTTGCAAATTTCCTGGTCAACTCTTCTGGTATTAACTAGCACGGTGCCTACGTCCTGCGGTACATGGTGTAAAGCAAATGAAGGAGATGACCAAGGAGTGCATTTTACTAAGCACCCAAGTTTCGGATTCATACGTATCACTGCCCGCAACAATTCAACGGAATACTCAAGCAACTTCTGCATTAATCTGCGCAGAAGTCTTTGATCAGATAAGAAGTTCAATAAGCCGAGACCTGCATTAAACTATAATTGTGAAGCATGAACATCGATCTACATCTCTTAAGTCTTTTCCAGCACCTGCCAGTGTGAAGATTTGGTGGTGAATCATGAATGGTACAAACTCCTCTCGCCTTTGTAAGGAATTATCACACTGAAAAGGACATATCAGATTATTGCCACGACAGAGGCGAATTTGAGAGGTTTCATTCCTCTATATTGGTGCAGTCAAAGGGTTGTCCTTTCTTGTGGACCGTACAAACGAGGCTGAGGTTGCACTCATTTGGAACGTTTTCCTCCGATCGTATCTTGCAGATGAGCTGGTGCACGCGCCCAACCACATCATCACCAGTTGCTTTAAGCAATTCCGTAGACAATCTGCTCCAGCTGCTTTGTGCTACTTCACTCTCGACCTCTTGTTCATCATCGTCCAAATTAAGTGGAACATTCTGACTGACAGCGGCATCGGTATCTTCATTGTCGTTTAACAGCAGAAGCGATTTTTTCAAATTCTCGCCATCGACTGAAACGGTGAATCTACTACTAGTTGTCCATTTTCGTAAATTCAGGCTTTAGTCCGTGGTCTATATCCTCGAGATAAGTGTTTTACCTTTTGGTTAAACTTTGGAACATCCTTCCTGCCGCAACATCCCGTTCAGTGTATATATAAGCACGGAGTTGGTTGGTTTCATTTTGCAACAAACGTATGTACCTATTTTTGCATCTTAGTGAACAGTTCCTTGTATTTCAATTTGACAACTGATGCGCAACAAGTTGATGCAGAAGTGAGCTCCCATTTCAGTTTTTTTTCTTATTGGACATTTGTTTTTATTTATGTCGCTTGACGTAACCAGTCGTTATAATAAAACAAATCAAGCATAAAAAGTAACAATTCGCGCGGGATGCAAACCTGCGTTCAGGCAAAGCAGTAACCAAAGGAAGTTCTTTTATTTCTGATCAACAGCCCTGAATGCAACAAACTGTTGATTAAAACATCTTTTCAATCCACACCTGACATCATTTCCCACCACAGCCTCCCATAAATTCCTCCTTTTCCGTTGAAATCGCAATTTCTTTCAGTTGCATGCGTTCAATTAAAATAGCGAAACTATTTCATTACAAATTGAAAGTAAACACAAAACAGTTTTGAAAGCTCTCTTATATCGTCCACCCGGTGACTTGTTTCGCATTTCAAAAGCAACAGCGAATTGCGCCAATTTGTCTTCTTTTTTTGTTACAGTACAACGTTCCATAGATTTTCTGTCGCGAGTTTTGTCTATAATTTTTCCAGTAATAAAATTTTGCAATTTTTCCGCACAAGATGAGACCCGAAAAGATGTACGTTTTCAAGCGCGATGGACGCAAGGAGGAAATTCATCTGGATAAAATCACATCGAGAATCCAGAAGCTGTGCTATGGCCTGAACATGGACTTTGTTGACCCCGTGGTGATCACATTGAAGGTAATTAGTGGCCTGTACAGTGGAGTAACCACCCAGGAGTTGGACAATTTGGCTGCCGAAACAGCGGCTAGCTTGACTACCAGCCACGCGGATTATGCGGTACTTGCTGCGCGTATTGTGGTTTCCAATTTGCACAAGGAAACAAAGAAAGCATTTTCCGAGGTTATAAGTGATTTGTACAATGCAGTCGATTCGGAGACAAACATTCAGACGCCACTGATCTCGGATTTTCACTACAAAGTAGTTGTGGACAATGCTGACCGATTGAATTCGGCGATAATCTACGACAGAGATTTTGGCTACAATTACTTTGGTTTTAAGACCCTGGAGCGGTCGTATCTGCTGAAGATTAACGGGAAGATTGCCGAGCGGCCGCAGCATATGCTGATGCGAGTGGCTGTGGGCATTCATGGAGAGGACATCGACGGCGCCATTGAGACGTATAACTTCTTGTCGGAGAGGTACTTCACCCATGCGTCTCCGACAATGTTCGCCGCGGCGACAAGACGGCCGCAGATGTCTTCGTGTTTCCTGCTGACAATGGTGTCTGATTCCATTGAGGGTATCTTCAAGTCGGTCGAACAGTGCGCCATGATATCGAAGTCCGCCGGGGGTATTGGTATCAATGTGCACTGCATCAGGGCCAAGGGCACCAGCATTGCCGGAACGAACGGCACCTCAAACGGCCTTGTGCCCATGCTGAGGGTGTTCAACAATGTCGCCCGTTACGTCGACCAAGGAGGCGGCAAGCGACCAGGTGCCTTCGCCATCTACTTGGAGCCCTGGCACTCGGACATCTTTGAGTTCCTGGATTTGAAGAAGAACACCGGAAAGGAGGAGAACAGAGCTCGGGATTTGTTCTATGCTCTCTGGATTCCCGATCTGTTCATGAAGCGCGTGGAGGCGGATGGCGACTGGTCTCTGATGTGCCCGCACAAGTGCCCCGGCCTGCATGAGGTCTGGGGAGAGAAGTTCGAGGAGTTGTACACCCGGTACGAGAAGGAGGGCAAGGCGAACAGAACTGTGAAGGCGCAGACGCTCTGGTTTGCCATCATCGAATCTCAAGTGGAGACTGGTACTCCGTATATGCTTTACAAGGATGCCTGCAACCGCAAATCCAATCAACAGAACATCGGCACCATAAAATGCAGCAATCTGTGCACCGAGATTGTCGAGTACTCGGCACCGGATGAGATTGCTGTCTGCAACTTGGCTTCTATTGCGCTGAACATGTTCGTCACTCCCGATAAGAAGTACGACTTCCAGAAGCTGAAGCAAGTCACAAAGATTGTGACCCGCAACCTGAATAAGATTATTGACGTCAATTACTACCCCATGCCGGAGGCTAAGAAATCGAACACTCGCCATCGCCCGATCGGAATCGGTGTTCAGGGATTCGCCGATGCACTCATTCTGATGCGCTATCCGTACGAGAGCGAGCAGTCGCAGCTGCTGAACCAGCAGATCTTCGAAACCATCTACTACGGAGCCCTCGAAGCAAGCTGTGAGCTGGCCGAGAAGTTTGGAACGTACGAAACATACGAGGGGTGTCCCGTCAGCAAGGGTATACTCCAGTACGACATGTGGAACAAAGAACCAACCGACCTGTGGGACTGGGCTGCTCTAAAGGAGAAAATCGCTAAGCACGGTGTCAGGAACTCCCTCCTGCTGGCTCCCATGCCGACGGCATCTACAGCGCAAATCCTTGGCAACAACGAATCGTTCGAGCCGTACACATCGAACATCTACAACAGACGTGTCCTGTCCGGCGAGTTCCAGATCGTCAATCAGCACCTACTCAAGGATCTCACCGAGTTGGACCTGTGGGACGATGACATGAAGAACGAGATCATCGCACAGCGAGGATCCATCCAACAAATCGAGCGAATTCCCCAGGAAATCCGCGAGCTGTACAAGACTGTGTGGGAGATTTCGGTGCGTTCGACCATCAAAATGGCCGCCGACAGAGGCGCGTTCATCGATCAGAGTCAGTCATTCAACATCCATGTGGCCGAACCGAATTACGGCAAATTGACTTCGATTCACTTCTTCGGCTGGAAGGCTGGCCTCAAGACTGGCATGTACTACTTGCGCACAAAACCGGCCGCCCATGCGATCCAATTCACCGTTGACAAGACACGCCTGGCAGCGAACACGCAGAACGGCTCATCGAATCCGACGACGCCTGTTAAGGAGCAAAATGGTAACAGCGCGGCCCAGTCGCCCCAGTCGGTCGAGCGCCAGCGACGAATGGCCGAGATGGTGTGCTCCCTGGAGAACAAGGACGCTTGCATGAGTTGCGGCTCGTAAACTGAATACATTTATCTTTTTCGTTTGTTTCTCTTTTCTTTTGTATGCTAAGAATAATAAAGTATTTTAGTGATGTGTAGGGGTTGTGTCTTTATTTTCCCCGAAATCACACGTTCCACCGGGTGACTAATGGAAATGGTCTAGGAAGTGAGTCAGCACCCTGTACACACAGCGGGTCTTATCAAGAGCACCTATTTACAAAGCACTTAAACATTAAGTTTGTCGCCGGGAGAGGGGAAGCTAACTTCGCAGCTCTTTCATGTTGTTGATTTCGATTTGCAGCTGCTCGATCTGGAAATGGTGGGGTAACCAGTAAGAGACGTTGTTTTGAAATGCTGTTGCATAGGTATACCTTTTCCTGATTCTTCCTTTGTACTGCTTCGCTTGCGGACTTGCGGAAGCCCTCGTTGGAGGTCCGCTGTAGGTACTTTTCCAGCTCGATTTGCAGCTTCTCCAGTTTGATGCGATTCAGATCGGATTGCTCCGCACGAGGTGATTCGTAGGTGGCGTTAGTGGAGATGCCTTAAGGAAGAAACAGGCGTCATGGAGGTGTGACAAAAATCCGGAACAACACTCACCGAAGGAACATAAATGACCAGCAGTCGAGGTGAACTTCAGATCGTCTCGTAGAGCAGGTTTCGGTTGCATCTCGACTGTGACTTGGTTGGACAGCGTCAAGCACTGCATTTCCGTGAGGTATTTAGAGAGAATCTCCAGGGCTCGCTCATCCTGCGCGAAGAGGTGAACCTTGGGATCGTGCTTCTTTGAGATTTTGTTTCTGCTCTTGAGCTGACGGATCGCTTGGCAAATTTCCAGAATCTCACCGACTTCAGCCTCCAAGGAGCGGTTGCTGGACGTGCTGACATCCACATTCGAACATAGAGGTAGATACTGCAGAAGTTCCTCTGCAATGAATGGAGTGAATGGCGACATCGCTCGCAGACCTAGGCTGAGACATGTTGACAGCGTCGCGCAGTGGGCAATGGCCGGACGGCCGCCTTGCGAAATTCCCGGCTTCGTCGTTTCCTAGAGCAAAACATCTCATATAATCATGACTCAACACCAGATCAGAGGCTTCTCACCAGATAGACATCGCAGAAGTTCGTGTAGAAGAACGTCTTCAGAGCTGCCACCGACGTGTGGTAATTGTACGTCTCCAGGCCGCCGAAACACGTGTCCAAGGTATCGCTTAAACGACTCAAAATCCACCTGTCCATGTGGTTTAGTTCGACGTTCTCCAGGGGGATCTCCTCACTCGCCGACATTTTCAGTTTCTCGTGAGCCCCCAAAGTGAACCGCGTTGCCTGCCAGATTTTGTTGAGGAACAACTTGTTCGTGTGACACTCGGTGACATCGAAGTTGATGAAGTGATTCTTTATGTTCTGACTGCACAAGGTGAAGCGGAGAGCGTCCGTACCGCACTCCTGAATGCCAGAGGGAAACATGCGCTGCAGGCCCTTCAGAGACTTCTTAACCTCATCCGCCCCCAGAATTCCTGATTTGTGTGACTTTTCGATTTCCCCTCGAAGGGCTTCCAGTGAGGCGCCATAGATTACCTGCTGTGGCGTGACGACATTGCCAAGGCTTTTAGACATTTTTCTCCCGTGGGCGTCGCACACAATCCCATTGAGGACAATGTCGCGAAAGGGAACCTCACCAGTCAGTCGGAGGCCCAGCATGGTCATCCGGGCAACCCAGAAGAAGAGGATGTCATGACCAGTTTCCATTACGTCCAGCGGATAGGACTGCTCGTACTCCTTTTCAGGCCAGTTGAACACGGAGAAGGGCAGGAGGGACGATGAGAACCATGTGTCCAGCACATCTGGATCGCGCTCCAACTGGATGTCTTTGGGATCCACATTTAGTTTGGTTGCAGCTTTTTTCAAGGCATCCCCCTCTGATCCTGCAGCAATCCAAAGCTCAGCGCTCTTTGTTTTCGCGAGGTACGCGGGGATTTGATGACCCCACCAGAGCTGCCGTGAAATGCACCAGTCATGGCAACCACCCAACCAGCGGAACCATTCACTTTCAAAACTCGCTGGATGCAGACGAATGCGCCGATTGCAGACGGCTTGCACAGCTTCATCGGCCATCTCCTGGCACACAACGAACCACTGGGGACGCAAAATGTACTCAATAACATCCTTGGACCGGGAACACAGAGGAAGACTCATGTTATGTGGCCGCGTGTCTCGGAGCAGCCGTTGCGACGCCAGTGATTGGAGGACATTTTGTCTCGCCTCGTATATTGGCTGACCGGCAAACTCTTCGAATTCATCTCGCACTGTCCCCTTTTCGGTGAAGACCTCAACGGACTCCAGCGAGTGCCTCTTGGCTATTTCGAAATCCATTTTGTCATGAGCGGGAGTTATCTTCACAGCACCGGTTCCGAACTCAAAATCAACCGAAGCGTCGAAAATCAGGGGAATCGGCTTGTTCCTGAAGGGGTGCCAAAGGTACGTGGGGCTCTCCCGAAATCGACAGTATCTGTCATCGTCTGGGTGCACGGCAATGGCCACATCCCCAAGAAGTGTCTCAGGCCGCGTGGTGGAGACAACAATCTCATCCTCATCCTCCCCGAAGACGGTGTAGGAAACGTTGTATATTTGCCCGAACGTGATGGGCTTGGCATAGCCAGGAACGTGTATCTCTGTTGGTCCGCTTACGTCCTTCGATTCCACCTCGATGTCTGAAATCGCTGATTCCAGGCTACACGACCAGTTGACCAGAGTTTTCTCCCTCTTGATGAGGCCTTGTTCGAAGAGCCTGATGAACGCCTCGTTGACAGCTTTCACTTGTCGCTAAAAGAAAGCACACATGATATTAAAGATGACTGCACCCATTGCACTTCTCTACTCTTACCTCATCCATTGTGAAGTACTCCTTTGACCAGTCCAACGAACATCCCAGTCGCTTGAGGTCATCGACAATCGAATCGTTCTTCTCCATTTTCCACTTCTGCACCTCCTTTAGGAACTCCTCCCGTCCGATTTCGTGTCGCGTCAAGCCCCTCTCCTTCAGCAACTTCTTCTCTACTACGACCTGTGTTGCTATTCCCGCATGATCGACGCCTGGTATCCATTCCACGTCGAATCCGTTCTGTCGCTTATGTCGGCACATAACATCTTGAACGGTTGCCATAAGTGCATGGCCAAGATGCAGATTCCCAGTTATATTCGGTGGTGGCAGGATCATGCGGAACTTGGGCCTGTTGCTAGAACCCTTGGCCGGGCTTGTCAGTGACCACTTCTGATACTTACCGATTTCAACTTGTTTCGGCTGATATCCTTGAGCAATTTTTACTGAGAGAAGAAAAAGGTAAACACAGTGGCTGGCAGAGAGGGAAGTGGACGTCATACCTTGTGATGAAAACAGCCGGTAGCCGGACGTGGTGAGAATTTGTTTCTTTTGAATGCAACATCGTAGTTTTAGTTGTTTGATATTTAACTTCGGAAGTATTTGCATAGTCTTGCGAGAGGGAGTAGCTCAAGATTTATTGCAAGGTATGTTATCTCTCGAGATGTGGAAATTGTCAGCTGTGACCAATTCTAATCAATTTTTGACAGTTTATCTTGTCAAAAGAAGTTAGTGCGGCTTTTGTTCGCAGAGATGGCGCTAGGGTGCGAACAATTTGAAGGCGTTAAATTTAAAAATAAAAATATTTGTGAATGTGTGATGATGAAGATTGAATGATGATTTTGGGGTTGGGTTATGTAGCTTTCACGTTGTAGGTCTTGACACCGTGTAACGTTAAGCAAAGGTCAACTCTCAGAAATGTATTTTCTATGAGGGACATGATTTCCATCAGGAAGAGTAAGTCCCGGGGATGGAATGCAGGGTTGTGGAAGATGAATGGATACGCCTTTGGTCATTGGCACTGCTAACTCCATCTTAGAGAGCAGTCGTAGAGATCTGAACGACAGGTTTGATGACGAATGTAAAGTGGTGACCTGAAATGAAGTATATAGTACATCATTTCTGCTCGAGACTGAATTAAAGAGTAGAAGAACAGAAGAAAGGGCTTCAGAGACAAAAAAAAATATACTGGGAAAAAAATCAGATCTGTGAAATAGAGAGAAAAAGCAAGCGAGAACCGCAAAAGGCACGGATGTTGCACCAAATAGTCCGAAACATGACGCAGCATACAATGCGCTGTACATATTTTAAACAAAGACAAAGAGGGAATCTGATAACCGACCTCGAAGACGTTCAGCGATGGAAAATGCACCTTCATGAACTGCTAATTGGTCGACTCACCGAAGAATTGGTGGCTGCATCAATGCGAGAAGACTACCCTATACTGCCACCACTAATCATTAAAGAAGTACAGATAACCATAAGCCGGCTTAAAAACAATAAGCTCCTGCCAGTATGGTGGGTCTGCATTATACTAAGTAGTGCAATAGCTGGAACACGAAAAGATGATAAAAGACTGGCTGGTATGTCCCATACATTAGAAAAGAGATGTCATCGTGCAGCAATTGTATGAGTATAACGTTGTTGATTAGTCGTCCCTAACCAGCAGGAGCGGATAGCCCCATACATTAATCCCATCATTGGACATTATCAATGCGTCTTCATTCCAGACAAAACAAACTACTGATCAGATCTTCACTCTCAAGTAGGCGATGGAAAAATGTGCGGAAGGCCGTTGAGGACAGCACAGTCAGAGTTCAACTATATAAGGCAATGAGAGGATTCAATATATCCCTGACAAACGGACACGACTATGTACATAGGTTGACCATGACCAACACAACAAGTCAAGCTAAAATAGCCGAATTGCAACCAGGGCAATAAACATCTTTAATGAACTCCGTTTTTGCAATGTTGTACATATGTATATATTATCTGCTGCTTCGTTGCCGGTTATGTCTCGGTGACGCGAGACCCATCAATAATCGAGTGCTGTGTGCTGAGAGCCTTAAGCCTTTGCAGACAGCATGCGACCAGCTTGGATTTAATCTCCGCCTCAAAAAATTGCTTTCATGGCCTCGTGATTGTCAATATGAATGGTGATATCAGCCGGTGGTATCTCCAACATATACATTCTGACGGCTTCTTTGAATGCCAGTGCCTCCACTTGAAAAACACTGCCATAATCAGGAATCCTGATGGAGCAGTGCATGTTTAACTGTTCGGTGTAAATGCCGCACCTGTCTCTATACTCATCTTCGAACCATCTGTATACACTTTGATGGTTGAATTCTTGAACGTTGAGTCGATAGTAAGAGCCGATAACTCAAAGCTGCTCAAAGAAAAAAAGCAAAGCTACAGTTGTAAAGACAATTGTCCTGCCAGTCCTCAAGTATGAAGCCGAAACTTTGGTGCTCAGTAAAAGGCACTCTCAACTCCTAGCCGCATTCGAGAGGAAAGTCTTGCGGAGAATTGTTTGCTTCATACTTGAGGAAGAGAGTGTCCAGAAACGATGCAACCATGAGTCTTACGCTATTTATATAGAAGAAGGTGTGATAGAGAAGATAAAGCTCAGTTGACTCCGGTGGGACTGGTTACGCCAGTTGACCGGACACCTAGCTCGCATGAGCGATAAGTCTTGTCCGAAAACCCTGGTTACAGATTTTATGGAGATTGGTAGCGGAGTAAACCATGCTTGCGCTGAATGGATGAGTAGACCTGGACTCACGCAGCTTAAGGATGTCGATCTTAACGACATCGGCCCGGAATCGGGTTCGGTTGAGGGACTTGTTGTAGGAGACCAGGACCGATTTCCGGTTCTAGAGCCGGTAATGATGATAGCGATGAGGGATGAAATTGCTCCTGCTCCATCTCTCCGTTTTCCTTTCTGGGGAAACTGATCAAAGTGTTGCATGACCTTTGCCGAGTATGAGTCTGTTTGTTGGCCACATTGAGTAATTAATTCAGTCGCGAAGGAAGTATACCCAAAACAAGTGAATTTCCTGTCAAATAAAACTGGGCAATGCACTAAACTCTGCACTGCTGGACTTCCTTTTCTCAACTACTCGTGGGACCAAATTATAGAACTTACCTAATTGTAACAGGTGACAGCTCCTGAAGAGCGCCTGAAGATTACTAACAGTCAATAAGAATAAGAACACAGAAAAAACCAAGTTCAATACACATTATCATTTATTCAAGCACTAATAGCACAATTTCCTTGTGAAAAGGCCAAATTAAATCCTCGGTTATACACATCCGGTGACTCATTGGCATTCGTAACTGTATACAGAACAAACGGCTTGACAGAACTGGACGTTGCTACCAGACCCAATCCGCAGATCCTGTCGGTGGCCAATGCGGTAGTTCCCTGCACAGGTGAAGGAATAACAATGTAATCCGTGGTACATGTCAGACTCTGCACAGTGGAGGTGCCCAGCACTGATGGATCGACGCCGCCCACATCTCCAGAGACAGTGAATCCGTAAATATCACCGCCCACCTGACTCCAAGTGATTGAACACTTTCCCGACGACATACGCACGCAAATACCATACGCTGTGCTAGCCAGTTGTCTCGATCCGCCCAATCCGACGGAGTTTAGCGCAGCCGATGCAGCTGGGGAGTAATTAAAACTTTGCACTGTCCCCGAATCGGTTGTGAAGTATTGTAAGCAGCCAGATGGTGCTTTGGTTAGCGAGGCGCAACCTATCTGACGAACTTGAAATTGCCACAGACGATTGAATGTTGCACTGGACGATGTTTCAATGACAATTGTGATTGGACTCACACCGTTGAAGTCGACGTAAACATGCTGACCGGTATTTTCACCGCAGATTCGTGGAACCTTCGACGAGCCTCCAGTGATGGTGAGGACATCCACAAGGCAGTTTCCATCGCCATTTGGCGGAGCCAGGGACAATGAGAGAAAATCAATCCGAAGTTGACAAACTGTTGAGTCGCATGGGGACACACTTAAAGTGCAACGAGTCGCACCGTTATATGGGGCTGGATAATTCGTGTTGTAGAAGTAGGTATTGTTCTGACTTGTTGCACCGCCACACGTAGCAGTATCTAAAATGGAGTTTGGTTGGTCAGTTAGTCTGAAGGAAGTTGGGGGAGAGTCTCTTACAAACACAGCACACTGCCTGGGTGGTGAGGGTACTGCATGTTCCTGCCGTTGTACCGCCGTTGTCTGTGCATTCACCGCGGACTTGACACGTTCCCGTCAACTTGTTCGAGCCTGTGCATACGTCATTGCTGAATCGTCCAACAGTGTAAAAGGGAAAAACTGAAAAGAAGGAGGGAAAGGTTTTAAATATGCCAACGCGACATTTATTGCAATCGGTTCTGATCAGCACCACAATGATCAGTATCTTATCGAAGGGAATTAATCATTCTTTCTGGAAGGGTTCACATAATCAATTGGCACTTGAGCACTTTTGCTCTCTTTTCTTTTTCAATTTACTTACATTTCCCTTGCCGCGCACTGGTCGTTGCAATTTCTCGTCCATATGCCAGCCGCAACAGCAGTAGCCAAAGTAATCCAATAACAAGGGGAAACAGCTTCATTTTGCAAAACTCTTCGGAAAATGTGTATATCCGCGTTTGGGATGGTTAAAAATAAAAATCCAATATCTAACTGGTGCCCTAAGAAAACAAATATTTATCCCTGACGGGAAATTTCAACGCGCTCCTTACAAGAGTCTTGTTCGCAGTGGACTGATTCATTTGTGTGTTGCTTTCGTTTGACGAAGTTTTCAACTTCACGATTCTTAAGAGTCTGTAAATAAGAAGTGCTAATTGCAAGAACATATTCTTCGTGGACATGGGTGGCATGAATGTAGGTCATATGGGCAGAGGTAGGTGTATTTGTGGATGGTAGGTACGCCTATTAAGGTCGATTACGCACAGGTTTTGGTCTTCATACGTGAGTCTATACTAACACCTTTGTGGTGAAAGAAAAGTCATCACTAGATGGATCCATGAATGGGAGGTACATGTCTTTGGCCAACATTCCGGTGTGGTAGTTGCACGACTGGTCATACCTGGCGAACAGAGTATTCTGCATTCCACGAATGATATAAGCGGTTCAAGGTTTATTACTAGTTCTTCGTTGATAAGGGATTACTTCGCTGAACTTGTTGCCAGTCTGCCCCCAGGCTCTTAGAACCTTGGTTTATCATGTGAATCCCGCCCTGTATACACATTTGAAAGCTCAGAGTGCATGCAAATTATGTCGAGAAAGCAGGAGCATATCTATGATAAAAATGAAACCATTTCCCATTAACACTCGTTCTGTCGCACGACATCAATAATTAGCTTAATCGATATTATCACGCGATGGCAGACTTAAAGAAATCTTAACGGTTCTCAATGCTACTCGATCTAGATTCAATCCAAATGAAACCAAATTTCTAATGTTCTACTTCGCCGAGGTTCGGTGTAAAAAAAGAAGAGCTTATCGTTTTTTTTGGTAACTTATTATATTTTTAACTTTAGTCGAAAAAATTTGCATTTCTCGTTGAAAACATTAGAAAACAAAGTCAGTAACTTATTCTACTTCGATAACGGCACCGACTTTC
The DNA here is from genome assembly GCA_916610145.1 of Eristalis arbustorum. Lineage (NCBI taxonomy): Eukaryota > Metazoa > Arthropoda > Insecta > Diptera > Syrphidae > Eristalis > Eristalis arbustorum. The sequence goes on along the minus strand of OU744318.1, from coordinate 20,059,218 downwards.
GTCAAGGCTTCCTTCAGTTTTTCAGCTTCATCCTTAGGAATGTCCTCCTTCACCAATGTCGGTGCACTTTCGACGAATTTCTTCGCTTGCACTAGGTTCATGCCTTCCAGTAGATTCTTGATTTCCTTGATAAGTGCAACCTTTTGCTTTTCATCGAATTTAACCAATTTCACTTTGAATGATGTTTGTATTTTCTTCGGCGCGGCTTCTTCTTCGTCTTCGGCTGGTTTAGCGGGTCCTGCTGCGGCAGCAAAACCAACTGGTGCGAAAGCTGTCTCGGGTAAGTTTAGTTTTTTCTTCAACAACGAACTCAATTCGGATACTTCTAAAAGGTTAAGTGCTGCAATGCTGTTGACGATGTTATCTAATTTGGGATTTGGTGGCCTGTCAACACCTTCAGGCACTGGAGGAACGAGTTTATCACCACCAGCAGCGGCTGCAGTTGGAGCCGCCTGTGCACTGAACATGCGACTTGATGCTTGTTTTTTGATGCTTTGGCGCAGTTGTTGAATGGCAATACGTGTAATAAGCATTTTGTTTAATTATTTGTGTTATGAAATGCAGTGAAACTATTGTATTTGCGATTAGCAAATTGAAAATATGCTTTTGTGAAATTTCAATGAAATTCTTTTACAGGTTAAGTTACGACAACTGACAGCTGATTTTTTTGGTGGAGTGATGCCAAGTCTGGGAAATAATTATGTAATAATTTAATGTAGCAGATTTATGAACAGCTCTAGATAATTATTTGACGACCTAGTGTCATGAGTTGTGCAAAATAATTTTTTCTTATAAATTTAGATATTTTTTTTGTTTTTTTTTCAGAAACACGATAAGACATGAAGTTTTATGTCTTTTTCAAGTACATATATCCTGAAAAAACGGACATTTACCTCTATGAGGTAAAAAGTGTTCATCTGTTATTTTTGTTTATATCAACAATTCTTAATCACTAGGTGTACACATGTGTGGAAGCAAACAATGTATATTGCTGGGCGTCATTTGAGTTTGCTTGAATAACTTAAAGTTGTTATTTTCATATATGTAGACATTTTTGGAAATATTTGATGATAAACTTACCACAAGTATTTTCGAACGCATGTGTGTCAAGGCTGTCGAGGCTGTCAAAATGACAACTGACATTTCAATCATGTCTGACGAAGAGCAATCAACAAAACAATCCGCTGAGCCCGAGAAAATTGTTTTTAAAAAAAAGACAAGACAAAACTTAAGACTCCGGAAGAAGTCCCAGGAAGATGAAGCAGATGAAGATGTCTTGTAAGTATTTCATACAGTTGCTCATTTGTGATTAATAGCATTACATTTTCAGATCAAGTCTGGAGGAGATCAAGGAGCGCCAAAGACTACGCTCACGGCCCAATGGAGTGAGTGTAGCTGGTCTAGCATTAGGAAAGAAACTGGCACTGGAAGAGGAAATATCAATAGTACATTCCGTCCTCTAACCAATAATGAAATTCTCATTAAAGGACTTCCTTTTTTGTTTTTTTAGAAAGACCCCTTCAACACCAAGAGTGGAGGAATGCTGAATATGCAAGCTCTGAAGGCGGGTAAAATAAAAGAAGTCGAAGATGCCTACGACGTCGGAATCGGTACGCAATTCTCAGCGGAAACAAACAAACGTGACGAAGACGAAGAAATGATGAAGTACATCGAAGAAGAACTGCGAAAACGGAAGGGTGTTGCCAAAGATGAAATCGACATGGATTCGGACAAGACTAAATACATGACGCCTGAGGAAGCAGCTCTCTTCGCTTTGCCAGATCATTTGAAGCACAGCTCATCGAATCGTTCAGAAGAGATGTTATCCAATCAAATGTTGAATGGTATACCAGAAGTGGATCTGGGCATCGAGGCAAAGATCAAGAACATCGAAGCCACCGAAGAAGCCAAGCAGAAGCTGGTCCAGGAACAGAAGAACAAAAAGGACGGGCCATCTGTATTCGTTCCGACAAATATGGCGGTCAACTTCATGCAGCACAATCGATGTGAGTTTCATGATGTCTCATATTCATTTGATCCGATGATAATCGTGTTTATTTCTCTTTTCAGTCAATATTGAAGACTCGGAGCCTAGAAAGAGGAAAAAGGAAATCGAACATGTGGATAAGACGACGGGCACGAAGAAGGCCACCGATGACTACCACTACGATAAATTTAAGAAACAATTTAGAAGATTTTAGCTTAACCATTTCATTAGTGTTTTATTGTTATGTACTTTAGTTGAGGGTCTGTCAATTATAAACGTATCAGGTTGCACTACGTCGTGGTGCTTTAAATCTCACCTTGAGTGTATTTTATTTTCTTACTGGCTGAGAAGTACGCTCCAATATTCAGACACTCCTCCTATATATTGAAATAAACCCGTCAAATCGATCGATTTCCTAAATAAAGTCCTCTACAGACTGAACAACAAACAATAAAGAATGTGAAATCTGAATGCGTATGGATTAATAAATACCTTTTGGTCATTTCTGCGAAACAAATATAAATCTAGTTAGCTGCCAATTAAAAACCTTAAAGCGAGGAGGGATACAAATAGAAGTCCTTACTTACTTACTTATCAGGCAGACGAACCATGAAGGGTCTGAGCCTGAGCAATTGCTGCCTTCCATCGGTGACGGTCCTGGGCACGCTGCTTCCAGTCATCAAGGCCAAGCTGTCTTGCATCCGCGATGACTTGGTCTTTGTACCGGAGGTTCGGTCTTCCTCTCCTTCTCGAACCAGGAGGCTCGGATTCGAAGACCCTCTTTGCTGGAGCGTTGTTGTCCATTCGCTCGATGTGGCCGAGCCAGTGTAGTCGACGGATTTTTGCCTTCCGGACTACATCCACATCCTTGTACGGCTCGTAGAGTTCGCGGTTGTGTCTTCTCCTCCATTCGCCTTCCTCGCAGACGGGACCATATATCCGACGTAGAATTTTTCTTTCGGAGGCACCAAGAATCAGCTCTGCAGCCTTACTTAATGTCCAGCTTTCGGCTCCATAAAGTAGGACTGGCAGGATAAGGGTTTTGTAGAGCATGACTTTGGTCCTTCGAGTCAGAAGTTTCGAGCCCAGTTGTTTTGACAGACCGAAGCAGCATCGGTTGCCAAGGGCGATTCTACGTCGGATCTCCACTACGATGTCATTCGTGGAGCTTACATTTGCCCCGAGGTAGACAAACTCCTTTACTACCTCGAAATTGTAGCTGTCGATTGTAACGTTTTGGCCTAGGTGGTGTGCGGCGGATCGTTGTTTGCTCGACAGCATATATTTTGTTTTGTCCTCGTTGACCTTAAGACCAGCTCGTTTCGCCTGTTCCTCAATTGCCGTGAAAGCTTCCACGATGGCACGTTGGGACCGCGTGACAATGTCGATGTCATCCGCGTATCCCAACAGCTGGACTGACTTGTAGAAGATAGTGCCTTCCGTGTTGACTTTTGCCCGCCGCACTATCTTCTCCTGTACCAGATTGAAGAAATCACACGACAGCGCATCTCCTTGCCGAAATCCGGTGCAGGTTTCGAACGGTTCAGAGGTTTTTGAACCGAACTGCACGGTGCATCGCGTATGTGTTAGCGTGGTGCGACACAACCGGATCAGTTTTCCCGGGATTCCGAAATCGGCCATCGCTTCGAATAGCTCCTTGCGATGAATGCTGTCGTATGCGGCTTTAAAGTCGATGAAAAGATGGTGAGTATCGATTTGAAACTCGCTGGTCTTCTCCAGGATCTGCCTTAGTGTGAAGATTTGGTCTGTAGTCGATTTGCCGGGCCGGAAGCCGCACTGGTACGTGCCGATTAGCGCGGTGCAAAACGGCTTTAGACGTTCACACAGTACGCTGGATAGGATCTTGTAGGCGACATTGAGCAGGGTAGGGTAATAGAAGTCCAGAGAGATCTATTCAAACATGTGTCGTCTTGCGTGAGTAGTTGTCTTGCCAAGAATATTATTCTCTGAGATTCACAGTCTTACTTCGTATTTTCCTTTCGTCACGATGTAATTTTCACAAACACAGCTCATCTGAAGATTCACGATCCACCACTTGGTCCTCCTAAATTGAGGAGACATTGAGATACACTAACAGACTCATGATTCCGCATCGATACATGCGATACAACTGACTGCAGTTAAAACAGAACACATGCGATTAAATTCTTCGTGCTCTTGGTGTCGTAAGATTTTCGTTTTATTGCTGTTCCCATTCCACAGCTCACTTATATGGAACATGGAGCCGAAAACCAAAATTTATGTACCGATTACAGACCGATGTACCGATGTGGGATCTGGTGCAAAAAGGTTAAGTTCTTATCATGATTGAAAACATTGTAGTGGTCACTCAAAATTTAAACTCATTGTGGACGATGATAGACGAGGATTCTGTAATCCCAATCTAGATAAGCTGAAGGTAGCAATATCAACACTAATGTTGAACCAGGCCGCTGGTGTAGATAGACTGCAATGAACTCTCCCCGAGTCGATGTTTTTGTTTGCTATATTCTTGCATTAATGTTTCCATATCTACCATAAACTCCTCTCTAAAAACTCGCTCTAACTCGACAATATTTGATATCCCTAGACAATTCCACTTAACTCCTTAAGTCTACTGAATGTCTCCTTGAAATCGTGAACAAAGTATTTTTGCTCGCCTTAAGCCAGCAAAGTCTTCAATAGACTCTACCTTCACACTACGACAGATATTGGAAAAGACTCAAGAAGTTCATAACTATTTCTTACTAACTTGTGAGACCGACGACCCATGGAGGGTCTAAGCCTAAGCAATTGCTTCCTTCCATCGCTGACCGTTCTGCGCACGCTGCATTAATACCAAGCAGTCTTACACCCTTGAAATCCTATCCCGAAGGTTCGGTCTACCTCTCCTTCTCGAACGAGGTGGCTCGGATGCATAACAATACTGACCACCTATTCGTCGATTACCAAACTGCACATGACAGCTTGCAGCTTTTTTTTTTGCAAAAAACAACGAACGTTTTCTGTGGCTGAAATGGGATTAAATGGAGTACATGCAGTCCTCAGAAAAGGGCATACAATATCGATGTTTTTCAGAAAGGGTCGCAATAGGCAGTTAAATCCTCAAGATTGTCTGGCTTCATGGAACCTAAACTTCGCAGTGAAAAGTACAAACAACATCCAACAGAATAACTAATAGAATCCTTTCTCGAAAGATTAAACTGAATCATCACAGTTCTGGTGCAGAGGAATCGACAATCTCAAAAGGATCTGAAGAAGTACTTTGCATTTTCGAAAGTTCCATCTTTGGTCTATTTGCGTTGATGACATCCAGGAGGGTATTCCACCATCGAACTGCACAACGACATGAGCCCAGCCGCGCTTCTACGGATCCAATGCTGAATGTGGTTGGGTGGTGTGGAGCGCTTGGCCAACTTGACTCCGGGCGTGACGAGAACGTCCAACTGCGGTGCATATAAGCGACGAAAGACCTCAAACAACTTAGAGTGACACACTGGAAATAGCGGGCCACAGATCTAACACAGATTGTCCTGGCTAAGGTGGAACGTGATAATATTCGCCAGCGATATCTGTATCCTTACGGAGTGCCAGGCAGCAATCAAATCCCTGGCGTCGCCCTCTATAAACTATAAATTAGTAATCGACTGTCCTGCATCTCTTAACGAGATGTCCAAAGAATTCCCCTGTGTTGGGTGTCTGGAACATTCCGGGGAAATGCTAAGATGACGAACTCTCTAAATGGGCCACTAGATTCTTGATGGAATCTCTCGTGTAGTTGCCCCTGTAACTATATTCCAGTTACAACCCAATTACTTCTACACACAAAAAATCAATGCCTGATGGTTGACAGGCATAACTCATAGTACAAATCTGCCTTCATCTGGATCCAAAAAGATCAAGTAGCCTGATCTTCCTAAAGAGATGTAAGATTAGTACTAGAGTGGGCATAATTATCAGATACTGTTGTCTAACAGGCCTTCACACAAAAAGCTTTCGCTCATTCTCCAACGAATTTTGTAGAAGCTGCTTGGACGAGAATAAGCAGGAAGGCATCCATCACCTTTCTGCAACTGACTGTCACTTGCCTCAACTAGAAAGGCTCTATGCTATAATGACCACTGCAAAATACCGGTCAACGCACTAGTAAAATTTGTTGGAAAAACTGACTTACTGTCTCAATCTCTTCATTGAAACACCTAAGCGCATCAATGCCAATCCCGATCTACCTACCAACCCTGCTAGAGATCGCGCTGGCTAGAAACTTTTGGTTTTGGTTGCAACCCAGGTCCACCTCGCGGTGTAGTGTTACACGAAGGAGAAGAAGATGTTATCTTTGAAGTCAAATTTATTTCAAATCAGTCCGTCTACTTGTGGTTTCGACTGTGTGTTCCAATCTATATTCTATTTACTTTACAAATAGAGCTTTCAGTACATGAAATCCGTTTGCTTGGCCTTAATGATCGAACGATCCCTCAGCAATTCCTTTACTGTGCACTAGCACCGTTTTCCTGACTATTATGTTAATGAAATTCGAAATGTACTAATAAGCAGTCAATAAAGAACCTTCGTAGCAGCCGGGTGTTTTAGTTGCCATCCCTCCCGAATGTCAGTACTTTTTTCCTTCTTATTCCTCATTTGGTGTTTAAACCTTAGATTCCCACCTTTCTGGACGAGAAATAATTGTGGCGGCTGGTTCGGTCAGAGTGTCGAGAAGGACTTGATAAGCGAAAGTTCCCAATTTGGTTGAAATTGTTGAAGAGGATGAATTGATTGCAAACTCGTGCTGATTGTGATATCAACCGGGTCAATGGTATAAATTCTGATGTGGAAACTACTTCAGATTATTTTACGACAAAATCTATCGAAATGCTGCCAATAAAATCAATCCAAAAAATACACAGATCCGAAGGCATACAGATTAAGGGTGCTCTTCAAAATTCAAACGACTGGCCAAACTCTGTACTGATTGCGCAAATAGCAGATTTAAAGACCGTTAGACGCCGCAGCGCTGATCAGTTTCTCTTGATTTGTTCATTCACTGTTCATATTGGGTACAAATGCCAAAATTGTGTCTGCCGCTTTAGAGCTGAATTCTTCAATGTCTCTGTCTCATGTTCTGACTTCTGATCATGGCATTATTCACATACATTGCTTTAAGACATTTTTTAAAAAGAGGTACGTTTCTTACGTCGCCTACGAATAAGTGATGTTAGTTGAACGAGAAGAGACAAACAGAAAGCAATTGAAAATTACACGAATCAACAATCTCAGGCATCGGTCGCATACATAATTTATGCCAAGAAGAACCTAGTGTTTATCAATGGAAATCACCGCGTATCAACACTCAACCTAATCACACAGTGTCGATAATTTTCGCACTTTTACATTCGATACACATTGGAGCTGCCCTCACAGAGGCTGGCTAAATTCGATTGCCTCACAGCGCACAAAACACCCCGCGAAAGTAGAAAGTAAGAGTTGCAATTACACAAGCAGAAGCGCCGGTCCTCATAGATCGATGCGAGTAATAACGACATCACGACAAGCAGCGTCACTAGGCCGAGCGCCAGCTGTTGATGAAAATTCTTAAAAGTGAAAACTCACCTTCAAACAAAATACACACGTAACATCAAGGTGTGACATTTGCGCATTAATTCAACGCTGTCCGTCATACTCAGTCGCTGGGAGGCTCTGCTCTGTTATGTCATCGCCTTCGTGAACATTCTCATGCCAAAGAGAAGGTGTACGCACCGCGAGCCTCGAGAACCGCCCGCGCAGCGATCGATTTCGTTTTCAATTCGCGTGAGTGCCCGAGAGGTCCTTACCTGTGGTTATCGAGACCCTTGCTCGAGAGTGAAATCTCTCAACGCGATAGAAATGCGTGCAGAGCCAACAAAAACCACATGGAGCCTTCAAGTAAGCCGCTTAAGGAACTAACAAGCCTCAATCGCTGTTTGGAAACATTTAAGTAGCCACTCGGAGGTCGAAGCAATGAATTATGACGAGACCACTTTTGGGTAACACCATCATTTCTTTCGCCTTATTCGACGATGGCCAGTCTCGAGCTCACACTTGGGGCACTGATTGCGGACAGAAGAAAGTCCAGTATCGCCGAGATGTGATAGACAAGTGATTGTTCACTTATGTATCGTTTTTTTCTTCTCTCTGTGTTTTGCTCATCCACCTTCGTGCGGTTTCGATTTTATACGCGTGCAAAATGTTGATTTTGCGAAATTACCCGAAGGCGCCGAAGATCCGTCTAGCCGGCCGCGATTGAGAGGGAATCACTTTCGGCGTTTTGGGCGCGTACCCACCAGAGTTCATTCATGTGGGAAGACGATGATCGCCTCTCGCTTCAATGAATTAATCTCAAGTGAGTGTCTGCGTTGTTTTTCTTCTTGTGCCCGGCAAAAAGGTAAACGCTCGTAAATACTGATCTTAATGAAGTGCCTGTAGAGCGCTGATGGCAGCAATTAGTCTCTTGAGGATGAGTTGATGTGCGCTTGTGTAACCCTTTCGGAACAGTTCTCACATCGCCGAGGTGGCATTCACGAGAAACGAAGCAGCAGCACGTGCGGAGAGGGCGCGTCAAAGGTTGTGTCTGGACAGTGTGTCGATTTTGATCGATTGATTTGTTCAAGACTGAGGAGGAGGCTTGCTGGCCTGCGAGTTTTTGCCCTGTCGAGGTGGGTCTGGAGAGAGTTAGTTTGCTTTCCTGTCTGCTCCTTGAACTCTGGAAAGTCTTACGTGTTTTTTTGCTGCCTAGCGGCTTGGTTTCACAATAAATTATGATGACTTATTGCGGATTAATGGATGGGTACTCATGCAGGGTCAGGAGTTCGTAAGCAGACTCATTGGGACACTGAGCTGGGTGCAGGTGACGCCTGAGCTAGGTGGCTGGCATAAAAGTTAGAAAGTGAGTCAGTCTGAGTTCGTTGCGGCAAGTTATTGCTTTCACCAGAAAAAACCCTTAAATTTTGGTTGCTAGGAAAAGGCAATTGGGGACATTTTTTTCAGAGAGAAACTGAGTCTGCTGTCGCAAACAGACAGCGCTAGAAAGTGCGGTCTATCTTGATCAGTTCCCTCGGTGGATTGCTAGGATTTGCATAAAACACGTTAGTTTGACTCTCTATGCCACAGAAGCAAAGACATTGGAAGAGGGAGCTTTAACTTAAATAGAAGAAATATCAACGACATGATATTTGGGATAATCTAGGCCCTATACACAACAGCAAACTGGACTAATGATACATTGAGCATCAGCGAGGGTAAGTTTGTTCCGTCGTCTCTTTGATTTCATATTCAATTCGTCTGCCGATATTTATGTTTCATGTGTCAGACAAAACTGTCTGCCATTTGAAGACCCAAACATTTTAGAACTTACAAGTCCTGATGAAAGGCAGAGAAACAGCTGTTACTAGGGCCGTGTAATCGCAAATCAGATATTGGAAAGATTCCGTGTTTTCCTCATTTCTGCAGGTTCTGTCAGAAGTGTGGTGTGTACAGCTGAGGACTCCTATTAGCATGTGTACATCTTTTGCAACTGAAGCCGATAAATGATGATGATCTCTTCTTGCTTTGGCCCAAGAGCCCTTGCTATAGATCTGAAATTCATACCAAGCCAGCAAGTTATGGCTCAATCCAGGGCTGCGTCTGCTGGTTATCTTCTTATGAAACTGAGCGGTGTGGGCATACGGGATTGCTGAAGATTCCCCTAGTTCCGAAAATTTTTTGCGAGACTGCCATAATTTTCTTGGAATGGCAGTATCAAGCACATTGCTGTATGCAGCTGCTGTACAAAGCAGAGATTCACCGAGTTTACCAAGGATATCTCATTCATTCTTTGTCTGCAGAGTCTAACCAGCTTCAATGTGAAGACGTCTGATGCAAATGCCTATTGACTATCAGAGAAGATTGAATTGGTCGCCGGTAATGTAATAGCTCCATGCTTTGTGTCAGGAATTTTTCGAAAAGGTCACAGAAGGCTCCTGCCCTTCACATGGTTCAGGTCCAGATCCAGAAAAGGTTAAAACGTAAGAAATTCAGCTCCAGGGCGTTTTTCTTTTAGTTCTGCTTTTCAACTTTTTAGTATAGCAGCCTGACCGCATAGTTCTTCCCTCTAAAATCCGATCTCATTTGATTCTAAGGGCCAAGGAGGTTGCACTGTCGTTGCAGAATGTGTGAATATAACGAAGGAAGAGCATGGCCACGAGTGTATCCGTAGATTTGCTCTGTTACAACCAGTTAGCAACCTGATGTTTGTGCTTCACTATCATGGTATATAGGTATAGTCAGTCAGTAGAGCATTTATGACTCGAGATCCCATGTTTTACCGAAGGCATGTCTACACTAGACTGTCTACACTACGAATGCAACACAACGGATGAAGTTGGTCAACATTTTAACTTTTTTTATACTCTGACTGTTCCTTTTCCAACTAAACTATTTTATTTTCATGTCGTAGTGGTTTCGAATGAAACGTGCACATCGTGTGTTATGTGTTTGTCATCTATTTGAATATATCAGTAGCGTTTGCGAAGTTCGCAATTCGTTGTATGTACTTGAGGATTGTGACAATGTTTTAAACACTATCAGGACTCACTGTAGGTTCAAGTTAAAAAAATTGGTCTATTATACTACTCAAAAGTAACAACTATATATATGGGTGGCGCTACAGCCCGTAGAGGGCCAGGGCCTAGCTTCTCAGCAACCACTCGTGTTGTGCGTGCTATTGTTCTCTCACGAGTGGAAGGGACCTACAATTTAATGCCAATTCCGAACGGCTTTGTTTGAGAAGCTTTTTTTTAGACAGGAAATACTCTTTGAGCATTGTCAGTGACTCGAAAGAGGTGGGGTCGTGAAACTTATTTTTGTCGCTCAGAGCTGGAATCGAACCTACGACATCGAGGTTGGGGTCGACGCACATACCCACAACGCCACGGGCCACCCACTGAGGTAACAACTTACATTTGCTGAAATGTCTTCCGAAGGAATACCAGAAGGCACTTCAGTGATGAGGAGCCTACATCAACAGTTCTCACCTAATTAACACCCAATAAGTGCCATGTGGTCTGAGTAAAGGCGGGCCAGTCTCAGAGGCCATGCTCAGTAATGTCGTAACGTCGTCTCGAGAGGTCCAATTATCCATGGAAGCCTTAATCGAGGACACCAAGGTAGACTCGCGGCCTGAACCTGCACTCTTCTGATCCTTGTTTTATAAGTTTATCGCCTCATCAGGTCTTAGTGAAAAATTTCTTTAAAAACCGTCATTTTCTAAAAATCGAAAAAAACATATCATTCATCTAAATCGACGCGTAGAAAAAAAAGCTGTCATAGTGGAAATTTTTCTGACATGATTGAAATGACTTTACCGCAAGCACATACTCTTGCCTACTCTCCTGAGTATCCCATTTTAACGCAACTCATAAATTTTCAACAAAAAAGTTCACAAACTCTACTCATAAATCGAAACGATCAGAGAACCGAGAAAATTCTACGTGAAAAAAAAAATGTCTGAGTCAGAAAAAAATAGAACAATAATAAAGTTCAACTCACTAGAAGCCTGCTGTCCACGAAATGTTTACAACATAAGCCGATTGACAGCTTTGGCATCTGTAATTGGAGGACACGTAACATTGACATTCTAAAATTATGCTCATTTTTCACTCAGTTGATACATTAACACAGAAAATTGTCACGTGTGGGGAGGTGAAAATTGACATGAACATATGAAGCTGTCAAAGAGAACTGATATTGGCATTATTCAATACAATTTTATCGAAAATTAGGAAGATGTGGCGTTACCGTGAAAATCACATACTGATAGATTTGTTTTTACTATGATGTAGAACGTTTTCGTCTTGATTTGTGGGTTGTGGAAAAGACGGTCTTTATGCACACAAGTATTCTATTGACGAAACGAATTTTCGTAACGTCATGGGCGAATTATTGCCTGAAGAATCAAACTCAAAAAGTCTTGCGAGAATTCTCTAGGAAGTTGAATATTGTTATGTTCAAGATAGATACAATCATTGAAATTTGAATCGCTAATGTGTCTTACTCTAAATCACTTTTGAAACTGCAAATTGGATGACCCCGTAAACATAGGCCTCAATTCCACTCCGAACGTCTGTAAAAGCGAAGAATTGGCAGAATTTTCTAAGCAATAAACCTCCGAAATCAGTACATTTTCGATCTGCACGCTCAACAGACCCACATAACACTAATCAATTGTCTAGATAAGAAACTAGGCCTCACTTCTTTCCACCACCTAACTTTCGGTGGCACCATCTCAGATGTGATCTGCCGTTCGACGACCGACTCCTTAAATTCGATTTCATTGACTCCATGCACGACGACAGCAATTGCATATTCCATGGGTGTTTCCGATGCCCAATAAAACACACTCTCTCTGTCTTCGTGTGCACACCGAACATTTTTCAAACTGTCCGTCCGTTTGATTGTTTGGTGGAGCGTACATGGAACCTTGTGGAATATTTCCCCCCAAATCAATCTAAAGAATTTCAATTAGTAAACCAGAAACAATCATTAAACACCGCCCACTCTCGAACGAACGGTTTCTGATCCCTACGAGAGCACGCCTTATGAAATTTACATGAGGCGCGCGCGTTGGTTGCGGACGCTCGCTAACTCACTCGCTCGCTCTAATGTTTTTCAAACACTTTTACTTTTGCATTCAATTGAAAGTTAATCTTTTTAATAAAACAGTTTATTTGTGTAATGGATTTATTCAGTTTCCGGATGTTCAGTTGAAATACGAAGTGGATTCGACCAGCTGCGGGGCTTCGAATTTCTCCTTAGCCAATGTACACGCGTCTGATGTACGCGTGACAAAGGCACAGCCTGCGACATATCAAGCCCATAACTCTCTCTCTCTATGCGCTGATCATCTGGCTAATAAATGGATGGGTTTAATTTGATAAATTAGACAGAAGAGCGTATCTCAAACGGCCTACTGCTCAGATCTATATTTTTGCATCTTTGCTTCATGCTCCCTTTCACTTTTCATGGGTCGTGAGGCAAAGAAAATGTGTACTTAATCAAGACAAATGCGTACAGTCTTGTGGATTTTACTTTCTGCGTTCATGAATTGTAATAAAATGTAGTAAACAATTTGGAGGTGGATGAATGTGGAATGTAAACACAAACTAAAGACAAACATGAGTTAACCTTCAGATTGAAGATCCTGGAATGCGGCGGTTTTGACGGACTATTAGCTAGCTGGTGAGTAGCAGTCACGTTCATCAGTGCAATTCCTAAATAACTTGGGGTGTGCGCTTGGATCTAATGTGTCTTATAGACTGCCTTAACTGTTCTTACTTGTCGAAAGTAAGCGTGATAAAATTGAGGTAATTTAACGCGGACGATGGGTAGTATTCAAAGCGCAAGATAACGAATGATTAAACCAACACCTTGATCTTGACTTGTACTTCAGAAGGCAACTCAAGGGCAAACTGAAAAAAAAAAAAAAAAAAAACAAATGATCACAATGAGATCAGTTAGAAATGTGCTTGGGAGAAAGGAAAAACGTACTTACATTGTTGACAAATATTAGCCACGTTGGATTTATTGAATACACTTTATTGAAAATCCGTGACTGGTCTGTGATAACCAAATGCACCAAACGACGTATAAATGCTTGTGTTAAAGAAAATCTTTTTTTAAAAACGGCGGGTCAGGTAATATTATGCAGTTTATGCTGTTTTCCAATACTTAAGATGGCTGGGTCATTTAGTCGTTGGAACAATGCAACAGAGAGCGTCCTCGATTGAGATTGCACACACATGTAAGGAAGTACCTCAACCCTCTTGGCATGTTTAACTGGAAGCAGTTAGGCCAGTTTTGCACCGCACTAATCGGCACGTACCAGTGCGGCTTCCGGCCCGGCAAATCGACTACAGACCAAATCTTCACACTAAGGCAGATCCTGGAGAAGACCAGCGAGTTTCAAATCGATACTCACCATCTTTTCATCGATTTTAAAGCCGCATACGACAGCATTCATCGCAAGGAGCTATTCGAAGCGATGGCCGAATTCGGGATCCCGGGAAAACTGATCCGGTTGTGTCGCACCACGCTAACACATACGCGATGCACCGTGCAGTTCGGTTCAAAAACCTCTGAACCGTTCGAAACCTGCACCGGATTTCGGCAAGGAGATGCGCTGTCGTGTGAGCAAAAGTCAACACGGAAGGCACTAACTTCAACAAGTCAGTCCAGCTGTTGGGATACGCGGATGACATCGACATTGTCGCGCGGTCCCAACGTGCCATCGTGGAAGCTTTCACGGCAATTGAAGAACAGGCGAAACGAGCTGGTCTTAAGGTCAACGAGGACAAAACAAAATATATGCTGTCGAGCAAACAACGATCCGCCGCACACCACCTAGGCCAAAACGTCACAATCGACAGCTACAATTTCGAGGTAGTGAAGGAGTTTGTCTACCTCGGGGCAAATGTAAACTCCACGAATGACTTCGTAGTGGAGATCCGACGTAGAATCGCCCTTGGCAACCGATGCTACTTCGGTCTGTCAAAACAACTGGGCTCGAAACTTCTGACTCGAAGGACCAAAGTCATGCTCTACAAAACCCTTATCCTGCCAGTCCTACTTTATGGAGCCGAAAGCTGGACATTAAGTAAGGCTGCAGAGCTGATTCTTGGTGCCTTCGAAAGAAAAATTCTACGTCGGATATATGGTCCCGTCTGCGAGGAAGGCGAATGGAGGAGAAGACACAACCGCGAACTCTGCGAGCTGTACAAGGATGTGGATGTAGTCCGGAAGGCAAAAATCCGTCGACTACACTGGCTCGGCCACATCGAGCGAATGGACAACAACGCTCCAGCAAAGAGGGTCTTCGAATCCGAGCCTCCTGGTTCGAGAAGGAGAGGAAGACCGAACCTCCGGTACAAAGACCAAGTCATCGCGGATGCAAGACAGCTTGGCCTTGATGACTGGAAGCAGCGTGCCCAGGACCGTCACCGATGGAAGGCAGCAATTGCTCAGGCTCAGACCCTTCATGGTTCGTCTGCCTGATAAGTAAGTAAGTAAGTAAGTTAGGCCAGTTGCTGATCGTGCTTACTCGTGAGGTTTCTTGATTGAGGCTCAAGTCCACCCCGAAATGTAGCGCCACACAAAGAAAAAGAAGAATGCATTCAATTGGAACGTATGTGGTAATATTTTGTGTTGGCTTTCAAGAACTTAAACACACGATTCTTCTAACCTGTCTTGTCACGTGGTGTTTGAAACCATCCTGTGGTGTTTATGGATATTAAAATATCCGATATATCTGCATAAGCTATGTCCGAAGTATCTGTGAAGAATCTTTGGCCCAGCGAAGTTAGACGCTAGATAGTGCGTCAGTGGCAAAGCGGATGTTGGTCTCGGTTTCCCGTCTCGGCATCTCCGGTAGAGATCACTGGATTCCTGGTTCCACTTCAGTGTTTCCATCGGATAGTGTCCTTTGATCACTCCGATGAGCATCGAGTTTCGGTATAACACCAGAAGCATCTTGATTTTGCCGATTTTGAGTTCTGACCACGTTGATCTTGTCGATTAACAGTCGATTAACAATTGTTGCAAGATAAGAAGAGTTGGTTTCTTTTATAATTGTGGGATATATGATCCGGTTTTGTGCTCTAATCGGCAGTGGCTCCACTTCTTTCGAATCACTGACAATGCCCAAAGAGTATGACTGTGTAGAGAAAGCTTTTCAAACTTGCCCTAATCTGTGGTTATAGCGTGTGTGCACTTCGCAGATGCTCTTGTCCTTTCAGATTCAATGCGTCCGCTCTTTCATTTCATTCATTGAGCTATGGCCTGGAATCCAGCAAAGTGTTCTGCATGTCGGTCAGCTTCAATATGAACTCGTCCTTTTCGGCAACCGGTGGAAGAATTCATATTGAGGCAAAAGTTTATTATTCTACTTCCCTTCTGCCAGCCTGATCATCATCATTTTGGCTGATTCAAGAATGTTTTAACAATGCCCTTAGTTTGATTTCTCTGAAGTGATCCATGTTCTTCGAGATAAAATTGGACAATGTATAAATGTTGCTCCGACATCAGTCCTAATGATTAGCTTGGCAAGTTAAACGAACTTCCAAGACAGTAGTGAACTGTCAAATCAGCTTTCAGAAAAATCAATAAAACACCGTAGGCTCAAGTGCGTTGGAGTCGATGCATAAGCCCACAACGCCAGAGCGGCCATTTTCTACTTAACTGTGGACTAATGGCTTCTCTCTCTCGAATGAAAGTAACCAAGCCCACCTACTTGTCACGATTCACAATATGATGCTTACATCACTTTTGAGATGTTGATGATAATTGTCCGTGTCCATCAGAAAATTAATCCGCGAGTGATTTGCTCATCGTATACAGCCGTCTTAAGCGCTTTTGTTCAATGTCAGTTGGTTCTTCCCCGCGCAATTAGTACGTGCGTCCATCCATATCCAGAGTTAAGCAGACAACTGTGCCGCAATTACCATTCCATATCAATTCTATTCCTTTAATTACTTTGCATAAACCCCGCGCTACACTATTGAGTGCAGGTACTTTCTACAGTTCAATTTGGAGTTTCATAAAAATTCCATTGTTACGGAACCCATAAGGAACTTGAATGCATGCCAAATAATTGGCGAAGTGTCAAAATGCGATGGTTATGGCATAGGGTTCGTCCAATTGGGTATGCAGAGTGCAAAGGGACCTGGTGGCTAGACGTCAATGAAAGTATGCCCACTGTGTCAGTGCAATGGAATGCAAATTATGTTGTGTGTGCATCTGCAGATATTTGGTGACTCATAACAATGGCTTTAATTTAGTTGGGTAGATGCTACAGACTGGATTATTAGTTAGGTTAATGATATGAGGCATAACATGCGATCTACACATTTAACTCACAGCTGACATAGAGTGAATAACAACAATAACTTGGATCTTACGACCCAAGCTAGAATCCGTACAGTCCTGTAGCACATTTACTTCTTACACAAAGCGCAATCACAATTCAAGCTCCAGGAGTTGACGTATACCTTCTACTTCCTTGTGTTTCTTCCTTCTACCTTTACAGCAACCACATCTGAACTCCACTGAGAACACCTTCGCCTGACCGAACTAATGGCATCCACCTGTAGTCGAGGCTCGATTGTAGAGATAGGACAAGTGAGTATTTTGCATCCTTCACCTGACCTTCTGCTTGTAGGCTTATGCACAACGTTCATTAGGTTAGGTTAGGGTATTGGACTACTAGCGAACTCGCTTGTCGGTCCATTATGATACCCATAGTCACTACTAAATTTCAGGTGATAGCATCGTTAATTTGATTCAAATGGCAAATGGTGACAGGAGCAGATTTGACTTTGCTTTCACTGGGATTGGAACCGGAGACCCTTGTAAGAAATTCCGCTATTCAGCTGTTTTCAACTAGGTCTGTTCACTTTGGGGACCAGTTCGCTAAGCCAACATATAAAGTGAGTTCTCATCAATTGAGTTCATGGCTTTCGACATTAGAAAACGTTGGTGAAGTATGCAGCTGGTCTATTACCTCTGATGCTCCTTAGATCGCAGCACTCCGTTGTGAATCAAATACAAACCGATTTGAGTCATGTCCTACTGACATCTCAGAGTCGTGATAAGGAGGTTCCAGAATATATAAAAAGCCACTCATATGAATGTTAGGAGGACTTTAACTTCAGCACAGCATAAGTCTTTAAGTTCCAAGAAGAAGTGTTTTCGTAGAAGATTTATTCTTTTTGTTGCTAAGGCCTGACATTCCAGAGCAGATTTTGGATAGATTGTTCTCCTCATTTCTGCAGCTTCTGCTACAGTCGTTGTGCTGCATGTTCAGTCACAATTGTAGCCTATCAATGATGTTGATCTCAGTATGCTCCGTAACAGCCCTTGCTATAACTCCGATGGTCAGACCAAACCAGCGTGTTATGGTTGTTTCCTGCTTCATTTTCTATTTTTATGGAACTGAGTGGTGTTTGCGCATACGGGATTGCTATAGATTTTGCTAGCTCCGAACCCTTTATCACCAGATTGTCCACCTTTTCATATCCATCATCGAATGTATCAACGATGTCTAGCTGCATATTCTAACCAGCTACGATGTCAGAACAGGGCCTTCCTGCTAGTTGCACCCAAAAAGGCTGTTTTTGCATATATTCTGAAGGTCATTGGTTGCTCACATGAATCAAGTACCCATTACTGTGACGAACAAATGAGAAGCAAGAAACGCTGATTGTGGTTCAGAATCAAGCTGACTAAATTCGAGAAACATGGGGCCTTCAGCTAACGCCTGCTTACTAAATTTGTACCATCTCCCGGCAAAGAAGTCAATCCACTTCGGATCTCTCTTTAAGTTTACTTACGAAAAGGCCTACTTTTCCCACAATGGACTCAGCAACTTTAATTGGCATCCGTAGTCATAATCGCCTCCAGGGTGTTATTCTAAGCATTTCACTCATGTTGTTAACTGCTTCATAAAAACCATCCAATTAGCTGATTTTCTTTTCTAACTCTCCAGTCCCTGTCCATATTCTTCCTGTCGTGAAATACAGACAGACAGAATTCTAGTGGTAACAGCTTCAGTAAATCGCAGAAACCAAATCTCCCTCTGATCTTGATAGACTCGAGCAAATGATTCAATATCTCAGGCACCCGTTCAGCCCGTGCCCATTCATAAACTCCATCCTACTCCAATTATGAGCATCTCTCCATTCACTGCACCAAGCCACAGACCACCGCAGGTCTCATCACCCTCGGAGTTAAAGACCGAGAAAACGTTACGTAAGCCACCGCGAAGAAGTGTATGATTTAACTACAACTGACGACGCGTTGTACTGCTGCCCGCGCGCCGCCAGCTTGCCTCGGCTATTCATAATTTCATCTTTGTGCACAAGCATCTCGAACAATTTCGCATCGCGCAGCGTAAATGAAACCACGACTCTTTTCTCGAAAAATACAGTCATTATCTGGAGCTTGGCAATTAAAAGCGTAATAACTGGACGGATGCCAGGGCGCCTGAGTCTGTTTACCTTTGGTGCATTCCCAGGCGATTGTCGTGTGCACCTGATCATTGCGCATGCTTCCGCGAGACACGCGTAAGTGCAATGCGCCGCCGCCACAGTCGCTCCGGACTACCAATGAATCAGCCACCGATCGCGGCGATAGAGGCGATCCGAAATTAACAGTCCAGAGGAGCAGACGCACAAAATTTCACTTCCCCCACATCTGGACTTTTGTTTTTCTTTTCATTTGATATCACTCTGCCTCTTTCGATCGGAATTCATCTGGCGGACTGTGCGGCCGCTTAAGATACAGAACTCGTACGGGTGCGCGCGCGCGCCACCGCTCTCATTGCGCTTTGGGTGAGAGCGAAAGAGGTGACACTCTGACTATCTAAGTTAGTGAGACACTAACAGCGCGAGACTCGAACCGAGAAAAGAGATACACCGAGTCAGCGCCGAAGAAGACCAGTCCCACCAGCGGATCCATCGGATCGGTATATATTCTTTCCGTATGCAACTCATACCTCAATCTTACCTTGAACTTGCTACCGTCGAGACATTCTCAGAGGAACCTCAACCGATCGCGGGGTTCGTCTTGTTTCGAATAAATATCGCGGCTCCTATCATTTTGCCTTCAATTCGCGGCTGAACGGTGTGAAGTGAAGTGATGAGATACATCTAACCGGAAGTGTGTGATCGATTGTCGTCCAGTGTGAAAGTGACAATATTTCCTCCTCTTCCTTTCCTTTCTCTTTAATATTTTCGCGCATTTTGGATTTCGCACGCGATCTAGCAATATGAAGTTCTGCGTGTTGTTGGTGTGCACGGCCGTGCTGATGCCGTTCTGCGTGAAAGCGCAACAAGCTAAAGGTAAACATCTAATTTTATTACTCTCATTCGTCCCGATTCATTTTGCGAATCCATCTGCCGGTGGAGAACAAATTGGATCGCGCTCCGGTTGTGAGATGGATAAGTGTTCTTGCGTGTTGCAACAGTGAATTAATGGCACATTTCATATTTTCGTGAATGGGCTTTGTTCGGTGTTGTTTTATGGGTGAACTAGCTTTTTTTTTCGTAACGGGCTGGTGCCCGGTCCGATGTGTGGAATCAAAACAGAACCGCTGCACTGTTCCGTTTCTGTGGAAGCGAGTTGCCCCCTTCTGAAGGCGACCCGACGTAATTGAGTTCATGAATTGTTTTATGGGGAATTTGAAACACGCGTGAGGCGTGTTTTGATTTATGATTCTCGGTGAGGAACTGTTAACTTTAATATCTGTCTGGACGAGTGTTGCGGCTGGTTTTCATTTTTGGAGCAAACGAGGGGAAAGAGTTTATGGTTGGACGGAAGCATTCTTGGTGTCTCTAATTGCAATCGGCAGCATAAATTAATTAAGTGCGGCTTGGAGGGCTTGTGAAGTTGAGATCATTAGCGGGGAAGAAATTCTCGTGTGGAATCAGTAACAAGTGCTCGACGGTTCTTGGAAACAAATCGACAGTCGGTAAAGTAGTCAAGTGGTTATCTTGCTTTTGAGACTACCACTTGTTACGTAGTTTCAATAAATCTCTTTCACTGCAGATAGTGATGCTCTATATCAGCCAACATAGTTCGACGGTCCTTTAGTAGAAGTGCAATTGTCAAAGATGCCAGCTTCTAAAGACATTTCACATTTGCAACACTGATGCAGGGTAACTTTCAATGAATAAAGCACGATCATTTTAAGTAAATCAGATAAATGTCGACGACTCAAGCAGAGTTCTGTGGTTTTTGCTTGGCAAGTAACTTGAAGCCTTCAGCATGCAAAGTCTGATTGTATGGAAAGAAACTCCATCTTGCTGAGCAAGGATCAAGTGTGTTTCGTTGGCTTTTTCACCTGATGACCATTCTCCGTTCTTGAATTTTGGCTCAGTCTCAGCCGAGCTTCGGATGCCAAATGTGAGGATCCGTATTTTTTGTCTAACTTCTGTTTTTGTGAGATTTTGTTGCAACAATCTGTGGAGACTTGTCTCAACAATGTGATGTGGATTGCAGCAAATGGTCATCTTTTCTGTGCCTTTAGCTCCTTATTCACTCAAACAAGATTGTTGAATAAACTTGAATTTTCTAGGTAATATGTCTTCTTCAAAGAACTTTAAACTAGATATTCTATAATTGCAGTCTAAGATTCTCAAACAATTTGAATTTTAAGTGGTTGACAAATATTCCCTTAAGAGGACATGGGTTCTATCTTTGAAATGTTGACAAATTTTCCGTGTTGGGAATGTTTGGTAGTCATTTCCCAATCCGTGAAGCAAGAGTTGTCCCTCAACGAGATCTTGCAGGTGCTTCAGTGTCCGCATTTTTGTAAATCAACAAGTTTACGTTATTGTGGTTTATTCAAGATAACACCAATACCCACCACTTCAGAGTCTTCAATAAGGCATCGATGGTTATATGCTCCGCAGATTCCATAGCTTGTTCGAATCTATGCAGCAGATGATTGCATAAAAAGTATTCAGTGAGAGTCTCGTAGGCTCTTTCGATATATTCTTCATGCCTCTTTGGATGTTTGAAACCCTTCCAACCCAGAATTGTGTAGGTAAATTTTTTGGATTTTGCTTAAGCCCTAGCTTACTTCTACTTTAGTGACAAATGAGTATAGTAGTTCACAGCCCGTTTGACTTTCTTTTCAATTAATAATTGGTTTCCTCACGCTATGCCTTTGTTCCACGAGCCGTTTGACAGGGCGAAAAGTTTAACGTGTCCATGAACAATAT
Source organism: Eristalis arbustorum (assembly GCA_916610145.1). Taxonomy (NCBI): domain Eukaryota; kingdom Metazoa; phylum Arthropoda; class Insecta; order Diptera; family Syrphidae; genus Eristalis; species Eristalis arbustorum. Next base: position 20,037,447 of record OU744318.1, on the reverse strand, counting down.
AAAAGCATGTCCACATCCCTGTATTTGGCTATGGATAACTCTTCTCTCTATGACCGTTCTTCACGATTTTCACAAATTTCTTGGTGTCACCACACCTCCCTTGCCAACAACAATCAAAAATCGGCTACGAATTTACCGTGTGTAAAAGTCGCTTAACTAGAAAGTCCACAAGACTCGCCTGTCAATTCGCAGGAATATCCCAGTGGGTTATTTTCCCGGTAGCAACCATTAGCGGGTTTCACACTGTACCACATGTGCTACAATCGAGACAACCGACTGTAGGCCGTCGTACAGATCGCGTACACCTGTACGACCACTTGTACGGTCTAATTGATCTATCCAACGCTGCACTACGACCGATTCATACCACATGTGGAACAATGCGAACCCCACTTTTGGTTAGGATAAAAATAATACTGGGATAATTTTGGGTGCGTTCGGAAATGCAAACATTGACAGGCTGGTATTCGGAAGTGCGAACATTTGTAAATTGGAGTAATGGAAATATTTTCTGCTCAAGCGTTTTTAAATTAGGCTTCTATCCAAAACAAATTCATTTTTCTTTCAACGATTGAGTACTTCGAAAAACTTACATCCGCTCTAGCTCAGCGAGAGCTCTCAATGCCTTTGTATGTCGTCAGAAAAATGCTACTCAATTAAAAATGACAAACAATCTGACAGTAGTGCTGGTCTAAGAGTCATTATTAAAACCCCTTCAAAGCAATACAGTATTGCCACAACTCTGAGATTATCAGTCCCAACAGAACTTTTAAAATAATCAATCACATAACGTATCAAATAACCAAATTATAACCATCTTACCATCAAGCAGCGATGATGAATGAATTCTAAGCGTTCCATTTGCGGAAAACCAGTTTCGCGACGATAAGTCAGCACATGTCTGGTTCACCAGTGCCCCCAGTGGCACAGTGACATAATCCAGTTTAGGCCTCACACTACACACCAACTGAGCCACAATTACAGCAAGTATGCAAATGCCCGAGTGAAACCTAAGCATGATTCACACATATTCCTCGGCGTCTGCCAAGAGTGAATTTCTGTGGGCTTAAGGCTTGTTTTTTATTGAATTAAATTCAAAAATAGTGAAAGTTTGATTCGCGTCATTCACCGATAGGCACACTCCAGATCTTGGAATGCAAATCTGAAATCATTCACCGACTTGCTTACGGTATTCCGGACCGTTGGCTTCTGGAAGATCTGCTGCGCTGCAGTGCTTATGTAACTCGAATTTTACTGATATCGCATCCAATCATACGATTAATAGTCAAACCAGATTCTCCGGAGAAAGTCGCATCAATTTTTTGTGATGTGAAATACCTAGTGGAGAATGTCATAGATGTCGATTTGGCATGTGGATGAGCGAATCCGATGCGGGGTGCAGATATGGCGAGGCAAATGAAGGGCGGTTACTGGACACAGTGGAAACCATGCAGGTGTGGTCAGATGGAGATAAATGCTTACATGTTGCATAAGAACGAACAAACGCACCTGGCACCTGTGGCATTTCACGCCGTTCTCTTAGGCAAACATCCTTCTTTCGATTGTTGCCAGACAGAACCTTCCAGCAACTTTCTCAACTTTCCTTTCTCGTGTTACCTTGTTTAATAGCACCCCTCGTCATCGCCACATCTAATGCTACTGATGCGACCAATTTATATCACCCACCCATGTCCCACGAGAGGTGTGCACCTCGCCACCGTCTCCTCTTCGCTGTCCATTCATACCCAGCGTCTGAATGTCAAATGAGCCATCCCAAGGAACACATCCGCTAAACAAATATTGTCTCTAAACTTTCACTGCTGTAGCGCGGCGTTGCGGCAGATCCCGACCTACCGCCACTTATTCTCCGGTCTCCCCTGTTTCACAATGGAACCCGTACATCTTCCTAGGCGCACATTTTCGAGGACAAACCGTCTTCGTTTTCCCTTGTCACGACTTGACCTGCACACCGCAGAGGTCCGTCGCTCCTGCAAGAGCTGCTGCTGCAGTGGCTTTGTCGCAATCAAGCTAATGTGTCTGCCACAAAGACTGCGGCTTGCATTCCACATTGCCCGATCATAATCACCTGAAGCCTGTGCTCGTGAGGTTGCAGCTCCTTCAGCAAGGTGGCGTTCTAACAGCGCAGCTTCATTAAATAACCGCCACTCGTTAGCTGCCCACAACGGCACACAAGAATCCGGAGAACATGGCAGATGCCATCCCGCCACAAGAACAATCCCAGTCATCGTCGTCGGCCGGCGCTATTAATCCATTACGGCAGCCGGGAGTAAAGAGTGAAAGTTATTCTCTTCTAACAACCAGACTCATTTGGGTAAACAGTAGAAACCCGGGCTCCGAGGTAATCTCGTAAACATGTTTAATTAGCCTGGCCAGCATCCGTCGCTAGGCCATGTATCACTGTGGTCGTTGGCCAATTATAGTGTCGTCTTCGCAGCACCATGGCCACGGGCAGTTTCTTTTTCTCTAGTCCCGTCTGATATCTGTGCACTGTACCGGTTTAGATGCGGCCGCGCATGTGTGTTCGGCGGAGTGCACATTTTGGCGCGACGCACTATCAAATGCGACGCAATGACAAGGTGCTGAATTCAGTCGAAAGGTAGAGAGTGATCGTGAAAGTTGCTGGCAAATTGAATCATGGCTCTGCACGGCTTCTAAGGCACTCTCCCAAGCACTGGCTGAGAAGTGGCAAATATTGCGGTTGTAATGAATTCTTTTTTGAGTTTGTTTTTATGGAACATAAAGCAGCCGAGGGAGATGTGATGGTTCCTTTGTTTCAAATAGCTGTCGTTTGAAAACAATTAACATGTGTACTTTAATGGAGCTGTATACGGCGCGGCGCAGCGAACTTTCCCACGTTGACCGGACACAGCACAAAAATAGGCGATGGTTCACACTGAAAGTGAACCAAATGAACGCGCTCGCTATGTGGAAGCTTGTTTAAGTGTCCATAATTGTGCAATTGTATCATTTATCAAAGAAGTGACATGAAAAATCTTTCCACGGCGCGCTCGAGTGTCTAAACTGACTCGTAGAGTGATCCATTGTTTTTCTCTTTTTTTGCCAAGCTGCTGGCAAGCACAAATCATTTTTCTATCGTTCTGCAGAGTAATTGAACTGGTTCACTGGCTTGTGTGGCGCTTCTGCTCTAGGAGAAATTGGTTCATCCTCATCTCTTCTTCACATTGCACCTATTCGGTTGCAGTGTCACAGGCCACAGTTTGTTTGGGGCACCATTCGGTATATACCTTCCTTGCCCACAATATGGAAAAGCATGCTGTCGATATTAGCCTGTGCAAAAGCAGCCTATGGGAACATTTGATGTTGAAAATGAATGAACAAAAGTTTGACAGCCCCAACAAGTGGTGTGAATGACATTTCGTCAAAATGACCACGGGATGGAGTGGCCGCGTAATGTGTTCAAAGTCAAATATAAGATTAAATTTCCTCCTAACAATGCCTCTCGTTGAACATTGATTTTGACAGACAATGAACACCCCTCGACGAATCGACGAGTTAGACAGATAGTGACCAAGTTTTTGACAACTATTGATGAACCAAGGAATAGTCTCTGAAACAAGCGCCACCTTTAGACAGACTTCGAGAAAGTTTCCTCCAGCAGGAGTTCCATCTCCAAATATGTGCTCTGCCTTGAGCCTACATTTCACTCTTGTCTTGTCGCACAGTTTTGGAGTCCAACATCCGTTTAGACGCGAGCAAACTGTTACTGTTTCAAAGCATAACGTACATTGACGCAGCACCAAGACGGCAACACATGCCACATACAGTCCAAGAAACAACTCAATTACTGTTTGCATCATATTCTGGTCCCATAATTTCCCATTTTGGTGATCACAGAAGGCAGTCTCGGGCGGTAAATATATTATTTTTGGAGTTTTCATTTGTTGGTCTAATACACGACAAATTGAACACTCTTTCTTTCAATTAAATTCAGCACATTTTTGTGAGTTGGAAGCCTGTAGTCAATCGAAGCAAATGGGTTGTCAACCTTAATGTAGACTGACAAGTGAATTCAGACCAAGAATGATGCATAAAAAGAACAATTCAACCGCTCTCATCTCCTTCTACGTCACATCTGTCAGTTAAGGCGTAATCTTGTATACATCATTTGTGGGTGTGGACCAAAAATTAAATGTGAACGGGCACTAGTTGGTTTGTCAGATCTGAAGCCATCTGCAGCTCATCAGCAGTTGATCAACTGAAAGCATGTCTAGCCTAGTTCGACAAAGTCGTTCACATGCTTCAGCAAAGCTGAATGCAAATTTGTTGATGGCGTTCAACGTCAATGACTCCTAACCGAAATACAAGTTCTTGGATCAACTCCCATGTGAGATTTTCTGCCGGAGTTCATTAACCCTCCTTAATTTGAAAATGAATATATTGAACTCGTTATTATTTCGCATGGCAAATCAGCATCTTCTGTGTTTATTCAACTGTCACCGAGGTCAGTGACATTAAATGAGACCCGTTAGCTGTTCCTGTTTCTGTTTCGATTACCGTCGAGACTCTGTCTCAACTATGCACCGTGTGACTTGGTGACAGTGGGGACTAAGAAAAGTTTTGAGAGAGGCTGACATTCTCATTTTCATTCGCTCATTCTAGTGATCTCTCTTTGCTCCTCTGGAATAATCTATTCAGAGAACGACTATCCTTCCCACAGCTTCCCCTGCAGCACATTAAAACTTTCATTTTCTTGAGAACTTAACGAAGAACCATGTCAGCTTCTCAGCCGGCTAACCTACTGACCAGATTCAGTTTCCTTTACGAACCTGTTCACTTGCACCCCTCTGCGCATTCAATTTGTGAAAGATTTATGATTGAGAGCACGCTCTCCTCATCAACGAGATGGAATATTCAGTCATTCGCGTGACTGCATCGAACCCGCCCCGCAACGATGCATCACAAGACTCGTTACGAAATCACTGAGCCATTGTTCGCCAGTTCGAAAGACAAACACCGCTACTCAAACACACACCTAATTGCCTGTCATTCTAAGTGCATGTTGTCATAAGCGTGCTCCAATTATTTTCGGCGGCCAGAGCTCGACGACCATGGCTCGTAGCATGAATTCGTTTCGCGTAAATCAGTCTCACGGCCGGATCATTACGAATTATTCTTTGACACTTTCTCCGTGTCTGTTTTGTGATATCACACTCAGATTCTCTAATTAAAATGTGTCTTATTTAATATGTTGGTCTTTCTGGTTTTGTTGTTGCAGAAGTTTCGCCATACATTGACTTGGTCTTTTGTGCCGCTCGCCCGGAACCATGGGGCTGTGCGCGGCAGCAGTCCGGACGCATCCTGGACCAGTGGAACGATCAATTGGACAGCGAATGGCAGAAATTGAAGGGTAAGTACCTGCAGAGATGCATGGAGCCGTGTGACGGCGTGAGGTGGCCTCGGAACTGTGTCAACAGGCAGTGGTTACGCACCGTGTAATAGCTCGAGTGTATGTATAACACACAATCCGACAACGGAACTTCAATTAAGTGGAACATGTGCAGTTTTCCGCATGCGCAGCGGGGAAAAAGGAGCACTCGACGAGAGCCAACCCAGTTTCGTAATCGTAGTCTCAAGCGGCTGAATGGGTGGTGAGCAGTTTACTATGCCGTCATCCGTTGGAACCTGATTCAGAATGAATGTCACAGCCCCGGGGTCGACCGGGGAATGTGCGCATGTTCTGCATGACGTCGGAAGATGAATGCGAGTTTGGGCAGTGGTTGAAGTCGTTTGGAGTTGAGTAAACGAGTCGCATGGACAAGCAAACAAGGCGCCTTGCCTAGGTGGAGTAGGTTATAGAGCAGCGCCGGTGTCTAAGGTTGCACAGGGCAGCTGCTTGTGCCTAAACCAGTACAAACCAAAGTCAAACGCATTTTCTGTGGAATTTATGGAGCGTGACTAGATTCGCTTGTTTTATGACATTGACTTTCGTCTCTTGTTCCACTGAGGAGCGACTAGTGTGCCGTGTTGCTTGTACTACTAGCACAAGCTCTATTGGCTGGTGACACGAAAAACAAATAGAGACTCGATAAGCGGGGTCCACAGGCTTGACATTTAAGCCAAGAGACTTAAAAGAGTCGGGGTGTAACCATAATCGACAAGATTCCAAGTCGACTTAATGAAAAATAAACTCTACCCATACTCACCACTTTGCCCGCTTTCGTTAAGTTTCGTTCAATTTGTCAAACTTCGATGGAATCGAAATTAAGGGAGCATCTCGTACATGCGGATGGATTTGGGCTGTTTGGAGTTAAACGGTGCTTCCTCGGTGCAACTTGTCATTCTTTGACAGACTTAGGGTCGGATCCATATCCACGCCAGACAGTGATGGCCAGTAATGAAGGCAGACAGGAGACAAAATTATGCTTAGTCCGCCATCAGTTTTTCGACGCTGAAATGGTATCCGTCTTGTCTGTGACTTCAAGCAACATGATCTCGTAGTCAATTCCTTCAGTGCGTCCTTTTTAATCTCTTCAATCTGACGACGGTTCCGACGGAGCGGATGATGGCTCCTGCAATCACAATGATTAAATCGGCGACGCAAAATCATTTCGATCCGCGACTCACGGGTTCTCCTGCTGTCAGTCAGTCGGTTATTATTTGGTGAAATGTGAAGTTTCCCTCCCAGCACATCACTTTCAGTGCGTCCATGTCAAGCCAAATGGCTTTGTTAATATCCGTTCCTAATGCGTTGCAAAAAGTGGCATTAATGGGCTGGCCTATGGTACTCATTAAAACAAAGTGTCTACAGACAATTATTCCAGACTGCGTCTGTCCGAGACATATGGTTGCAAAGTTGCGAAAATTTACGTCTCCAACGTTAGGATCATAAATCATGTGGCAACAAGGTGACTCGTGGTAGAACGCGACTTTATTGGCCAGTGGAAGTGGTCTGTCGTTCCACTTTCTCGTCATCAACGAGTGTGGTCAGTTGGAAGGTTGGTCTTAATGGTCTGTGCGTATTGACATTGCGTCTGGCTTGGCCCTGGTGTTTGCAGAAGTTGATGGTTTAGTGAAACTGCAGTGGGCATAGGGAAATAACTTCCTATTGCGTTGAAGACTTAGTTGCGGTATTGACACAGTCAACAACTTTCTGAAGATGAACGTGAACACGTTGTCACTGCATGATTCATGGCCTCTTCAACTTCAACGACACCTCACACGTTTGGTCATCCTTTCCGGACGGCCTGTAAATGATTGAGCACTGCGATACTCACCACTGTGTCATTAAGGGTGCGTGTCAAGCTCGATGTGTGTTCATTAACGACCTCTGCCGTTACACTCAAATTTCCCCGTCAGCTCACCAATCAACGCCAAAAACTCATCATAATTCTACTCTTTTCAGTTGAAGCCGACCAACAGGTCAACGCCACATTGGAGCGAAGGGGTTACAGCTCATCGGAACCCGTGACCAAGGAGAAGCCATCGACAATTCTGAAGAAGATCGAAATCGGAACCAGCTACATGAAGGACTACCTGAAGGAGACCTTCGATGGGTAAGCAATTACATCAAATTCCATCGCCAACCATCACATTACCGTGATTCACTTTGCAGATTCCTTGGACGCGAGTACGGCTATGAGGCGGCTCAGGATGATGAAGAGGAGAAGGCCAGCGATGAGCTCGCCGATGCTGAAGGTGAGAATAAGGATAATAAAAAGAAGAAAAAGAAAAAGAAGAAGAAGAAGAAAAAGCGAAAGAAGAAGAAGAAGAAGAGGAGGAGGAAGAAGAAGAAGAAGAATGGTAATAAGGGTGATGAGCACTACGATGAGGGTTATTATGAGGAGCATCAAGGTAATAAGGGTCATCGTCGGAAAAAAGGGCACAAGGGTCAGGACGCATACGAGCACGTAACGCCGCCAACGATTCTGCTTCTGCAGAACCCGCCCGTTGCCGGCCACTCGAGCGGCATCCATCATCATCAGCAGCAGCAGCAGTGGCATGACGAGCCAAAGCCACAGCAAGTGTTCCTGGTCCAGGGCAACACCGATGAGCATGAGTACGACGAGGGTGGTGGACATGGTCATGGCGGTGGACACGGAGGCGGACATGGCGGCGGGCATGGCGGCAAGAAGAAAAAGAAACGCCGAAAGGGTTTCAAAAAGAAAAAGCAGCCACAATCGCTGTACACGGCTCTGCCGGCGCTGCTCACCGCAAAGCCCACACTCCACGAAGCCGAGGAATACGATCACGACTACGAACACGAGCACTCCGCACTCAGCGTCCTGGGTTCGCTAGTGGGCGACTACCTCGGGGACGATGAGTACGATGAGGAAGACGACCATCACGGCTACGTTGTCGTGAAGCAGAAGCGCAAGAAGAGAAAGAAGCCACTGAAGACGAAGAGGAAGAAGAAAAAGAAGAAACACCCGAAGCCGATAAAATATGGTAGAGATCTCGGAGGTGTGTCTGCGGTGCTCGCTTGTGGCTGCAGATGAGGCGATGTTTTGTGGGGAAGCATGCAGTGCACGCTGGAGTAAAACGTAGAAACCACGATGTGGTTCACGGACTTGCTGTTCACTGTAGATCGTGGTTTGTGACTTTGCATGTGACTGCATCACCGACTCGGTGGTAAGGTAGTTTCTCTTTCTCCGGCACACAGTCTCTTGAACTGTCTTTCTTTTGAAAACGAAAACGAAACGTTTTCTCCTAGTGTAGTGCAACCAACAAAAGCTCTTCTTTCTTCTTTTCTTTCCGTAAAAAAGTTTTGATGTATATTTTAGTTTATAAGTGTATTTTGTTTGTGTGTGTGAATGTGACTTGAAGGGAATGAAAAACTGTCATCTTTCCTGCACCAAGTCTTCTCAAACTTTCTTGCATGCGTTGTGTCTTGACTAGATTGTGTGATGATTGAAACTTTATTCTCTTTCTTTTCAATTTTATTGAAAGCGATCACCTAGAAGTTGATAATGAATGGAACTAGCAATCTTTTAGCTGACATTCCCTTAATAATTCCGATTACAACGTCAAAGGATTAAGCACCTGATTGGACACGGGATCCTATTTTTTCATACTTCACTGCATGGCTCTACAGTCCGGGATGGACCTGGGACTCAACCAGAAGGCCTCTTCGGTCAATACGATCTCTTGATAGCCGTTCCCAGTTGTAAATCTATTGATATGTTCTCTCGAAGCCTACTTGCCAAAAAAGCTCATGACTAAATGACGTAAACTTCTGTTGGGCGTAGTGAAGGTGGACATGCTCCTTTGCTTTGTCTAGAGGCTCGAAGCTAAATGAGCTCATTCGTTCACGAGGCAAATTTATGTGCCGTACTGAGGAGAATCTTCGAGAAGGAATGTCAACAAGTAACAACCAAGGTGTCAATAGAGTATCTTTTGACAATGCTCAACCATTTGGGACGCAAGGGGGCTTAAGTAAACTTATGCAATCGCTTCAACAGTCCTAAATAACACACAGTGTTCATAATTCCTACTCAGATTGGTTTCGTTAAGTTTCGTCAAGTTCCGTTCAGTCTTGTTTTCTTGAATAGGAGAAAAAGCAACAGCTCTCTACATGCATAGAAGATAGCTCATGCTGTTCCGGGCTCTATTCCGACATAGAAAACCCACCTTTCTAGGGTGAAGACTACCAGACAACCTGCCTTGTTATTCCCTTTGTAAATGTTGTGGCCTTGTACCATGTCTTACAGACGAAACTCGTTTGAACACCAACCTCAGTCAGGCCTCGTTTGTAATTGTAAATGTGTAGAATCTTTTCATTCCTCAAAAGCATGTGTGTTTGCATTTCTTTGAATCTATGGTGTGACGTCCTACAATCTTTCCCTGCCCACCCACCATCTTTCAATATTTAAACACTTTTTCATTTCATTTTCCAGTGACCCGTGGCAAGAAGAAGAAGAAGAAGAGGGCCATCATGAAGTTGGTCTTGTTGGGAACTTTCATTAAGGCAAAAATTGAACTCTTATTGAAAATCCTTGGAGCTCATCTCCAAGTGAAATTCCTTGCCATAGCCGTTGTCGGACTCCTGATCAACATCATTCGTTTCTGGGTCGATCTGAAGCGAGGAGGTGCTCCACAAAAGGTCGGTATCTTTTACGAAAAAAATTGATTAAGCTTCAGTTAATGTGCTCACTAAACACTTGGATTTTTTGTTTTGTTTCGTTTTGTTATCGTTAATTGTTTACGCACTTTTCAGCATTATTATCACTGGCATTAACCCCAACCCCAAAGCAAAATTATTCAAAAATCCAAAAACAAAAACCACCCCAAAGCAAAATCAAAATCATACAAAAATGATAAACAACGCCTAATTCGAGAGCTTAATGTCCTTATCCTATCCAAATATAGCAAATAGGTATACGTTTTGTGATCAAACATAAGTAGTTTTTGATAATTGCATGTGTTGTTTGTTTGTTTGCATGAACTACCTTACCCCGTGAAGGTAATTTGGTTTGAAGTGTTTGTTTTTTTCCTTTTCCTTGTGCAAAGACCTGTTTCCTTTCAAAACGATGCGCACGAATCTGGCATGTTTTCCTGTTCCGCGATCGAAGTTGTCTCATTGGGACGCGATTGCAATGTATAAAGGAACAACCTTACCGACAATCTATCCTACTTCGTTTCGTTTGACACAACGAACACTACTTTGCCTGAAATCAATTCTCTTGTTCACGATCAGCAAACTGTGAGCTGATGTCTCTTTATAAGACGTAATGCTTCTGCTGCTCAACCCACCAACTTGTCGGATTGTCACTCTTTCCTTCTTCCTTTTCACGACCGTTAAGACCGGTCTGCACGTTCTGCGCATGTCCTTGCCTGTCTGCATCGTGACCGGTAGTCAATTTTACAGGTGACCTCAAAGCAACGCGTCGCAAGCACACTAATCCGAACTGACACGGTTACAGGGTGCCAGTTGGCACCGGTCCCAAAGAATACGACTACTTCACCAACAACACCGCTGAGTGCCAAATTCAAATGCCTGTCAGCGACATGCCTGCAGTTGCTTCGTGTGCGAAAGATTAGAAAGATCTGCGCGATTCTCGTAGATATCTCCGATCATGACTTCAGCCTGCGTGCGGAATTTGAATGAATCAACGGATCTTGACTTGATCACGCCTCCGAACAAACATCTACAACCTTACCGACGAACGACCAACACAGACCAAGCCCGACAAAACGGACGGATCAACTGGCGGACTCGGATTTGACGGATTCCTGGACACGGCCATCTCCCACCTCTCCTCACACCTGAGATGTGACAACATTTTTCCTTTCTCTTGTGCATGCAAAATTTTCCACTTCGCTACGCTTGCAAATCCATAACCCCCACATTCAGTCTGTCTACTAACAATCAATGCGAATGCACCGCTCTCCTCCACACATTTATTATCTGTTACTGTATCATAACTCCCGGTCTCTTTGGTGAACGTAAACCTTTTACTTCAAAGAATAAATGTTTTTAACGGCAGGTTGTCTATGTTGAACACGCACACCATCAGCATCACTATGAAGATCACGGTGACGAGTGGAGCGACCAATCGGGCGGATACTGGAAGCGGTCAATTGAAACGGACCCCGCCATCGAGGACACCGTCGGAACATACCAAGTGCCAGCGATCGATCCCCACTTCCTGGCGTACCGGTCCCAAGTGCTGTAGACACACATGAACACACACCGCCCCTGCCACCCAGTTGAAGGACGGTCCTGCCGCGCAAATCGGAGCGACCCTACAAATTAGACGCAATTCAACGGATTGTCGAATAGTCCACTTAGCCATTAAGTGTATAATTTATTTATTTATTGTAAATTTCGTAATTTTTCATCGAATGCTATCCCTAAGTAATTTATTGAATGAAAGAAAACAAGAAAAGAAAATATATATTTCTCATGAGATTCGCATTGTTTTCATCTAACGGTACAGACGTCGGCATCATGGGCGACAACACGTTCGCGCCATAAACGACTTCCACTTAAAACTGAAGCACTGTCTGTAATCTGCAGTGAGCAGGCAGCACGACGATGGGTGAATTCATAAATCACGCCGAGTGCCACCCAAATATGTTAACACGGGCTTATTGGCAATTTTGGCGATTGCCCAACATGCTGCCAGCGAACCTAGGAAATTCGCACCTTCTCAGACTGGTACTGACTGCCTGACGGCGCGGCGTGGCGGTTGATTTGCATGAGCAAAATTTGGCGGAGCGAGTGTATTCACCTCTGGAGAGGCGTTGCTGTTCTGCATTTCTATGCGAATCTTCACTTAAATTGGACTACGTCGGTTCCAGTGGCCGCAGTGCTGCTTCCTTGGTGAGGCAACGATTGCTTTCGTTGCGGTGGGGCTGATGTGGGTTTTTTTCGTCGGTTTGTTGGTGGTTTCTTTTTCTTCTGCTTGTTTCTTGCTGGCGCAGCAGTCTCTTAGATCGATGAGTGAAATGGAAAAGAACGTTGGGTGAATTCGGAATACAGCGTCGGACGTGGGAGCGATCGGGAGAAAATAGCGACGAGAGATGTGATCGAGATTTGGGCGGCGTTCTGTCCCATGGCAACGGAGTGGTTTTAAGCAAGCTCTATCAGATCTGGGGAAGGAAAGGATTGATTTTCTATTCGGAGCGCCTTGCGATGGCGCTTTGCGGCAGAAATCTTGGAAAACATCGCGGTGTGTGCTCTAGAAATGGAACATGCCAGAACATCTTAAACAGCTGTGCGTTTAGTGGGTTGGAGTAGTCCGTGGTGGTGGATAGGAGCTTTGGAGAAATTTAGTTCCACTTGGGAGAGGCAAGGCGAAACTTCAAGCAAGAAGTAAACAATTAATTAAGATTTGTTCTTCTTAAATGATGCACAAATGCTGGTAGCACTGGCAGCATTTATTGAAAGTACTGCCAAAGTGTTCGATTATCTCCAAGAGTCTATGGATCCATCTCCGTGCGTACTGGGAGTATGTACAGTACAAATCTGCAGCTGTTTGAAGATTTGGGGGAGGCATACGACCGAGTGCCTCGAGGTAAACTCTCGGTACAAACTGCAGCAGCTGTGTTTGGGTTACCGGTGCTAAATCAACACCTTTCACCGTGGGGCTTGGACTTTGCCAGGGGTGCGTCTTGTCACCTCTCTTTTTCGTTATATACTTACATAGACTGGATGTTACAGCGCAGCAGAGGTTAGGAATGTCGCACACTGGAAGAGTTGAGGGTAAGTCATCTCCTCTTTCAATATAATTTGATAATCCCCACATCCTCTCAGACGAAAAGCCAGCGCGCACTCCATAGGTTGGTGACCGTATGTGCAAATGCTGGGATGAACTTCAACGTGGACATATCAAAGGTTATGGTCATTTTCAGAATGCCTGTTTCATATTTAATGCAATCTATATGTAAGTGCAGTCCCATTAAAGTAAGTGAAGAAACTTGAGTTTTTGGAGTTTTTTAGAGTGATGGGAGAATGAAATGCTGACCTTTCCTGTAGTATTGACCAAGCACGATCAATATTGAAACAGTTTGCAAGATCTGTAACCAGAAGGCCCGAGCGTGGCGTCAAACCGCTTTCCACTAAGTATTTATTGGAACTCTCACCTGACATGAAATTTGGAACAGAACGATGAGCGAAAGAATGAGGTCGCAGAGCTTCCGAAGAGCTATGCTTCGATAGTTTGGACACATGGCACGAATGTCCTCATCATCACGTCTTCCGAGGTGTGCCTTAAATGCGACTCCATCAGGAAAGCATCCCATTGAAAGACCCAGGACGAGGTTGTAAGCTTGGCCTAGCTTCTACAACAACTACCCGTGATGTGCGTTCGTTAACGGGTTACTGAGACATACCGTGTACTTGTACCTGGGCGGGTATACTATATATACTTTTTGATGTATACTTTTTGAGCATTGACAGCAGTGCTACGACAGAAGGTAAAAATGCTGAGCAAATTATTTTGAAAATAAATGAGTCCCAGCAAAAGTTACTGTTAGCACAAAGCATCCTTATGTGGAAAAATTAACTAGTATGTGCCGTACTTCACAATTTGCAAAGTTATAAAAATTATGAAATGTATTGAAACGAAAATGTGCAATCAAATTACGTTAGCTGTTTAGAAATTTTTGTTATTAAGAAAAAAGTCAAATCTAAAAAGTACAAGAGTCGAGATAAAAAATGTGTCCTTTGGACTCTATAGAGTCCCTAAGGTAACACAATGATTGTCAGTGACTGGAGTCTCTTATTGACAATTGAACAAAGAAACTCATTCATCGACTATGCCAAGCGGACTATAAATTGGCATAGCTTACCCAGAAAAATTCTATTGAAGCGAGAGCACAAATAAATGAGCAAGGAGAAAGCAATTCCAGCCAATATTACCCCTTGAGTAGGGGAAAACCCTTATGCACATTTCACACGAACTTTCAGAAAAACCACGAATCCACTTTCCCGCATGAGAAAGGGTTTCAAATTTTGATCTTCAACTATTCTGTCTTCAACAGCATCTCACATGTCTTCACAGACATATTGTATTAAGAACTTTGTCAGTTGAAATCAAGTCCTGAAAAGATATAACTTAATGGAGGAGAAGATGCGACCTGCAACTTTACAGCTGCAAAGAGATGTGGATTTAAACCAAAAGGCATTGCATTGACTTAGCCACTTGCAGCGCATGAGCACTAAAATTGCGGGAAAGGCGGTCTTCGAATATGACCTTCCCGGTTTGAGAAGAAGAGGATGCCCGATCCTCCGATACAAAGACTCATCAAGTCATAACTGATACACCACAGATTGGTCTACATGATAGGATGTAGCGAAGCGACCGCTGGCGATGGAAGACAGCTATAAGTCGGATCCTTCTAGGTTCGCTGGCTGGTAAATAAGTATGTATGCAGGGAAATGCATACAGTTTGAAAACAACAATATAAAAGAAATTTAGAGAAAGAGGAAACTGTTTTAATTTGGTTTCAAATATTTCTGTTGACATTTAGATATCCGCGAAGATGTCATTCATCGTCTCTTTAGGAGCATACATCACTTCTTATTAAAGATGTTCACATAAAACGACAGCGCTGCCCCAAGATTGGCTGTTTGCAACAAAAGTCCTCGCGTCACGCAGGAATGAATGGCTACATGTCTATTACGTGTTCACTCTGTTGCAATAAAGTGGAAGCTCTGAGTTAATCGTTTGGTTTTATCGACATATTTGAATTAGAGTGTAAGTATACAGAAAAAGACTCGTAATCTAAGAGAAGACAATCGTTTAATAACAGCTGTAAAGCATGGATCTGCATGGTCAGCAATTTTGAGAAGGAATCGTGCCATTATTCGGTGGGATTTTCGTTAAGATCTCTAGAAAGGCGTTGGTTGTACAACTCAATGTAGCTTTTCAAAAATTCATGATAGAATAGAAGATGCCTTACATGGCATTGCTGATTTGTTGTTAAAATATGCTCGCTTTTTTATCCCGATCTTGAATATGTGTATGCGATTTAATTTCGGCGATAATTCGTTAAATAATTTAATCTTCAAGTGTGCTCCCTAACGCTAATTTTTAAGACCACTCTGAAGCATGATCTGAAGGTGTTGTCAGTCCAGGATTCGTACCAGACAGTAACATGTTCTCAACAAACACTTGAGACCAATGTTTGAACCTAAAATTTTGCAATCTTGTGAAACGTTATCTTCGTTGAACATGAACTGTTGTTGCAAAGCCTTAATTTTTCTCAAGATAGTGTTGAACAATGAAAATTCTTTTCTCGTGAGTGAACTGCTACATTCTCAACTATTATGAACTGTCAGGATGATACCTCTTTACAACTCTGTACAGCAAAAATTGGACAATATTCAAATTGTTCATACATTTCTTGTAATTTCAACTCACGTTTTCAACTCAACCCCGTGTTGTCCTTAGCAGTCCGTTATATTTCCTTTTCTGTGTAGGAAGATATTTCCTCTACACTCAGGATGTTACCTTGAAGTCATACACGTCCCCCTTGCATGCACACCCTGTCTCTCTGACAAGCTTGCTGCCGTTTCACTCTTTTACGAAATCGATTGAATTTAGAGATTAGTTTCCTTTCCATGACGTCAAATAGCTTCAATTTTAAGAAGATATCGATCAAATACTGCTTGCAGTCGAATTCGGTGTGCAGTTCAAAGTCATTGCGAGACAACCCGGCATCAAGTTGAAGGTAATTTGACGTCTCATCGGTGAAATTGTCGTTGTTGCTGTGGATCAGATTACATCCTCCACATCCATCATCCGTCTTCTGGTCACAGACGATAGGAGTCAGTAAGTCATCTTGTCTAGAAAAATCTGTCAGAAATTGTTGAGTCTGTTCAGAAGCCTCCTTCAAGTGCTGACTTAGTTTTAGCTTCACGTCTTCTGAATTCGGCTCGTGACAATAGTTGGACTTACACTGATAATCATCAAGCAAATACCCGTTGTCTGGATTTTCTGAATTTTTGTAGGTTTTTTCCGACAATTGGTCAGACCTCTTTGCTTTTCGCGGACATTCGGTTAATATTTCTTTCGCTGTCTCGGAGCATTGGCTATTGTTTTTTTCACCGGAGGCCTTCTTACATTCAGTTTGCCTATTCTCCTTCGATTTCTGGTACATGCTCAAGGTACAAGCCTCTCGTTGGTCAATCCCATCCGACATTCCATACTGATCATATTTCTGCTCAATGCTTTCAACAGGCACCTGTTGTCCATTGTATGTATCGTCCAAGAAAACCTCTTTCTGATCGGGTTCATTTTTCAATGACTTCCATTGCTTGTTGTGTGCATTTTCATCACAGCAGTCAAAGCAGCGATCGGCATTTGCATAGACACGCTCCGAATGCATACCTTCGTGTTGGTCTGCATTTCTCTCGCACTTAAAAGTATATTTCCGATTAACCGCGTGAGCGGATGGGTACTCTGCACGTTTTCGGTCAACCTGATCAACGTAGTCGTTGCCAGGCATATTGCAATGCTCATGCTTTAGATTCTGTTCGACAAAAAAGATTTCCTCGTTGGCAGCGGAACTTAGGTCGGGGCGTTCAGAAGCGCGGCCAGTCTTTTGTGACTTACTTGCCGGACATTGGCGCAAAGTTTTGTTATCCTGACCAGACTTCTCGTTTCTACTTGGTGAAGGCATGCCCTGGTTCTCTTTTGAGTGACATTGCTTGTTATTTTCCTCTGAATGCTGCCTATCGTAGTTAGCTTCGGAATTTGGGAACCGCTGCTTGGTACCATTTCGGGAATGGTGGCAACTAAGATAATAGTCTGTCCCTGAATACGCATAACTCTTGTCATTGTTCCTGTCATTGCTGACGTCATCAATCTTGTCATTCATTTCGTCATTATCATGTGACTGATGCGGATAATCGTGTTGGCAATGTCTATTAACAACACCACCATCCGCGAAACACTCTTTCTTAACGCAGTTCTTTGGAGACTGACTTTCCTTTTCATGGTCTTCCTCTGAATGTTGTACGTTCAGACGTGGGATTTCCTGGATAAGCTTTAACTTTGGTTCAAATCGATTATATACCTCCTCCGGAGGTGGGTATTGCTGAACATTTTGCTTATAATTAAGCGGTTCTTCTTCCACATACAATGCAATCTGCTGATGCATAGCCCGCTTTGAGTGCAAATCGGATCTTTCAAGGACATCTTCCGGTCCGTCGTATTGTTGACATACAAGCTCAATCGAATACTGCTCACATTTCGGTTTCGAATTCAAGCAATGACTGCGATCGTCACCAAGTTTCTCTTTGTGTTCCATTCTCCATTCGTGAGTACCCTTATACTCCAAAGCCAAATCATTCTCCGAATATCGGTAGCGAATTTCATAGACTGGTTTGTTGGAGGAGACATGATCCCCATTTTGACTATAAATCCACTTGAACTGAGGACAAGGGCTCTTAACGTCATCATCCTTATCACACTGATCACATCCAGAATTACTGCAGCATGTTTTTCTTAAGCCATTCGCACATTTAAAATTAAGCTCGGAAGTATTTCTAAACATTTTATTTGGAATTTTAGATTGGAATTTATTTTTTTTTCAAACGAAAGGAATGAATAATTTGAGGAGAAAATGACAACGTTCTGAGTGGTGACGTTTATGTCACTACTCTATAAGTCTGTTCCAGTACTTTCTGCACCCAGTTGTGAAGACTGTCATTTATTTAAGGAGTGGGGGTAAAAACCTCGATCTTCCAGAAGTCCGTGCAATTGTTAGCATACGCCGATAACATTGACGTGATTGGCAGAGCTCAGTGAGCCGTCAATGAGCCATTTGCTAACATCGAGACGGAAGCGGATAAAATGGGTCAAAACGAAGTATTTCTGTCATCAAGAATGGACATAAAACAGCGATGTTCTAGACAGAGCTTCACAATGGCCAGCTATAACATCGAGGTAGTCAAAGACTACACTTACCTCGGCTCCCTTGTAAATTGTACAAACATGTACAACCACCATCAAGCGTAGGATAACTGTTGCCAACCGTTGTTTCTTTGGGCTCAAGAGATTTATCTGCATTCGGATTGATTTTCCATCTGAAGCAGAATAACTGAAACGCATCAAGTGCATTTTGAAGAGAAGTTAGCGTGTCCTGTGCTAAGATATTGAATCCAGACAGAGCTGTGTCATCAGCGAACAAAGCTAGGAAAGTGTTACCATTAGGTACTGGTATGTCGGATATGAAAATATTTAATAAAATGGGAGCCAATTCCGAACCTTGAGGTACTCATAGTGAGTGATATATAATGATGAAAAGACACGGATCATCCCAGTAATGCTATACGGCGCGAAGGCAAGGACAATCTTGAAAGCGGATAAAGTATTCGTTGGTCCTTTGAGAGAAAAGTTCTCCGTGCGATCTTTGGCCCTGTTTGTGCTGTCGGGTTCTACAGGAGAAAATTCAACCACGAACTGTACGGACTGTACATTGACATGAGCTTAGTTAGGCGTCTACGGATTCAACGCCTAAGGTGGCTGGGCCATGTAGAGCGTATGGACAACTCAGCTTCGGTCCGAAGAATCTTCGAATTCGAACCTAGGGGGCAACGCAACAGTGGAAACCCGCGTTTAAACTGGAACGCCAAAAACAAAATTCTAGTTATTGACACATCAATTGATTTGACAGAACACCAGCAAACTACCCACACAAATTTCTTGCGTTAAAATGGACAAAGCGGAGACCTAGTTTAGATTAGAGTTTCACTATTTCTTTGGTTTCCCAACCGGCCTGCATGACAGCGTCGCATTTAAGGCACAGCTTCAAAGTATCCGTCGTGGGGACATTCGTGTCACGTGAGCAAGCCATAGATGTTTTGTCCCTTGCATTTGAAAACGAGCGGCTTAAAATTGCCTTTGGCCCCCTACATTCGTGACAGCGCAATAAAACGGAAAAACAGGTGTGGTAACTGCTTGCTACAGTACATCTCCTTTCCGAACTTCATTACAGGTTTCGAACAGCTTCGATGTCGACACGATCTTTATTTACAAGATTTCTCCAAGCTATTTTGCCTAGTCGAAAACCATGCACCGTTTACAGAGATGCTTTTGACATTCGCTCACTACACTGAACAGTGATCAAGGGTATCCTTCTTGATGTGTTCGCAGGATGTAAGATTGCGTTGTTTCTGTTGATAAACCATATGTAGCTGATATTCCAACCATCAGACATGCATGAGCGCTGTCAATCTTTATTGGAAGTAGTCTAATTCTCTTTCATTAGACCGTGAAATGTTGTCGCCTGATGAGACATCAAAGACAAACTCATTCAATCTTCGCTGTCGTTGCAAGGCCTCTTCTCCCCTCGAGTCCCGCTTTCAGCTTTTTCCTCCTCTTCGAAATCGGCTTAGCCATGTGCTGCTCATCGCTGAATTCAAATTGCAGAACCTAGCCAATACTTGCATAAGCCTATCTGTAATAAATGCCAAGCAGCGCCCTGAATTATGCATTAACAAGGATAAGATCTGCTGTCTGAGATGACTGACTGAGTGTCGTTATTCCCGCCCATTCAGCCGGCCACGGCAGTTAAATGAAACACTTTGGTTATGGATTTCGCGTCTCGGCGAACAGGCTAGCATTACATTTTACGACGGCATGTCTAGAATACTCTTAGAAATGGCCGTAAAATGACTAAACGGCATCGCAGACGCGTCCAACGAACTCGAATATTGATTAAATATTCGCAAGCTTGGGGGATTCCGGGAATGGCATGATTAACGCTCTTTTGCCGGTTCGCCCGTTCTGTTGCGAACCCATGAAACTGAGTCTGATCGTATCAATCTGCGAAATTGACATTTGATGGTACTCACAATAATCGACAGTTGCTTTGCGTTCCTCTTTTGAAGGTTTTTGTCTGATTGCACGTGGCGTTCTATTATCGCACACTTGGGGGGGAGCTCGATCGATTGTCACACTTGTGGAGTCGATCCGAGTGGCTGGCTGGCGCTACATTTGCTTGGAATGTGAACTTGTGAGCTCTATGAGGATCTTACCTTTTAACAGTTTGTTTGGATTTGATTTGACTTGATTTAGAAGCCCTTCTGATAAATGAGTGATCACCACTCTTCTGGATGGCAATCGAAGCTAATCCAAGCCAAGTCGATTTTGCTAATAATCTTGATTTATGGAGATAAAATGATTGCATTTAGTAGGCACCGCCCATCATTAGTTGCAATGCCTTGCAATGCCAGAAGTCTACTCTTGATTTAATATTTTTACGAAATGTTGACTAGAGAGTCTGGTGGTGGTGGCCCATAGCGTTGTGGGTATGTGCGTCGACCACAACCTCTACGTCGTAGGTTCGATTCCAGCTCTGAGCGACGCAAACAATTTTCACGACCCCACCTCTTTCGAGTCACTGACAATGCTCAAAGAGAATTTTCTGTCTAGAAAAAGCTTCTCAAACTTGGCCGTTCGGAGTCGGCATTAAACTGTAGGTCCCTTCCACTCGTGAGAAAACAATAGCACGCACAACACGAGTGGTTGCTGAGAAGCTAGGCCTTGGCCCTCTATGGGCTGTAGCGCCACCCATATTATTATTATTATGACTAGAGAGTCTAAGGATATATCTTTTTGATGAAAATAAATAAATTTCCTGTATAAATATAATGTATCATATACATTTTCGTTGTATTACCGTTGTTTTCAGCAAGAGGATATTCAGTCTTGTGATTTCTCCCATCTAGTAATTGAGATGATAGTGACACAGAGAGCTTAAAAAAGGCTACCTTCCACAAAACAGTGCTGGGTCACACATATGTCATCGATATTCCGACGCACAATATACTCGTAGCGTCGTACAAGTTTTGACTGCAATCGAAGAACAGGCGAAACATGTTTGAAGACAGTGGTGGCCCCAATGTACTTGGATCTACGTGTCTAGGTTCGATCCATGCTACAACCAAAAATACTTTTCACGGCTCCACCTTTTTCGAGTCGCTGACAATGCTCTAAGAGTATTTTCTGTTTAGAAAAAGCTTCTCAAACTTGGCCGTTCGG
This sequence comes from Eristalis arbustorum, assembly GCA_916610145.1. Taxonomy (NCBI): domain Eukaryota; kingdom Metazoa; phylum Arthropoda; class Insecta; order Diptera; family Syrphidae; genus Eristalis; species Eristalis arbustorum. The sequence continues at coordinate 20,015,971 of OU744318.1, read as the reverse complement.
AGTCGGCTCAAAACTGTAGATCCCTTATACCCTACGCTAGACCAAGGCCCTCTACGGGCTTTAGAGCCACCCTTAATAATAATCGATCAGTGTTTCACCGCAAAGGACAAGACATCACAATGGTCTGATGATGATGATACCCTTTCCTATATTGAATGCAAGGCAGAATCAGCTCTGGAAATTGTCGCTAATTGCGGTTTCCCAGATAACGAACTGTGCGGACTGTACAGCCACATGAGTCTAGTCAGGCGTCTAGGGATTCAACGGCTAAGATGGCGAGGCCATGTTGAGGGCATGGACCACACTGCTCCAGGCCGAAGAGGCTTTGACTCCGAACCAGTGGGATAACACAATAGAAGACGACCACGAAGCCGATGGCGCACTCAAGTGGTAAAGGACTTCAACCAATTTGGAGTGCAAAATTAGCGGCAGCTGGCTAAAGATCGTGCCAGCTGGAGAGGCTTATTGGCTGAGGCCCAGGTTCACCTCTGACTGTAGCGCCATAAGAAGAAGAAGAAGAAGAGACAATCCCATGCCTCCGATACGGTCGACCCGATGGCTGTCGATTGTTTTGCGCGTGGAATGTGATGTCTTTTAAGAGACCACGCAGCCGAAGAGCTTGCGGAGGAATTAGAAGCCTACAAGGCCGACAGACATCATCGCAATCCAGGAGGTGCGATGGGATGGGACGGTCAAAAACAGGGCGAAAAACTCCGACATTTATTACAGCGATTGTTACAGAGAGCGCATGCAGGAAACAATTTCGTTGTTCGGGTCTGACTTTGAATGAAGTTTGAAACTTAAGAAGATAGGTCTGCGACCCATAGCCAGCATCATCGACCTGATTTGAGCTGTGCATCAGGTTAGACAGTTTTTGGGCCTTACCGGTTACTTTCGGAAATTTATCCCGAAATATTCCCAAATCGCAACACCTCTTACCGACTTGCTCAAACAAGACAATGCCTTTGTGTGGACGAGGGAACAGCAGAGGGCGTTCGAGGAGCTTAAAACAAAATTAATCCATCCACCTATTCTGGCTCTCTACGACGTGAAATGCGATCACGAGGTTCATACTGATGCCTCAACTGTGGGACTTGCCGGTATACTGATGCAGCGAGGGAAGAGCGTCAACGAATTGAGACCAGTGGCATATTTCAGCAGGAAGCTGACGGAGGCAGAAGCAAAGTACCACAGCTACGAGTTGGAGGTTTTGGCTGTAGTGGAAAGTCTTGAAAGATTCCGAATATATCTGTTGGGCAAGGCATTTAAAGTCATTACCGACTGTGAAGCCATTGTAGCAACGCAAAACAAAGCCAGGATGATACCTCGAGTCGCAAGGTGGTGGCTCAAACTACAAGAATTTGAGTTTACGACAATTCACCAGCCAGGTACGAAAGCGCGTTACGTAGATGCAATGAGTCGAGAACCAGTGGAGGAACAACGACAGATGGAAGAAGCGTCCGCCAATGTATTAAACATCTGCATTACAAACGATGATTGGCTAGCAACGATGCAATGGCAAGATAAAGACCTGAGAAACATTATCCAACAATTGCAATCAACAGTCACTGGGCGTGAGCAGAGGCAACTTCATAAGTTGTACCAGCTTGAAGGGAGACGGTTATATAGATGTGAAGGCGATCAGCGGAAGTGGGTGGTGCCGAAAGGAGTGCGATGGCGAGTGTTGCGAATGTGTCACGACGAGGCTGCGCACATGGGCTTTGAGAAAACCTTAGAAAGGCTGAGAAGGACGTATTGGTTTCCCAAGATGAGGAAGTTTGTCAAGGGCTACGTCAAAGGATGTATCGAATGTGCCTGCACCAAGAGAAAAGGTGGAGCGACGGAAGGTGAGCTGCATTGTCTGGAAAGGGTGCCAGTACCGTTCCATACGGTCCATATGGATCATCTTGGGCCTTTCATAACTGGACGAGGTGGAACTAAATATTTGGTAGCACTAGTAGACAACTTTACCAAATACACTGTTGTGAAAGCTGTAAGAACCAGTAATACAAAGGGGGTGATATCTGTGCTCAACCAAGTCAGCGAATACTTTGGACTGCCCAAGCGATTAATAACCGACAGAGGTTCGGCGTTTTCATCGAGTGAGTTCTCGAGATACTGCCGCATTTCGGGGATACAACATGTTATGACGGCCGTTAGAACACCACGAGCCAACGGACAAGTAGAGAGGGTCAACCGTACAGTGCTTGCAGCACTTAAGTGTAGCCATTCAGCCGGCAAAGACTGGGCACAACAGTTGAGAAGCATTCAATGGAGCCTGAACACAACAAGAAGCGCTACCACGAGAGCAACACCGCACGAATTATTGTTTGCTTATACACCTAGAGGAATTGCTGGGGACAAGCTTCTTTTAGAACTGGAGCGCAATGGGTACTGCACTCAAGATGAAATGAATCGCAGGAGAGACACCGCTCTACAAAATATTGCAAAGGACCAGCAGAAGCAGAAGGAGCGTTTTGACAAGACGCACAAGAAGCCAAACACGTACGAAGTCGATGACTTAGTTCTGATTGAACGTGAACCCATAGGAACAGGTGAGTCAAGAAAGCTTGATCCAATTTACAAGGGCCCGTACATCGTGGCAAAGGTATTGCCAAACGATAGGTACGTCCTGAGGGATATTCCAGGACAACAGCGGACTCAAAAACGATTCGAGTCGGTCGAAAGCGCAGATAAGATGAAGAAGTGGTGCGATGTGGATGAGGATCCTTTTGACGACTATAGTCAATCCCAAGGCGAAACCGATGACACTGAGCTAGAGAGTTCCGATATGGAGGATTCCGATCCAGCGGTTACGTCAAGGCTCGAGGGCGAGCCTTAAGTCAGGATAGGCGAGCTGTAACACCCTTCTACTCTTCTGCATATTATTTGCGTCGGCGCCCCTTTCGTCAGCGCCTTGCGCCCCTTTGGATTAGGAGCCGCTCATGGCACCGACATCAGCAGTGGGTGACCGCACTAACGGATGCATCAGCCGATCATCATACGAGATCGGAGATGCGCGGATATAAAAGACAGATGCGTAGGGGCAACAGGGCAGTCGTCAGATAGAAGTGAAATAAGTGTAAGAAGAATTAAGAGTTAATAAAGTAGAGTGCAAAGAACGTTGTTTTGGTTTTTTTTCTTTATGGTCGAAACTACTTTACACACGTTCCAATAGAGGATAAGGATGACTACAGCAATGGTGACTTCCATGATCTTACTGCCATGTTAGATGAGGTCCTTCTCCAATTGTCTCTGTCATCGGTTTCTTTGACGGCCGCGTTGGCAGATTGGTGGCATATGATTAAGTGCGTGATCTACAATGTTAGTATGTAAGCTAGTACGTAAGTTTTAACCAAAAAACCGTTCTGTAATCAAGTTTTTTTTTTACTAATTTTTCTTAATCTTAGTTGTACAGATAATATTAATTATTAATCAAATATCTGTTTAAGTCGAAAGACATAGTTTAAGTTTAAGTTTAGCTTAGAGTGCCCGACTAGGGCCAGTAAGTTAATATAGTAACACTTTCGTTTAACTAGTTCTAAGCATTTTTGTCTAGTATGTAAGTTTTTCATGAATTGGAAATGAAAAAAAAGGGATCTACAATGTCCAGCCATCTTAAGCATAAAATCCGTAGACGCATTGCAAGACTAATTCCCCTGTAAAGGCCGTACCGTTGGTGATTTAATCTTAATTTCTAAATGATATGAAGTAATATAAGCCGCCTTTAAGACAATGTACTCTTGTGGGACGACGAACGGGTGGTGAAGTCTACCGGTTAATGTTTGCATTGTAATGTCTGCTGGTGTTATCGTTATGATTTCATTCGGTCCAAGTTCGTTTTTCAACCTAAATCGTCTAAGGACACTTCTGTGGGTGAAGGCCTAGGTCCACCTCCAACTACAGTGACAACAAAAGAATAATGAATCGGCAAAAAGTGGCATTTACTGCATAGCAGATAAAATCTCTGTGGCAAGTAGTACAAGCCGATTCATCGGTCTCCTTTCAAGAATAGTTCCATGTTTACAACAGGATAACCGCTGTGTTCCATTGACCCTGACTGGATTGGATTCAGGAATTTCCGATGCTTAGAATGCAAGCACAGATCCCTATTTCTATTTTGACATTTTATTTATTAATTCTTGCAGTTTACAAACAGATGGCGTAACTTGTATTATTCCATTGGAACATGCGTTGGAAAGCTGCTGTCATCGTAAGAAGTTGTCGTTGAAAAAGTCATAGCTTCAGATGGGCAATACTTTGGAAAATGCTATTGTACATGTTTTTCTTAAATAAACGTTCAAATTTTGAGAAAAAAATAGCACGAATCAATTTATAGTCCCAATATGTAAATGTTGGATGGCTGATTGTCGAAATGATGGTGTGTGTGGGTATTGTCTAAACATCTATTTAGCTCCAAGATGTTGTTGCTTGTTGGTTCAGCCAAGCACATGCAGTAAGGAATCCAACAATGTTCATGTAGGAACAAGGGAGCACTGCCCAGCACAATTGTCGGAAGTGTGAGTTTAAACGAAGAATTTGCTTAACATCCGCCCGGCAGTCATCGACCTCCTCTGAAGGATACACAGGCTTCCTCCTAACACCTCAGCAGATCTATTTTCGCAAGTACGAATAGAAGAAATGTCCATTTCAGCCATTTGCACGTGCATGGACACGTCGAACAGCGCGCGTCTGCAAAACGGAACCGAACGCTCAAAATAATAATTACTTATCGGCGTGTTATTATGCACTGCGTGATCACGTTTGTCGCTTGATTCGCTACGTACATGCATCTTCCATGTCCAGGTGGATACCCGGCTGCTTCTGCTGTCATTCCTAGAAAACGCATTTGCTTTTCCGGCAAAGGCCGCAATGACCACGGATGGCGATTAAAATTAGCATTCCGGCATATTTGCTTCCTTTGTGAAACTGCGCGGCCAACACCGTCCGCCGCAGGAGTGAGTTCCCTTGCTCTTCTGGTGGTCGAACATGTGTCGTCTGCCCGGAACAAAGACACTACGTGTCCCATTCTTTAAGGGGCTGCAATCCGATCGATCGGAGCCCTTCCTCATTCGTATGCAGCTCAGCCCGGCCGGGAGGGCTTTTCAATTTCTCTTTCGCCGCGATGCACATTCCGCACAAGGTTCACGTCGCGCAGAAGAATGCGTTTAAGGGAAACCACATGGTCTCCGCTTGCACCCTACTCTAGTTTGGTCACATCATGAGTGCGCGATCGACGAAACGACCAATTGACCACAAAATCGAGAAAAAAAAAAAACCACACAAAGAATTAGAAAGTGGGTCAGCCATTCCAGTCACGTGTATGCACAGCACGCTGAGATACTTTGCCGCGATTAGATGGAGACTCGCTCGGCATGTTTCCGGAGACGGAATCTCACGTACGGCCGATCAGCCGACCGAGAGTGCATTTTTGAGGGTCCTAACGAAAGTTCTCAGCGTCATTCGAATGCATGCGCTCGGAGAGGGGTCTACGCACGCGCGACATATCTGTCGCTTCGTGTCAAATTTAACACGAAACGGCCGTTAAATCCGTCGGTTTGTGATCAATTTGAGTGCTCGCCCGGCAAACGCTTCGGAATCATGACATAATTTATTTTTGAACGGCCGCTATAGGTAAGCACCTCACACTCAAATTGGATCACGGAGAGCGTTGGGAACAACTAAAGGGTAAAAATAGGGAACCTTTGCAGCGCGGCGCGGCGGTGGCCAACACCCGGCGGTGCGCTGCGTCTGGAATGGTAAGCGATGTGGGCCAGCGTGATTGACGGGATCGATAATGTGGAGGGCTTTCAATTTGCAACAGGGACCTGCCTCCGGAATGCAACAAATGGGTGGCGGCGGGATGTGAGTAGAAAGCGAAAAGGTGACAAAAACGCACTCGAAAGTTGTTTATGTGTGTCGATTTGAATCTTCTGCTTGATAAAGGCCTTTGGTGTGAGGTGTGACTTTTCCTGGGTGGACACTCACTGACTGACTGACCACTGGTATTGGTGATTTTAGTTGTTTCGTTTTAGGTTATTGTGTGAATTTGGCAACTCAGTAAGGTGACTACTGAATTATAAAAGGGAAGTCAGTCTCAACTCAAAACTGACTGACAAATAGGTCTGCTGGCAAACACGGATTGTACTTCGAACTCTCCTTTGAAGAATGTGGAGCCAGTCTTATTAGGGCTCATTCACCAACTGAGATGTGTTCGAAGAATGTCGGCAAAGTGGCATCTCAGTATCGTTATGATGAACAAGAAAGTAAACACCCTATGACTGGCATAAGTCTTCTAAACACCAAACCATTCGTAAATTTAAGGCCGTGCACCATCGATCAAATCTTCATGCTGCGGCGGATTATCGAAATCAACCCAAGGAATATACGCAGGTACAACCTATTCCTCGTATATGATAGCGTGCATAGAGACGAGTTATAAATGGTCCAGCCTTGACAGTTCTGTCAAACTTTTCAGATTGTGTTTGGGATGACCATGGGAAATTTTATTGCTCGTAGGTGCCCATGAGATTGTCGATAGTTGAGAGCAATACCAAATATATGCTGCCTGGAAGGAAGGTTCATCGGGGTCTTTGGCCCGACAGTCATTACAAGAGGGTTTTCTCTTGAAGTCAAGCACTCCAAGTTGGTTGAGGTCCTGCACCTTCTGAGTTCGGCTTCGTGGTTGTCCTCTATTGCGTTATCCCAAAGGTTCGGAGTCGAAGACTCTTCGGGCTGGAGAAATGTTGTCCATGCGCTCAACGGGGCCTAGCCATCTTAGGCGTTGAATCCGTAGACGCCTGACTAGACTCATGTCGCTGTACAGGCCGTACAGTTTGTGGTTGAATCTTCTTCTCTGAAAACCTTCAACGCAAACTGAACCAAAGATTGAACGCAGAACTTTTCTCTCGAAGAGACCAAGTGTGTCTTCATCCGCTCTTGAGATTGTCCAGGCTTCCGCGCCATAGAGCAGGACAGGGATGATCAGGGTCTTATATAATGTGACTGCTACACGAATGCCTCTTGAGCTCAAAGAAAAGCGGTTGGCAAGAATTTTTCAGCTCTTAATCTCGATACTGATCGAACAACATCATCACTATTAGCTTGGGAGCCAAGGTAAATGAAGTCCTTTACTACCTCCAAGTTGTAGCTGCTTATGGTGAAGTTCTGACCGAGTCGTCGATGTTGTGGGTCCTTTCTTGACGACAGCAGCATCGTTTGTGCTCATTCACCGCTGAACCCACTTTTGCCGCCTTCGTTTCAATACCAGCAAACGCTTCATTAACAGCTCGCTGCGTTCGACCAATCCAGTCAATGTCGTTTGCGTATGCCAGCAATTGCACGGATTTTTGAAAGATCGTGCCTCTTGTGTTGGCAAGTGAGTTTTGCACGATCTTCTCAATTATAATAATAATAATGGGTAAAACAATATGGGTGGCGCTACAGCCCGTAGAGGGCCAGGGCCTAGCTTCTCAGCAACCACTCGTGTTGTGCGTGCTATTGTTCTCTCACGAGTGGAAGGGACCTACAGTTTAATGCCGACTCCGAACGGCCAAGTTTGAGAAGCTTTTTCTAGACAGAAAATTCTCTTTGAGCATTGTCAGTGACTCGAAAGAGGTGGGGTCGTGAAAATTGTTTTCGTCGCTCAGAGCTGTAATCGAACCTACGGCGTCGAGGTTGGGGTCGACGCACATACCCACAACGCCACGGGCCACCACTTCTCAATTACGATGTTGAAAAAGTCACATAACAGCGAGCCGCCTTACCTAAAACCTTTTTGACATTGAAGGTCTCGGAGAAGTCGTTACCGACCTTGATGGAGCAGCGAGAGTTCTCCATCGTCATCCTGCACAACCTGAAGACCTTTGCAGAAATGTCAAAGCTAGACATGGCGATGTATAGCTCATCTCTATGCAAGCTGTCATATGCGGTCTCGAAATCAACAAATAGGTGGTAGGTGTCGATCTTCATCTCTTGAGTCTTTTCCAGAATCTGGGAATATTTGGTCGATGGTGGACTTCCCAGTCCTTAAACCGCACTGGAACAGGACCTATCAGGTTGTTGACGAATGGTTTCCGGCGCTCACACAAAGCACAGATCTTGTAGGCGACGTTAAGGAGACTTATCCCCCGATAGAGAGGGATTTGAGATATTGATTTAACGTTTCGTATTTACTAACCTGAAGCAATTAGCTGCAAAACTGTTCAGTGCTGCCAACATTTTATTTTGTACAAAATAGTTTTAAGACAAAGATGCATAATTGCAAGAGTAAAAATAAAAAGCCTTCCGTCAGAGAAAAGTCCTGCGCTTAATATTTGATGCAGTTTGCGTTGATGGTACATATTTAAAGAAGAACGTTTCTGGTTGTACTGTTGCTGTCACTTGGAATACAACTTGAGTCTAGCCATGCGTCTACGGATACGAAATTCAAGCTAATGGCCAACACTGATCCAGCCCGAAGAGTCTCAACGCCACACCAGGAACAATGTAGTAGAGGACGCCCACGAAAGTGATGGCCCAGAAGGATATCCGCCAACTTAAAGAGTGTGATTGGAGATACAGGTGAGGTTTCTTGAGACGATGAAGAAGAAGAAGAAAGATAAATACCAGGTATAGCGGTATGAAGTGAGCGTCAAGATACAAATGTCTTGATAGGGAACATTTGTTGTGAACGAGCCCTTATTTTTTGTTTTTTGTTTGTTTGCTATGCTATACATCAAGTCATTGAACAGACAAAATCATATTTTTTCATCGTGTTAAAAATGTCGAATTTTGTACCAGAAATTGATGATTTGCGGAAAGCATTAATTTTTTGTTTTCATTTGAAGAAACGTGCTGCAGAGTCGCATCGAATGCTTGTCGAGGCATATGGTGATCATGCTCAATCAGCAGCAACATGCAAAAGATGGTGTCAACGGTTCAGAAATAATGATTTTGATGTGAGAAATGAAGAACGTAGAAGACCACCAAAAAAGTTTGAAGACGCCGAATTGCTAACGATATTGGATGGAGATGACACTTTGAGTCAAAAGCAAATGGCAGCAATGTTAAATGTTGCACAACAAACAATTTCTGGCCGTTTAAAAGCTATGGGAAAGATCCAAAAGTGTGGAAAATGGGTGACACATGAATTGAATGAAAGACAGATGGAAACCCAAAAAAACACTTGAAATTTTGCTTCAAGCACACGTAAGAAAATCGGGTTTGCATCGGATTGTTACTGGCGATGAAAAATGGATTTATTTCTAGAATCCTAAACGGAAAAAATCATGGGTTAATCCGGGACATCAACCATCAACATCGACGGCAAAAGCAGATCGATTCGGCAAGAAGACAATGCTGTGTGTTTGGTGGGACCAGGAAGGTGTGGTGTATCACGAGCTTTTAAAACCTGGTGAAACCGTTAATACTGATCGCTACCGACAACAAATGATCAATTTGAACCATGCATTGATCGAGAAACGACCAGAATTTCATAATATTGCTCCATATACTCCAGGATACAATCAAAACACTTGGCTGGGAGCAGCTACCCCACCCGCCGCATTCACCAGGCTTGGCTCCTTCCGATTACCATTTGTTTTCATCGATGGGACACGCATTGGCACTTCGATTCCTAAGAAGAAGTCGAAAATTGAGTGTCTGATTGGTTTGCTTTAAAAGGCGAACACTTTTATTGGCGTGGTATTCACAAATTGCCAGAAAGGTGGTCAAAATGTGTAGAAAACAATGGCCAATACTTGCCTGTGTATCAGCGGGGCACTGAGAAGTACTCCGTCAGGCGCACTGAATATTCTCCTCCATCTCCCACCTCAAAATATTCGGGAAACAAGCAGCAGCAAGTACAGCCATGAGACTCAAAACAAGATCCTCTGCGCATCTTCACGGATGGATCAAAGACAAAAGAAGGGGTGGGTGCGAGTGCCTATTCACAAGACCTCAACATTGCTATCTCCGTGAAGCTCCCTGATCACTGTAGCGTTTTTCAGGCAGAAACCATAGCGAATGAAGAGGCGCTGTCCTGGCTTAAAAAACAATGTGATATCAAAAAGGGATATCACCATCTGTTCCGATAGTCAGGGCGCCATAAAATCCGTGGACAATGTCATGTTCTACTCTAAAACATCCCTTAATTGCAGGCTGTCTCTTAACGAGATGGCCGAGCATTTTAACATTCACCTCATGTGGGTGCCGGGACACTGTGACATACCAGGAAACTGCAAAGCCGACGAACTCGCTAGGTGAGGTACAACCTCATCCCTATCGATAGAAGGGGTACCACCTTCCATGCCGATCGCTACAGCCTATCATCTTTTAAAGATTCATACAATCAAAACCACCAATGACAAATGGCTAGAAGGCACCACCTGCCTTAAAACAAAAGAAATCTGGCCATCACTTAACCTAAAACGGTCACTCAGTCTACTTGGACTCAGCAAGCCCTCAGTAAGGACCCTTATAGGAGTCATAACCGGGCACTGTGTAATTGGCACTCATGCTCGCAGGATGGGTGCTCCATATAATGATTTTTGCAGAAGCTGCATGGATGAAGAGGAGGAAGAGAACACTCATCACCGTCTCTGCTCCTGCAGTGCTCTTGCTAGTAGTAGGTTCCTGCATCTAGGAGACTACTACTTCAGCGGCCGTAACGAGCTAAAAAGTGCCAGCATTGGTCAACTAAATCGGTTCATCAGCAGCACCAACTGGTTCCAGCGTTAGGATAAGTCAACCCGCGTGGTATCACAATGGGCCTACTCTGGCCTAAGTGTGACTGCTCTGCAGCAGTCAGCCACTACAACCTAACCTAACCTAACCTAATGGCCAATACTTTGAATAAAATGTACCGGTACACCTGGTATATGATATACAAGTTTGGTGACAATAGCTTTGTAATTTTGGAATTCGATTTTATTTTATGACAACTCGTTCACTGAAGAATTTTGATTTAAACTTGAATTGGTTTTGACAAGTGTCATTGCCTTTCTACGATTTACTTGAGAACTATGCTCGATGAGCCGAATCGGAACAGTTTCCCCATAGTAGGTAGTTTTTAAAAGAGGCTTCATCCAAACTCATTTTTTTCTCTCCTTTCTCATCAAGAAACTCCATGAAAGAAGTGGCGGTCTTGGCGTTACGGGTCTGTGGTCTGTCGATTCGTAAGCACTCGAACCTACGTTGTTTAGGTTCCATTTTCTGTTCGACACTACAATTTTCGTGAGATGACAAACGATCTGCACACTGCTTGCAGCTATCTCGAAGTGAAATCTTTCTGTTGACAATTCGTTGATTTTTTGAAAATAGCCTTGCTTAATCCTTAATTTTAGCAGCTTCCCTTTTAGGGCTAGTGAACGTCATCCGCGTATGCTGAACAAACTTTAGGGAAATCGTGCTGCCAGACAATGATCAATGAGTGTCATACCTCATACCTTTAGCCATTCCAAAGTTTTCTTTTATTGAAAGCCTCTGTAAGTTCGTTATTATCCTCGTCGTCCTACATACGTATTTGGTGAGAATTCTCAGCTTCGTCATTGAATCCTTCAGCAGTCGTCCATTTTTCTTCAGGCATTTTCCTATCCGAATTTGATCAAGAGGCCCGTCAAAGTCTTCGTAATTTATTCCCTGACCCAGTTTACGTTTTCGTCACATCCCAGTGACGCCCCCTTGGCAGTTCGCAGGAACCCAAACCAACATTTTTTTTTACGAATTTTTTGTCGCAATTTCTATTTTTAGTAAGTTCTCATTCCTCACCTCGGCCGGCGTACACGCCTCACGTCCCCGCCGACATGGGCATTTCAGCTGCACGGCCGGCAATGAAATTCTAGTCAGGTGCTAAGTCTACTTACACGTACTTTCCATAAATATTTCTCAAAACCCAAAACGACCAGAGTCTGACTGAAGAAATGATTGACTGTCATAAGTGCAGTGCAGCCGATCGGGCGGGTGGCGGCGCAACGGGCTATACAGCCGCAACCACGATAGACCGCACAGCAACGGCAGGCTGATGACAGCTTCAAGAATTACGCTGCTGTTCCCGTCGCGCGTCCGATGGCGTGGTCGGCTCCCTTGGCGTCTCTCGCTCGGGCCAGCTCTCCACTCCTTTTAGTTAGAAATTTCGCAATAAAAATTCATTCAGGAACGGCCCACAAGGCAGAGGCCTAGGGCCGAAAGGCAGCAATTCAATTTCACTTGTACGCGAGTACGCGAAAATCCGACTCGAGGAATATGAATGAGCTGAGATTTAGATACTGGGAACGTCATATGTCACGGCTGTGGCCGTTCGCATGGCCGACCGGGGCCGAGGGCTTCGTGGGAAGACAATTCGCCATGAAATGGGTTGCTAATGAGAAGTGGGAGGGGTCCGCGCCTCCGAAGTGCCGGCGCTAACTTATAATGGCTGTTGTGAATTTCGCAAGCGGAATGGGAATGAATGTGACACATGTGCATTCTAGTGAAAACGTTAAAAATGCAAGTGAACCATGAAATGGCAAGAAAATTCGTCTGAGTTACAGCCAATTAAAAGGTTTTAAAGGCCCTTTCTAGTCGTGGGGTGTTAATGACACGTCTTGCAATGAGTGTGTGCTTATTGCCACCAGAGGAGTGACTCCGCAGGTAGTAAAGGATTCCGGACTGGGGGGCTGAGACTTGTATACTTTCTCCTGAACACAATGTACTTCAAGCTGGTTGGTGTGCTTCTTTCTACCTTTTACCAACTTGTTGTGACATTGTTGAGACATTGCGACTGCAATATAAGGACACTTCAAGAGGAGGGCTAGAAGATGGGAGAAACTAGAAGTCGCATTTATGGAAATGTGGTCAAAAGTTTGGCAAGCAGCACCCAGGCTATGTCAGAAATATTGGAGCATCAGTTTGACAATTACGGTCATAACCAGGAGCGAATGGTGGAGAGCCAAGAAGCGCGAATCTAGTCAGAGCAGTTCAGCTTTGCGAAAACGGTGCCTGAAGAACTGATCATAGGACCAAAGGTCTTGCTATCAGTGCTCATTGAGATCAGTGGCGATGCTATCTTCAAGAAGGGCAAACAATAGTCCTCTGAAAATTGTGGAAGACAAATGCATGCGCGACGACGGTAAGGTCAGTTACCGCCTCATCAAACAACCGATACTACATGCCGCAGGAGCTGTGGAAATATACCTCACATCAATGCGGAAAATAAGATCCGGTGAATGACTTAACTGACCGGTTTTTAAAAATCATCTATAACCTTCCTTGTGGCAGTAATGCCATTAGGGTTGTGTTCTGTGGATTTGGCTGATGACTTCACTGCTGTTTGGTCGCAAGTAAGCCCTGTTCTCGGCGACTATCAAACGAACATGTACAGCAGTGAGTGGACGAGGTAAGTGAAAATGGAAGAACATTATTTATCATTCCAGCCTTCCAGGCAGATCTAGTTATGAAGTCTAGTGAGTTTCAGACCGATTAGGTTTGTTGATTTCAAAGCTACAAGCGACAGCCTAATCGCAAATAAGTACGAAAAATGACATCCTAGTCGTGATCCAACAAACAGTAGTATCACCCTTGTACACCAATAAGACTTCGGTTTGTCCAAACAACTTGAGCCTTAAGATCTTAATCAGATCAGAATCATTCTCAAAAAAAAAAAATGTTATTCAGATGGAAGGCTTTTTGAATACGATACTATTGAGAGAAGAAGATGAATGAATTTTGGCTCTTCGCAGACGAGACGTCATGGTTTAAATGACTGGAAGAATCGTCATGAATGTAAGGCAGTTAGAGGACAGGCTTACTCAGGCATTAACAAAATTGATACGATTTGAAATAATCAATTAGAAGGTTTTGACGACAACACACACGAAAGTGGTGGCACATGGTGTTGTCGGTATGTGCGTCGACCCCAACGCACTTCAACCACGACGTCGTAGATTCGATCCCTGGTCTGAGCGACAACCTCAAAGTGTCTGCTGCCCATTCGTTTGCTCTATCCCAGACCTCGATGTTGTGCGTCCTTTCTGCTGATGACAGCATGTACTTTGTTTTGTCCTGGCTTACCGCTAGACCCATTTCAGCTGCTTCCGCTTCGATGCCAGCAAACGCCACATTGATGGCCCGCTGCGTTTGTCCAATCACGTCAATTTCGTCCGCGTAAGCAAGCAATTGAAAGGATTTTTGTGCCTCCGATGATAACGTTTGAGTTTCGCACGATCAAGTATGATGTTGCAGAAGTCACATGACAGCGTACGTCTTGCCTAAACCTTTTTTGACATTGAAGGTCTCGGTAAGTTCGTTACCGACCTTGATGGAGCAGCAAGAGTTCTACATTGTCATCCTGCACAACCTGACGAGCTTGGCAGGAATGTAGACATGGCGCTGTATAGCTCATCCGTATGCTGGTGTGTCTGTTGTCGATCTGCATCTCTTGAGTCTTTTCCAGGATCTGCCGCAGTGTAAGTATTTGGTCACTGGGGGACTTCTCAGGTCTGAAACCGCACTGATAAGGACCTATCAGGTTGTTGACAAATGGTTTCAGGCGTTCACACAAAACGGCAGAGAGTATCTTGTACGCGATGTTAAAGAGGCTGATCTCTCGATAGTTGGCGCAGTCAAAGAGGTCTCCTTTCATATGGACCGGACAAACGACGCTGAGATTCCACTCATCGGGCATGCTTTCCTCCGACCCTATCTTGCAGGTGAGCTAGTGCATGCGCCAGCCAGGTCATCTCCAGCTGTCTTAAACAGTTCCGCGGACAATCCGTCCGCTCCAGCAGCTTTGTTCGACTTCAGTCTCGATATCGCTATCTTGACTTCGTCTAAGTCGGGGGGACGGCATTCGTGTTCATCATCGTCCAAATTGAGTGAAACACTCTGCCTGACAGCGGAATTTGTGTCGTCATCGCCGTTTAACAGTCTACAGAAATGATTTTTCAAAATTCTTAGTATCGAATGCGATTCTACTACTAGTTGTCCATTTTCGTCCCTGCAGGCTTCGGTCCGAGGTCTGAATCTTCCTGATACTTGTTTTACCTTTTGGTAAAACTTTCGGACCTCCTTCCTGTCGTAACATCTCTCCATCTCCACGACCGCGCGATTCTCATGCTCTTTCTTTTTCTTTCTGAGAAGCCGGTGCTCTTCCCTTCTCTTCTGTTCGTAGAGCTCACAAACAGCTCTCGTTGTTCGATACAGCGTTGCCTTGTAGGCCTCCTGCTTGGCTGCATGTACCTGCCTGCACTCGTCGTCAGATCATGGGTCGTGAAACCCAGCACATCAGTGGCAGCTTCTTTGATCGCTTTTTGATAACGTTTCCATTCTTCTTCTATTGAATGTGCAGGCGGTGTCGAACTTACAGAGAGATTCTGGGAGAATCGGTCGGCAAAGTTCCTAGCGGTCGTTTGCCATTGTAGCTTTCTTTCTCGACTCCGTACTTCTCTCGATATCCTCATCCTTATCTTGGCTACAACAAGGAAATGGTCCGAGTCGATGTTGGCTCCTCGGAACGTTCGGACATCGAGAATATTATAGGAGTGTCTAACGTCGATAGCAATGTGATCAATCTGGTTGACGGTTGATCAGGAGACTGCCAGGTCCCCTTATGGATGCTGAGGTGTGGGAACCGCGTGCTCATCACTGAGAGGTTACGCCCCGAGGCGAAATCTACCAGCCTGAGTCCGTTTCCGGATGTGTTGTCGTGCAGGCTGTGTTTTCCGATGACTCTAGAAAAGATTTCTTCTTTGCCCAGCTGTGCAATGAAATATACTAGAACGATCTTGGTGTCATAGCTGGGGCATCGATCGTATGTTCCTTCTAGGAGATCATAGAAGTCATCTTTGCTATCGTCATCCTTCTCCTCCGTCGGGGCGTGTGCGCAAATCAGGCTGATGTTCCCGAATTTAGCCCCACAAGCGAAAGACTTACACAATCTCGGTAGACTCCATGTGAGATGACAATGTCCTTAATCGTTCGTGCAACGGATGAGTGGCTCAGTGAATGAGTTGTATGGGTCCGCTGGTTCGAATCCAAGTAAACGAAAAAGTTTACCACAAATCTGGTCCAGTCACCATTTCCCGTTGTGATCAAATTAAAGGTGTTGCGTATCACAATAAACTAACATTGTCTAAGTGTGGTGGCACTTTCCCTGGCAGCTCAATTTCCTAACCCAGCCTAAACGCTCGTGCAGAATTACTATTTTGTTACGTATCGCATCGCGCTGTACAAGTTATATCATTTGAAAGTGTTATTGAACGTTATTTCCATCGATGCACAGGTCCACAAGACCACATATTTGATTTTACTGAAACCAAATTGATGAGGACATATTTCAGTAATCAATAAAGGATACTAACAAAGCGCAGTATAGCGCAGACAGTTCAGTTTTTCTGCTACACGGAACAGCAATTATTTTCTTAGCAGAATTGCCTGAAGTTCGCTATGAGAGGGAGGCTAGGATAGCAGAGACAACAAAATCCATAGCAGTGGCAAAACGTCACATTCACTAACACTAAGTATGTAGCACAAGGTTTGTGACGCTCTCGCAGAGATAACGCCGCACACATGGGACCGAGTAGTTAAGAATTGAAACTCTCCCATGAAGCACTGCTAACGAAACCGAAGTGGCCACTTGTTCCTGTCTTGCAATACAGTGCAGATATCTATTCAAAAATGAAGGGTTATGCAGAGAATTGACAGCGATCGGAGGGAATGGTCCAAAACAGTAATGTTAAAATGACATATGACTGCCTAAGCGTCTGCGCATTCAACGCCTTGGAAGGTTTATACAATATTTGACACCACTGCAACAGGAAAACCGATTTAGTTCCAAACTGGTGTACACAAAAGGAGAGAGACCTCAAACAAGCTGCTGATCATAACTAAAGTCAACTAGCAAGAGATTGCACTGTCTAGACGACATTCCCGCCTGCACTGCTTCATATGTAGTGGACCACGGAGTTATAACAGCAGATCGCATGTCCACCCGAGAAAGACTAACGTCAGCCCCTTTCTCTCAGATGCACCAATTTACCGTGAACTTTCCCAAGTCACATCATCGTTGACATCTCGACGTTTACCATAGAGATTTCTTTTTCAATCGTCCGGCGAATACTTATTACCGCCAAGCCTTTAATGTCTGTTACAGTGCTTTATTACACTCTTCTCGCGCATTGATCATGAATAATATCACACTTTCATCAGCGCCACAGACTCAGCTCCAGAAGAACGGAGAGCACACGACGGATATCCGCTCGAACACGAGCTCGGAAAAAGTGAAAGAAAGCAGCGCCAAGCAAAGGCCATTTGCCCGAACTTAATGGCGTTCATTTCCATGCATATTGAGTCAATATTCGCATTAAAATGCGCAACCCCCGGCGCGGCAGTGCGAATTTCAAATCGTATCGCCCCCGTAACCGTGCCGTATGCTGATTGTCAAAAATAGGGAATTCATAGGTCGTTATAAAATATTCGCAATGCAATAAATCTTCTTGGCTGTTCTGCATAAATTCCTTAAAGTGTGAGAACAAGTCTGCCGCCAAACCTGGCTACCTAACCCAACGATCGGCGGCGCGGCGGTGCGCGCATACAAAGTTTAGCCTACAATGCCAGCTCGTCTTCGTCGAAGACGGACGACACCACAGGCGTAGCAGACGTACAGCCAAAGTAACATCGAGTGACAGACAAACGCGGCAACCGCGCGACAACGACGACGACGGGCGACCAGAGAGACACCATTTCCAGTTAAAGCATTCCGCGGATCGAGAGAAGTTCTCCTGAAACTGGGCTAGTTATTGTTTTGTGCATTTCCTGACGCATGGAATGTCACTTCTGACAGCACCCATTGGCAGAGAGGTACTTTAATCAATTCCCGTTGCCACCCAGAGGGGAGGGTACACACAAATTGTCGGAATAGACAAAACGTACTGAACGTCAGGCCTACGTACTCCACATACAGATGCGACAGAGCCAGAGCCGACAAACTGAATGAAACTGACTGACGAGTGACGGATAAGTCAGATACGTCCACCACACCTTGGCGCGTACGTACGTATTCTACTCTATATCCACGCTATGACCCAATATAGACGCGCACTACTCCATCGTTCAACGCGCGATCGTCGAATAGTTCCAAATATCAAATTTGTTTGTGCGAAAAAATGCTGACAGGGGTACGTGAGCGCATTACTAAAATGTCAAAATGACAGAAGCGTATAACATATGCGAAAACAATTCAAACGGGACCCGGGCAATTGATTGCGATGAATGAACGATGAACTGAATTATTTTTCGATGTTTCATTCAGCAAATCGGCTTGTTCGCGATGTGATATGTGGTCGTCAGTTTTGACGTTAATGACACGAAGCAGTTATGTCAAATTTGATGCTGCAATTTATCTTAATGCAGGTTATTTGTCAAAAACCAATGCATTGGCTGTGTTCAGCAATGCGGATTGGTTTTTGTGTTCCGTTGGGATTTATGCTCAACCGACTGAAGTTTGACAAATATGATGACAGATGTGGGGACGATGTGTGTTCCTTATTGGGTTGTGCTAATATGCGACAGGTTGACGTTTGTGAAATTGCTATAGATTTATGAAATTGGAGAGAGTTCGTGCTGACGACTGAAGGATCAGCTGCTCAAGAGGATCACGGTGAAGGAGGAATATTTGACAGGAAATATTCGGGTCAACAGCGTGGGGAGTTGAAGAAAGTCAGCACAGTTGCGCTGCTGCTATGTGAGCGATCAATGGCGATGCATTTTTATGAGGCGGGCTTCGCCTGAAGATGTCGATTTGAAACCGATCTTCATCGGGCACAATTACGTGCAAAAATACCTCGACATATGAGGGCAGAGGAGTCTATTTGTTCCATTGCATCCATCTACCATCATGGAACTGAAGGAAAGGGATTGTTAATTTAGTGGCGGGCTGCCGGGAACAGTGAAGACCCAAACCCATAGAATGCATTGCGTGCGTTGCGTCATATTACTGACACATTATAAGATCTAATAAGAAGGATAGAGACTGCCAATGTGGCCCATAAATGGAATGAAAAACGGCGAATATTTCTCGAATTTTAAGGAAAAGATCTTGCTCTCACGTGTCTTGAGCGCTTGCAAGGATTTCGGACGCAACGCAAATATTCACTTGGCACCCTTTTGTAAGCTTCGATGCAGTCCTTGTCTATATTCGCTATAAACTCCGTAAATGACATCACAGCGGAGATAAAACGAAGGTTAACCCTGGCTAATCGCCGTGTCTTTGGACTTAGGCGGCAATTGAAAAATAAAGCTTTGTCTTTGAAAGTCCCAGTTCTGCTTTATAGAGTATGGATAATGTAAAATCAGGAGGAAGACATGCTTGGTCATTTCGAAAGGAAAAACCTTGGCCCTTAATAGAAGAAGTGTATGGATGAGAAGACTGAAGGACGAACTCTACGAGTTTTACAAGGACATTGGCCTAGTCAAACGAAATCGATTGTCTTGACTCAGATGGCTAGAACATGTAGAGAGAATGGACACTAACGCACCGGCTCGGAAAGTCTTCGAGTGAAATGGCCAATAAACCCACCAAGCGACACCCCACAAATCAGGGAAGCCTTGATTTCTCTAGTCAGAGTGTCAGGGTGGTACAATGAAAGGATCTATTTAACGTACTAATCCCAGAGTGATAAGCTGGTTAAATTTCATGGTCTGGTCAATTGTCTCCACCGATGTACGTAGCTCATATTTATTCACTTTTCATTTTTCTTAAGGTCTTACAGCTCGCGGTGGACTTGGGCCTCAACCAATAAGTCTTGCCAACTGAAGCTGCCTTCAGGCACGCAACGATGGCAATGGTCCTTCTCCATTTGGGT
The DNA here is from genome assembly GCA_916610145.1 of Eristalis arbustorum. Classification (NCBI taxonomy): domain Eukaryota; kingdom Metazoa; phylum Arthropoda; class Insecta; order Diptera; family Syrphidae; genus Eristalis; species Eristalis arbustorum. Next base: position 19,996,154 of record OU744318.1, on the reverse strand, counting down.
GCACCATCGGTTGTACAATTGGTGCGGCGTTAAAAACTTTTTGTTGCGTATTGTCTATGCGTTCTACATAGCACAGCGGATCCGTAGATTCTACAGCCCGTACAGTTCGTGGTTGAATCTTTTTCTCTAGAACCTATCAATGCAAACAGGGCCAAAGACTGAACGCAGAACTTTTCTCTCGAAAAGACCAAAGGCTTCTTCATCCTGGATGATCAGGGTCTTATATAATGTAAGCTTGGTCTTTCGAGAGGGGCCTCTTGAGAACAAAGAAGCAGCGGTTGGCAATCGTTAATTTTTAACTTGGGAGTCAAGGTAGATGATGTGATTTACCACCTCGAAGTTATGGCTGCCTGTGGTGAGGTTCTGATTGAGTCGTCGATGATCTATGTGGTGAGTACTTGCTCCTTGTTGGAGCAGAGACAGTTCACCATCGTCATCCGATTGACGAGTTTGGCAAGAATGTCAAAATTAGACATGGCGTTGTACAGCTCGTCTCTATGCACGCTGTCTATGCGACCTTAAAGTCGACTCGACAGCATCTCTTTTGTTTCGAGGATCCGCCGTAATGTAATCGGTGGTAGACTTTCCAGGCCTGAAACCACACTAATAAGGACCCGTCAGGACCTATGAGGTTTTTGTCATGAAACTCATACAATTAGTGGCTGAATTGCCTTCTCCGGTAGGTTTTAGAGCCAATTGCTTCTTCATCTCTGAACATTTACCAGGCGCCATACAGTACGAGAGAAATGAACAAGGGCCCAAGTAATAATATAAAAATATGGGATATATATATATGGCTACAGCCCGTAGGGGGCCAGGGCCTAGCTTCTCAGCAACCACTCGTGTTGTGCGTGCTATTGTTTTCTCACGAGTGGAAGGGACCTACAGTTTTATGCCGACTCCGAACGGCCAAGTTTGAGAAGCTTTTTGCAGACGGGAATACTCTCTAAGCATTGCCTGTGACTCGAAAGAGGTGGGGTCGTGAAAATTGTTTTCGTCGCACAGAGCAGGAATCGAACCTACGACGTCGAGGTTGGGGTCGACGCACATACCCACAACGCCACGGGCCACCACCAGGGCCCAAGTGGTTATATGAAATCAGTTTCATCCTTATCGCTATTATTCAATTGTATCTAGAGCCCAAAGTAATAGCAATTGGCAAGAGTAATGCATTTAATCTTGGTTCTCCACATTTACCTAGCCTAATCGCATGACCTGAGGGAAAGGAAATTTCTTAGAGTTTTGTCTAGATTGAGTGAACATTCTAACTGACATCGGCACTTGAGTACTTGGCGGAGTTAGAAAGTTAAGGACATTGAAGAAAGGATTACATCAACATAATCACCGTTGACGAACCATCACCTCGGTTCATATTTCTTCAGAATATTTCACAATTTAGAAAAAAACTAGCGGACCAAATGCACTTTCCTGAGGCGGGACAAAAATACCTTTGAATCCACGTCCAGAGACTTTAGCTGTCTAAATCTAGGAACTTCTTCAGTCACCGACTTCA